>OY998238.1:95535004-96106021 GCA_963922005.1 Cornus suecica
TTTTGAATTTTTTATTTTATTTTTAAAATATATATATATTCGAATTTATATATTTTTCAAATTTTATATATATATTTTCGAATTATATATATATTTCAAATTTTATTTATTTTTTTGAATTTTTTATATATTTTTTGAAATTTATATATGTTTTTCGAAATTATATAGTTTTTTGAATTTTGTTTTTGAAAATATATATATTTTGAATTTTATATATATTTTTTGAAATATATATATTCGAATTTAAATATTTTTCAAAAAATATATATATTTTTTGAAATTTATATATATTTTTCGAAATTTATATATTTTATTCTAATTTTATATATTTTTTTCAAAATTTAAATATTTGTTTTCGAATTTTATACATTTTTTCGAATTTATATATATGTTTTTCGAAATTTTATATATTTGGGATTGGGGCATAAAGGTCATTTCACATTACCCTTAATATTTTCGAATTTTGTGAAGGGATATTGGTCATTTGGGGTGTCATGGCAAGCAAAACCAAACCTCAGGGGGTGTTTGTGTCAAAACTTCGAAAATCAGTACCAAAGTGGAATAGATGCAACCTCAGGGGGTGTTAGTGCAAATTACCCTTTTATTTAATTATAGTATTCAACAACATGCAGATTGTTTATATAGATATGATGCAGCAACACAAAAAATGAAACCTCTTATAGGTCTTGTGACTCTTGTCCCAAGGATCTTAGTAGCATGATGGAGATTCCAAACTGCTGCTTCCTCTTAGCATTGCTTGGTGGTTTTTTCCTTGTAGGTGTGGTTCATGCTCAAGTCCCTCCAGGTTTGCAAACACATTTCTTATAGAGATCTTCATATATATAGTATATTTTTGTCAGCTCTGTTTGGCACAACTTATACTTCTACTTTTACATAGAAGAAAAAGAAAAACATAATCCATTTTGAGAAATTGGTACCCCTAATCTCTTTAAAACGCTATTCCAATGGCCAAAAACTATTGTAAATTTTTTTACCAAATATTTTTCAAATAATCTTTTCACTCCAAAAAGCTAAAACCAACTTTTGAAAAACCAATCCAAACAAGGGTTAAGCATATTATGTATAACTAAGCTCTCTCTCTACATATATATATATCAGGATTCATAAGCATAAATTGTGGAGCAGCTGAAGGTTCAAACTACACAGATGATACAACTGGAATAGATTATATTTCAGATACAGATTTTGTAGACACTGGTGCAGGCAGAACTATATCACCTGAATTCAAGACTAATACACTCCCGCCACAATTTTTCAAAGTGAGAAGCTTTCCTCAAGGAGCCAAAAATTGCTACACACTAAGGCCTGCACAAGGTAAAGGTAACAAGTACTTGATAAGGGCCAGGTTCTTGTATGGAAACTATGATGCAGAAAATCAAGTACCGGAATTCGATTCGTACATTGGAGTTGAATACTGGACCACAGTGTCATTAGACGACGCATCAAGTCGCTTTAGGTGGGAGATCATACATGTTCCCACCACGGATTATATATACGTTTGTCTCGTAAACAAAGGCCTTGGAACACCATTCATATCAGCATTAGAGCTAAGGCCTTTGAATAATTCCATATATGAAACTGAATTTGGATCACTTGGCCTCTTCATGCGTTTAGATTATGGTTCAACAACCAATGAATTAGTCAGGTTAGCCACTTGTTTTTTTTTTTGTCAAGATTTGTTAGACAGAAAATTTTAGGCCCGGTTCTTTCGAACTCTAAAACAGACAGTTTTATAAATGTTTTCAGAAAACTCAACCAAACAAACTTTTCGTACATTTTATGATTTTCAGTCTTCAAATGATATAAAACTGTTTTCAAAAATGAAAACCAAGCATGCCCTTATATTCTGTTTTATATCCAAGTATTGAAAGTCAATATCTTGTTCTGGTACTAATGTCTTGTTTAGGTACAAAGACGATGTTTATGATCGAATGTGGAACCCTTATGATATGGGTGCCTACACAAAAACCATAAGCACCATGTCTGCCATCGACTCCTTAGGTTCTAACGACTTCCATCCACCATCTATCGTCATGAGCACCGCTGTGGCGCCACTAAATGCTAGTGAGCCATTGAGCTTTTGGTGGAGTCCTGACAATGCCACCGATGAATTTTATATCTACATGCACTTTGCTGAAGTTGAAGAGTTGGAAGCCAACCAATACAGAGAATTTAACATCTATTTGAACAGGGAGAGCTGGTATGATGAGCCTGTTGTTCCTGATAAACTATCAACAAGTACAATATACAGCGCATCATCCGAGACTCGTTCAGAGTTCAGAATTTCATTGAACAAAACTGAAAGTTCAACACATCCACCAATCATCAACGCCATCGAGGTTTATACTGTGAAAAAGATGCTAAATTCACACACAGATGACCAAGATGGTATCTTCTTTTACCACCTCTACATTATTCTACACTCTGATTTTACTTTCTGGCTTTTTCGTGATCTTCATATTTTAACTCCTACTAAAATATATGCTTTTGGAATGTTAGTTGAAGCTATTGTGAACATCAAGTTGATGTATGGAGTGATAAGAAACTGGCAAGGAGATCCATGTGCCCCTAAAGCTTTTGTGTGGATTGGCCTCAATTGCAGCTATGATGGTTTTGATCCTCCTAGGATCATCTCCTTGTATGTTGATTAATGCCTCTGATTAACCAATCTAAGTAGATTTTAATTTTTCAATTACGTCGCGTCACAAAATTATTGAACTTGTAATCAGGGACTTGTCCTCAAGTGGATTGACAGGGGAGGTAGCTAATAACATATCTGAACTCACAATGCTACAATTTTTGTAAGTGTGTAGTCATTTTACATGATCATTATATGTCAGCTTCTTAATGATGCAATTATATATAAAAACAAATAGTTAAAAAGTTGTGCATCTGATCATTTCAGGGATTTGTCAAACAACACCTTAACCGGCCAGGTTCCTGATTTTTTATCTCGAATGGCCTTCTTGAAAGTCTTGTAAGTGTCTTTGTTTTTGGATTCATTTTCGCTCAATGGCATGAGAAATTTGGAGACAATGTTAGCTCTTATTTTGCAGAAACTTGAAAGGAAACAATTTCATTGGATCAATTCCAGCAGAACTTCTAGCAAAGGCGAAGAATGGATCGCTGTCATTGAGGTTTGCTCTTTTCTGAGAAACCATAAATCCAAGTTACTGAAATGCCTAATGATTATAGTAAACTTAGATTTCATTTTGCAACCCTTTTTTGCTTCTTTATTTAGATGTCATCTATGTGTTTCAGCTTCCAAGTTTAACATTTTTCATCTACAACAGTATTGATGAAAATGAGGTTGAAAGCACAAATCCTTGTGATTCTAATCCATGCAAAAACAAAAAGAACAAGGTGGTTCTTCCGGTAGTAGCATCTGTTGTCGCGTTAGCTGTGCTTTTTACTGCAATCATGGCTGCTTTATGGGTTGTAAAAAGGAGAAAACAAGGTACAAGAACCATCATTTACTTGTAAAAAACATCAAAACTTTCGTATCTTCGTAAAAAATTCTCCATATTACAAGGTTTTGTCAAGTGAAATATCTTCATGAAACTTGGAAGTGATTGCAGTAGTGAGGAATGTGGATGCTCAAACAAACCAAACAGACAGGTCCGTGGTGGTGAAGAATCGAGAGTTCACATACGCTGAGGTCTTGAGTATTACCAATAACTTCGAAAGGGTTGTTGGGAAAGGAGGATTCGGAACAGTCTACCATGGCAATGTTGGTGATTTTCAAGTTGCTGTAAAGATGCTCTCGCCATCATCCATTCAGGGGTATAAGGAATTCCGAGCCGAGGTAATGCATAACTCAAATGAAGTATTTTACCACATTTCACTTGGATTAAATAATTTAATCTGTAAGAGAAATTTTCATGCAGAATTTGTAAGCTCTTCAAATGTATATATTGTGGAGGATTAAATGTAGCTCTTATGTTGCAGGCCAACCTTCTTATGACTGTTCATCACAAAAACTTAACTTCTCTTGTTGGATACTGCCATGAAGGCACCAACATGGCCATCATCTATGAGTACATGGTTAATGGAGACTTGGAGAATCATCTCTCAGGTATATATGCATATACGTGTCATATATATATATGATAGTTTTCACCATATAAGTTTGCATTTCTAGTGCAACCAATCTAATCTTTGCTGAGAAAAATAAAAAATTGAATTTCATTTTTGTGGATTCAGATAGAAATCCAAATGTTTTGAGTTGGGAAGTGAGGCTGCAAATAGCAATGGATGCTGCACAAGGTTTTATTTTCCTCCTACTTGTCATTATTCTTCTATAGATTCCAAAATTATGGGCTTTGATAATTTTTATTCTTGTTAATTATTATCAATTTATTTACTTTATTGAAGGATTGGAGTATCTGCACCATGGTTGTAAGCCTCCAATAATCCACAGAGATGTGAAGACTACCAATATTTTATTAAATAAAAATTTCAATGCAAAACTTGCTGATTTTGGACTGTCCAGAGTTATCCTAACTGAAGGTAATACTCATGTAACAACAGTTATTGCTGGCACTCCTGGCTACCTTGATCCTGAGTAAGTAATCTCATGTCCTTACATATATATATATATATATATATATATACACCATTTTAAAACACCAATTCATGACATTGTCTTGATTGAAATAAAATTTTTCATTTTTTTTTTTTGGGTTTTTGCAGGTATTATACATCAAATAGGTTGACAGATAAAAGTGATGTGTATGGTTTTGGAATTGTTATATTGGAGATAATCACAGGGAGGTCAGCATTATCGAAAGGGCGCAAAAGGACACACATAATTCAATGGACTAGTGCCATGCTTGAAAAAGGGGATGTTATAAGTATAGTTGATCCGAATTTACGCCAAGATTATGATGTTAACTCTGTTTGGAAAGCAGCAGAATTGGCAATGGCTTGTGTATCTAGTAATTCCTCAAGAAGGCCAACCATGAGTTATGTGGTCCTGGAACTGAAGGAGTGTTTGGCAATGGAGATAGCGCGCAACGATACAGAATCGAGATATTCCATTGGAATGGTGTCTATGAACTTGGAGAGTGAAACGCATCCCCTAGCAAGGTGATATATATCAGGGCAAAAATATTTTTGAAAGCCTATGTTTGTGTGATATTTAGTATATTTTATACATAGTATGTGTAATATATAATTTAATTTTATACATAGTATGTGTAATATATAATGATTCTACTCTTCATTTTTAATGCTTGTAACATATATAAAAAATAATATGTTAAGATTAGCTTCTACTTCCGTGGTATAATATTTGCATAGAGGAGACTACAAGAAATAAGGCTTTTGGGGACGGTCTATTAATGACAGGCTAAAAACTGTCACTAAAGGTGGTCTATTAGTGACGGGCTAAACTAACCGTCGCTAAAGGTCGATTATCAATAACGGTCCAAATTAGCCGTCACTAAAGGGAATCTATTAGTGACGGTCCAAATAAACCGTCACTAAAGGGTGTTTATTAGTGACGGTCCAAATAAACTGTCATTAAAGGGTGTCTATTAGTGACGGTTCATTTGAACAGTCACTAAAGGGTGTCTATTAGTGACGGTTCAAATAAACCGTCACTAAAGAGTGTCTGTTAGTGACGGTCCAAATAAATCGTCACGAAAAGGGATCTATTTAGTGACAGTCCAAATAAACCGTCACTAAAGGGTGTCTATTAGGGACGGTCCAATCAAGCCGTCACTAAAAGACCCCATTTTGTCACCTCCTTTTCTAATTAATTTCTCACACGACCAAAGAATAATTTGGCCCGAGTATAGTACATTAGCACATGATATTGGCTAGTAATATTATAAAAATGTAAAATATTTATAATATTTCATCATATACACTACTTTGAATTGGCAATTCACTCTATTGAAGTCAATTCCACTACTTTGAATTGGGGATTTACTCAATTGAACTTAATTTCAATACTTTGAATTGAGAATTTTATCAATTTTACTCAATTAAACTACTTTGAATTGAGAGATTTACTCAATTTCACAACTTTGAATTGGGGATTTACTCAATTTTCACTAATTTGAATTGGGGATTGAACTTAATTTCACTTAATTACATTACTTTAAATTGGGGATTTTTTCAATTTAACTCAATTAAATTACTTTGAATTGGGGATTTACTCAATTTCACTCATTTGAAGTCAATTTCACTACTTTGAATTGGGATTTTATCATTTTCAGTATATTAAACTACTTTTGAATTGAGAGATTTACTCAATTTCACTAATTTGAATTGATAATTTTATCAATTTCACTCAATTGAAGTTATTTTCACTACTTTGAGTTGGGGATTTACTTAACTAAACTAAATTTTACTCAATTTAACTACATTGAATTGAGGATTTTATCAATTTCACTCAATTAAACTACTTTTTTGTATTAAAGAGACTCCTGTTTTTTTTTACTATTATAATTTTACTTCTTTTTAACAAAAATAATAATTATTTATAAACTCTTTACTACCAAAAACATGTCTAAGGTTTTTAACCGCTAAAAATTTTGCAAAATTTTGAATATTCCCGCTATCTAAAATATGAAGTAATAAAAGATTTTAGGCAACTTTTTAACCTCCAGCCAAACGCATCTTAATATTATAAGTTATAAACCCCCACACTCTCTCTCTCTCTCTTGAAATCCCTAATACCTACAAACTTGGAAACCCTCACCTTTTGAAATCGTCGTCTCCAAGGCCCTAAGTCGTTTCTCTCATTCACCAATCTGCTATTGTGGTTTCAACAAGCTTTCCACTCATCATCAGATAAAGGCTCTCTCATCCCAAACCAGATCTCTCACAAATCACCAATACCTCTGCCTCAGATGAACAGTCATATCGGGTAAGGCCTTGAAACCCTAAAACCCCAAATTTCAATTGTCGTTGATTTTCGTTGCCTAACTTTCATCGATCTTTCAACACTAGCCGATCATCCATCTTCTTACACCAGCAGATCATATATCTCAAGAGGCGGTCACTTGCTCATCCACAACTCCCTCTTTCTCCTCGTTCAGGTTTGCAACTTGTAGTAGTTTACATATTCTTCTTCTTCCACAAGATTATTATTATGTTTCAAAATGCTACAGATTTTGATGTTGTCATATATCTCAAAACATAATAATCAATTGTCGTTGATTTTGGAGCAGAAAAAGGAGCACATCACCCGATCATATATCTCAAAATGCTACAGATTTTGATGTTGTCAATTGATTATTATGTTTCTCATGAACAGAGTACGCCTTAGCCTTGGGCATCTTTAAGGGGGGGGGGGGGGGGGGGGGGGGGGGGGGGGGAATAAAACAGAAGAAGATGTGGTATAGCTCCATCACTTTGGTATATATGTGGTTTTATTTAATTTGTCTACACTTACTTTGAATATATAGTGGGAACTCCATTGGCTTAGCCTATTGCATGTGTTTATCTATGCATTCAATTTTACTATATGAATTTGTTTGCTTTGATCTTATTTTATAGTAGGAACACTGATATAATTTGTATTTAGAGCACCATGTCTTTGCCTTGAGCACATGAAGTATAATACATACCCACTATTAAATTTCATAGCTTAATCATGATTATTAGTGTAAAATTCCATATCCATTATAGAATCCATACCCACTGTAAAATTCCATTTAATCAAGATACTTTATTGAAATTCCATTTAGTGTAATATACATATATATATATATATATGAAGTGTTTTGTGTGGTTGAAGTGTTTTGAGGGCATTCTGATCCATGTATGTGTTTGTGTCTGTGGATGTGTGTATTTTCTATCAATAATTGCTTCGAAATACAATGCCAATAACATATTATATATATTCCATAGTACTCTGTTGTGGCTAAAGTTTGAAAAGATGAGTGCTTCAAGGTTCATAAAATGTGTTACAGTTGGAGATGGAGCTGTTGGGAAGACCTGTATGCTCATCTGTTACACCAGTAACAAATTCCCCACTGTAAGTCTTAGAAAAAACAAACCCATCTCTTAAAACCCCTTTTATTTCTAGTATTATTTACTGGGTTTTTCTTCTCTTTTGTTTTTGTTCCTTTCTCACTACCTATAATGGGAAATAACTTCTTTAATCTACCAATAATTGTTCTGACTTCTGACTTTAGTTTCTATTATTAATTTTTCCTTTTTTTTCCAAGTTTGTTTTGAATGTTGTGCTAAGTGATTATTTTGGGTAATCTTGTTGTGTGTATTTTAGTATCAGGCCCTGTGTATCATTTTAGAAACACTGAAAATGAAATCTCTATCTCATATACAATTTTTGGGATTTTTTTTGTGGCAGGACTACATACCAACAGTTTTTGACAATTTCAGTGCTAATGTGGTTGTGGATGGAAATATTATTAACCTGGGACTTTGGGACACTGCAGGTATTATGTCCTTTATACTATATTTGAGTTCTTTACAACACCTAATTCTTGCTATATATGATGCTAGTGGATTGAAGATTTGGAATTATGGTATTGTTGATGCTCAATGTCTGGGTTTTTTTATGTTTTTTTGTTCCCCCTTATTGATAAAGGCCAGGAAGATTATAGCAGGTTGAGGCCACTGAGTTATAGAGGTGCAGACATATTTGTATTAGATTTTTCTTTAATCAGTAGGGCAAGCTATGAAAATGTCCTCAAGAAGATACTTCTTTTAGTGCCAATATCTTTTTTTTCTTCTCTTCTGATCTACTTTTAAACTTTTCTTTACTTTTCCTTTTGCAATTGTGTCATTATATTTAGTGGAAAAAAAAATGGGACTCTTTACTTCTCCATGGTCTTCAGGTTTGATGGTTGTGGTCTTTATAGTTGAAATAGGGTGTCATGGTCATCAAATTTGCCTATACATGTTTAGAGAAACAATGGGTTTTTTTTTCCATTCCGATTGAATTCTACATATTATCTTCTAATATTGAAGTTCAGTGAAGTTTGAAGGTTGAAATATGTTTTACCAATATCTGATAGAGAACTTTTGCTTATAAAGATGGTTAATATAGTCTACTAATTAAAGTTTTATTTTTTGAAAATCAGTGGATGCCAGAACTTCGGAGGTATGCAACAGCATATATTACACATAGTCAGTTTGATTTCAAATAACAGTGTATGAGGGGTAGTTGTGGTTGTATTAAGGCATTTTGTGGATAGCGTCAAACTATATGTCTCTTTTCTCAAATCTTCGTGCAGACAGAGGGTATCTCGTGGACCACATAGAGTTTAATGTCATAACATCTGCTCAAGTATGTGTTTGAAACTTGTATTTATATTGCTTGAAGTTTGTCCACACCACCTGAAAGTAAACATGACTGATTCAAATCATATAGGGGGGGAGTTAAGGAAACAAATCGGTGCAGCAGCATATATAGAGTGCAGCTTTAAGACTCAACAGGTGGGATCCTTTGGAAAATCTAGAACTCAATGCATTGCCAATACTCTCAGCATCACCAGTCGACGACAGCACCACCACCACCACCAGCAACAACAACAGTTGCCACCGACACCACCGCCGCCACTTCCACGTGATTGCCAAATGATTATAGTTAGAGAGGGAGTGATCACTTTTGTAGGAAGTTTGAATTAATTTCTAGACTATTTGTCTTCCTTTTTTTGGTCATGAAACTCTTTTAGTGCTGGGAAGCTGTTAGGATGGTTAATTTTTTTTTGAATAGTTTGCTCTCTTGTAGGTGTTGGATGGAGCTTCTTATTTCTTTTGTACATGTTGCTCCTTTATAGGTGTTGCTTTAATGTAAACATCTAAATGAATTTATGAAAGTTTATTATTTTATTGTATTGTGCCAAATTTATATTTGTTATTTATTTTACGAATCAGGTATTTATAATTTTATGATTCATATTGGAAATGGTAATATGGGAAAAATGAATTATTAATGACAGTTAAAATAATTATTTGAGACACTCCAAAATCGTGACAAATAAATATTTGTGACGGAATAATATAACAAATAGTGACACTACCTACCGTCCCAAAAAGTCACTTATTAGAGACGGTGTCATTAGTGACAGTATAAAGCATCTCTAATAGTAAATTAAATATTGACACTACCTACCGTCCCAAAAAGTCACTTATTAGAGACGGTGTCATTAGTGACGGTATAAAGCGTCTCTAATAGTAAATTAAATAGTGACACTACTTACCGTCCCAAAAAGTCACTCATTAGGGACGGTGTCATTAGTGACGGTATAAAGCGTCCCTAATAGTAAATTAAATAGTGACACTACCTACCGTCCCAAAAAGTTACTCATTAGGGACGGTGTCATTAGTGACGGTATAAAGCGTCCCTAATAGTAAATTTAATAGTGACGGTCTATACCGTCACTAAAACTTATTTATTAGCGACACTCCAAAAATACCGTCCCAAAAGAGTAGCTAAGACACTTTTTTTAAGCACGGTCCATGATGACTTTTAGCGACGGTTTTTGGACTTTTAGAGACAGTTTTGACCGTCTCAAAAACCATAATTTCTTGTAGAGCCTTGGGTGAAAAATGTGTGCAGGTAGTTATAGCAATAATTAAAAAAATAAAATGGTAAACATAAATTAGCATCTTTTTAAATAAGAAATGAATGATTAAATGGTGGAAATTATTATCGACGAACCTAACAAAATAGGAATATCGGAGATTTAGAAACTATTAAATAAATATGTAACATTGTATTTGCGTCTCACACTATATCTTATGAATATATATATATATATATATATATATGTATATGTATTGTGAAATAAAGTATCACTACTCTTAAATTTAGGGCATGTTTGATATCCGGTTTTGTCTCCAAAAATGTGGTATTGGTATGTGTTTTGGATGAACAGTACAAGACCATGTATTGTTTGGTGGTTTGGCCACCTTGATTTGGGTTGAATAGTATCAGACCAACCGTTTCATTTTGGGTTAAAAATGAGAACTTGCTCTCATATGATTTGTTTTTTGTTTTAGAGAATCAAACCCAATTTCCAAACCAAACCAACAATCCATGGTCTTACTTTTGATTGGAGTTTTTGGTCTCAATTTGTAAAAAAGACAATCTTACATTTATAGAAACACATATACATATATATATATATATATATATATACATATATGATGCAATATTTTTGCAAAATAATTCCTTCTTTTTTTAGATCAAGCAGTGGTCTGACTTTTTGTTTAAAAAAAAATGAAAGGTATAGGGTAAAAATGATTTAGTTCAAGTTTTAATTCTTTAATTTTTATAATAGTTGTGTTCTTATAAATTTTAATTAAGGCACCAAAAAGGATTCGATCATTTTCAAAAAACAATCTTTATTATTTTTTTCTTTTAATATTAATATGTAGGTCTTTTTCATAAAAGTTCTTCACTCTTATATATATTCAACCATAAATTTGAAGTATAAAAACCTCAAAAAAAATTCAAATGTAAAAAAATACATTGTATTTTCAAACTATATATGTGAACCAATTGAATAATTTGTGCAATATAATTTTATTTTGATCCAATTTTATAGTTCTTTTAAAAAAATTAATCCTTAAAAAAGATGAATCAAACATTCCTCCATAATTTTGTGACAAACAATTTAACAAATATTTAAATATCTTTTTATTTCCATATTTTCATTTTTAGAACATATATATTTATTAAAGTTTTTATATAAATAAATAAATAAATTCAAACCATTTCAATTCACCAAATATCAACTTTCATTTTCTCAAACCAAATCATCAGCACCAAACACGCTTCCAGTTTAGAATAAAACCACACCAGACCAAAATCACATGGTTTAACTTTCAACAAGATCAAGAGCATCAACACCAAATATGCTGAAAGGGTATATGTGCCAAAAAAGGGCGTGTCATAAAAAAAAATGGATATGAAAAGACCATAGGCCCAATGGATCAACAATATTTACCAAGGCCCACATAGACTACAACTGTTTTATGGTTGATGTGTGTCCAAACTCCATACAAAGAGCAAGGCCAATGGACCATATAGCATCCATCAAACTATGACCCGCTTCTAATGTTTCGGAAACCCATACATCCAGAGGCCCACTTATTTTTTTTATATTTTTATTTTTAATAAGAAACACAAACTCTTAAATCATTTAAATTTATTTTTTAAAAATAATAATTTAAAAGGCGAGAAAGTATTACTAAGATTTTGGTCACTTGATATTTACTGGATACATGAATATGCATAATGAATCAATCACTTATCAATTTTTACATATTATTATATAATCTTATGTACTGAAATATGATTTTTAATCTATAACCGGATCCACATCTCTTACCACACCGACAAAGTATGTGGGTGAATGGAGCAAAAACTATTTCATTTAACTCTATCACTTGCAATTCAAAATTCAACTAAATTGACCTCTCATTTAATTTTATGACTTGCAAATTCTAAGTACTGTAACAGAAGAATTCCCCCACGAAATTAAGAAGATTATGTCGTGTAGTTTAACAAGATGATGCAAGGCTGTGAGTGAAGTAGCTGTCTTCACTTGAACAACAGAAAACATACGTATACACACACTATATATATCGCAACCGTATGTGTATATATATATATATATACACATACGTATATGATGATTTTGTCTACACACACGCAATATTTGGTTTGTTTGGAAACCTTTAATATGTTATCAACTCATCAAAGTAAAGACGAGAGATCCGGGTGCTTTCCACAACAGAATTTTCTAAATTTAGAAACCATCCAAACCCACACGAAACCCCTCTTTGATCCAATCCCAACCCCCTTTACACCAAAAGTCAAAAAACTAAAGTACCCATATGTCAAATTTCATAATTCACCCGCATCATCCACAACAGTACACATCACTGCAAAACATAAATAATATATATATATATATGTGTGTGTGTGTGTGTGTGTGTGTAGCACTATAAGGGTAGTAACGATTAAAATCCAATTGCCAAAAATGCTAAACATGTGCTTAGCAATAGGTTTTTCGGGTGAATTTCAAGGGCACGCTTTGGATTGAACCAAGGAGACAATGGCACTGACTATGGCACACACTTGTGAAGAGAATGTCCCTTGCATTGGTTAGCTAACATGTATATATATATATATATACATTAAAATGATCTAAAATTAAAAATTAAAAATTAAATTGAAAACATAGGGTGCGTTTGGTAAGCCTGTTTTTTGTATTTGTTTTCTGTCTTCAAATATAAAAACTGTTTTTGTATTTGTCTTTGTTTTTTCAGAAAAAAACTAAAAACAAAAAAGCGTTTGGATGAAGGTGTTTTCACCACTTTTATTTTATGAATTTGGTGTTTTCATTGTTTTTACCACCTAAATAGTGAAAAAACTCAAAAAATAACTAAAAGTTGTATTTGGTGTTTTCATCACTTTTACACACTATTCACAGAAAACAGTTTTCTTGGTGAAAAAACAGTGAACAGTAAACGCGTTTGTCAAACGTGTTTTTTTTTTTAGTCTTGTGAACAATAAAAAAACAAAAAGAAAAAACAAGGTATACAAACGGACCCATAAAGATGTCCACGAAATGTGATCAGCTTTAAGTACAAAGATCAGTGGCATTAATCAAACAAACTCACAAGTACAGAGATCAATGGCATTAATCAAATAAACTCATAAACAAAAGAAAAGTGATAATGACTTTCTAGCCCCTCATTTAATCATAGGTGTTATAATTACCAGGGCTAGCTTTTCCTATGAAAAAGGTCTTGTGAAAGGAGGACTAATCCCACCTTCTTTTTGCTACCTCCACTCCTTACACTCTTCTCCCATAAAGTTCAGACAATGACACACAGTAGTGGAGGCAACAAAAACAGTAGTGGACATAGTGTAATGTTCTTGGATGGTGAGTGTCATCATTATAGTCATAATTAAGACATGGTATTAAAATTAGTAGATCACAAAGAAGTTGTAATGATGGAGATTATGATAGGAATTGGGAATTTTTAGGCAATCAAATGGGATTTGTATGTTGATCATGAAATGATGATAGAATCATGATTATGGTTCAAGGGTTAGCTAGGGTTCAATAATAAATATATATATATATATATAATTTTTTTTTTGTGGTGAAAACAAAGACAATCTTCAACTCATGGATTGTGGGATTGGATTAGGGTTTTGAGGTGGGAATTGAATTTGTTTGCATGGAAAATGAGTGGTTGAATGGTAGTGAAGAAAAGGGAAGGCTTGGAAAAGTGGGACATGATGATGAGTTAACAAAATCAAGCTTGTGGCCTAGGGCTTCTAGTGACTTGACTTGTGACCTCAAGAACTTGAGATAATTAGCAGCCTCATCTAGCATTGTAGCAGTGTCCATCTTGCTCCCACCAGGGACCAGCCTCTGCAAAACCCTAATTCTCTCACTTATCCTCTCCCTCCTTTGCCTTGCTGCCACTGTCTGTGGATCACTTGATATCCTCACATTCTTCCTCTTTGGCTTCTCCACCTCCTCCACCCCGAAATCCACCGGCCTAAACACCGCCGCGCGATATATCATCTCCTTCATCTGAGCTATGGCCTCCGGATCAGCCTCCTGATCCCCCGATGACACGGACGAACACGCCTGCTGAAAGTTGATGTTTGATGAGCTCGGATGATTCTCCCACCTCGCTTTCTTCAATTTAGGTGGATAATAATTAGTCTCTGATATCAGCTTAAACCCGCCCTCGGTGGCTGAGCAACCTGACTGAAGAAGATCGAAATAGCAAACGCTTCCCTCCTTTTTCAGTCCACTTTCATCCTTGCTGTTGTGGAGAAGATTGCACGTTTTAGGGCCGGCATAGTGATGATGATCAGAAGAAGATTGCGAGACTGTTTCGTCTTTGGAGCCGGTGTTTATGGACTCTCCAGACGAAACAGCCTCAACTGAATTAAAGCTCCACATATTCTTACAATCTGACAACATTATAGAAATCTCATCACCTTCCACCATTGTTTCGTTCGTATCACTGTTCATGACTGACAGCAAGCAATCATCCATAATCCGGGACTGCCCCGGGATGCCAAAACCATCCATTAGGCCCCCAAACTCCGGTCCCCAACTCGTGCCCGCGGCTACTGATTTTGGAACAATGGCTACTCTTGTTGCTTCTTGGCACGGGGACAGGTTCATGTTTGAAACAATATTTGGGGCTGCTAAATGCTGCACCATTTGGCTGCTCACTCTCTCAGGATTTGAATTGAGTTGAGACGACGAGTCCGGTTTTTGGAGCTGCTGTAATGGTTGAAACTGATATTGATCTTGTGGCACTGGCAGGAGCATCTTGCTATAGCAATTGGAGTTGGACAATATCAAACTTTCTTCAATTTCATGTTGCAGCTGATCATTAATGCTCCATATGGATGACGTGTTGGTCATTAAAGGTGAGCCATCCCAACCCAAAGTACTATCCATTGATTGATATATACAACTCTAGATATGAAAAAATAATACTTCACTATACTACATATATATATATATATATATATCAAAAGACTAATTCATGGTTATATATATATATATATATATAATTATATATGGTGCATCAAAGTAATACAGAAATTAGAGTGTATCACATACCGGTATGTATGCAGCTGATTCCCACCAGAATTATAAATTTGGTTCGCGGTGAGGCCAAACAATTAATGTCCGGAGTATTTTGTATGCAGAGAAGAAAACAAAAACTTGGAGCAAACCTCAGCTTTATATCAGTTTCTGTAAAATTTGGAACCAGCTCATCTAACCACCATCTTTAATTCATTTCATGAAAACTGTGATCATCAAACAAATACAGCCATTTCTAACGTCAGTTTTAGCAACCGCATTTTGTCCACCACTATAATAAAGACAACCCCAAAAAATTTCTAAACTCACTATATATATATATATATAGCTAGGGGAGAATTGAAAGACAACCCTTAAATAGTAATACTGTATTTATTTAAATTTAATTAGAAGAGAAATGATGATGAATAAATTTTGTTATACCTTGAGCTGCCATGGATGACCAACCTTGATTCTTTGTATTTTGGTCGTTGGGTGATCTATACTTATATAGAGATACAAAGGTCTAACTTGTTATGCAACAAAAATAATGGCGTACTAGAACTTGAACATGTAAAATATGAGTCAGAAAGAGGAACTAATTATTAAAATATTTATTGATAGTTTCAAGTGTTGAAAACAGATGCAAGTACTAATGGGGTTTGGAAAAGATAAGGCTTTTAGGTCAGTTTGGTGGGGGCTGTGAGAGTATATTATTTGCAGATGGGGAGCATGAGATTTCAGAGAAAGCAATTTTTTAATCTTAATTAATTATTTTCATTCCTCATATGATTATTACATTATATATATATATATATATATATATATATACGTGTGTGTGTATACTTTTTAATATTGCTCATGTTATTCCATGCGCTCTGGAAAGTTTCAGGCAATTGCAGTAAGAGTGAGCATCTTTGGCAGTAGCACTCTCCTTTCTAAAAGATTTCTATTAATCATAGTTTTAATCATAACCATTTCTATTGTTTTTCACTTTTTTTAGTTCACTTTTAGCTGCTAAAAGTGAACTATATATATTTGGTTTCAGTTAGCTAGTGCTGGACCTCAATGATCACATATATATCCTCGATCATATATGCCCTTTACAAAGAAATTTGAAAGTGACAATTTGGATCCAATACCTTGAATTACCAATTCTTATCTATATATATCCAACACATATAACATAATTTGGGCTATAATTTCCAATTCATACATGTCAAATGCAGGATTTTATTAAGTAATTTTTGGGTAGAGTGTATCATGTACCACATTTTTTTTTCATACATAGTATATACATTTATAGTAGGACAAGTAGTGGGAGGATTGGAATTTGAACATATATATACATTTATAGTAGGACAAGTAGTGGGAGGTTTGGAATTTAAAAGATGTTGGCAAGCAAGCAATAGAGTCAGAAGAAGATAGCACAAGCAAAGCAAGTTGTTCCTAGGATTTTGTCTTCTTACACATATAGTCTACATATTTTATATATATGTATATATACATTTTTCCATTTTAGTAAATCTGCAATAGTCACTAGTGTGTGTGTGTGTGAGAGAGAGAGAGAGAGGCATCTGGATTCTGAGTCCTACCCACATGCGCCCCATGATTACAGCTGATGAGTGAAATGGGCTCCCTTAGCATTTGCATCCTAATAAGAATAAGATCTCTTTTTGTTGTCAACTCTCATGTTTTTCTTCACCATCATATATCTGCACAAATATGATCATTATGTATATATTAACTACACATATATATATATATATATTTGTCAAAACACACCACCTCTGAAGACCTATAGAGAGATTTAGACAAGGATATACCTATTTGAGACTAACTATATAGGGGTTTACACAACACACTATGACACGAATTGATTCTTTAGTTAGGAAAATGTCCAGTTGGGCCTCAATTCAAACACCATGTGCGCGTATGGTGTCTCAATGTGTGTTGAGAGGGAGAGGGAGAGATAGGGTTAAGAAACATAATTGCAAATATTAATCCACATTCCCCACACACCTCCATAAGAATTTTCAATAGGGCAGGGTGTTTGTCCCACATAAGATGGAAATGAGAAGTGGATCAAGTATAAATGCGATGATATTTACCTTTCAAAGAAAAAAAAAGTGATGATATTAGTCTTTTCTTCAATTCATTCCAATAATTGATACAAGAGTCAGACTTATCCTTGATCTAGTGTTCAATTACAATGAGAGTGTTGCGGGTAGAAAATGAGAGACACTGTTAGAAATGTCCCAAATCGAATTTAAATAAAAAATGAATTGAGAGTATAAAATGGATTTGAGGTTGATTTTTAATAATGTAGAGTGAGGAATTTCTATATTTCATAGCCTAATTGCATTGATTCATCGGGCATGTACTCGAGCCCACTGCTCTTTGGGCTCAGCTTGCACGGTTTTGTTCTTGAGCTCACCCCAAAATGTCTCATATTAAATTGGAGACACACATGTACATATAAGCACATCATCTGACTTATACCCTTGACGATGTGGGACGTCACAATATTTCTCGTAATTGTGAGATGCAGCTCATCCAAGTTTCAACGTGATTTCAGGGTTTTATTTTTCCTTGATAAATTCAGGAATGAAAATTGAAGGTTTATGGACGGTTAAAAAAAATTAGTATATTTGCAATGTTTTTTATTTGGAGAGAAAATTTTGAAGCTACCAAGTTTTCTAATTTTTATTTGACTAGCAACAATTGTGATGTACGAATATATATCATTCTTCTTAAATCCTATGGAAAAAAAAAAAAAAAAAAAAGCAGTATTTTATATATGATCAATTGAAAAATGTGTACCATTTTGCTAAAGATAGATTTAAAATATATATATATATATATATATATTCTCTTTAATGTCCATATCAAAACAAACATTGTATATACCAAATACCAAAACTCTTCAATGGACCTTGGCATTGTCTTCCCAAAAGTTTCAATCACATTAACATTAGCCATTGATCAAGAGGTCAATATCATAGAAAAAACAATATAGAAGTGGTCCATCTTCTCCCTCTCTCCCGATATATATATAGACACCCACATATATAGACATCATCGTTCTCTACAATGTCATAATCTTAATAAATGTCCTGTTCTCTCCACCCGCGCTATTTCTCGTAACGGAGACGTGAGTGGTCTGTTGGCTTGGATGACGTCACTTTCAAGCCGTACTATTTGTCGGCTCGGCTCAGCCAAGTCGTGGTCCCCACCACTCTCTCTATTGTTCTATTATTACGGCTCACACGTGAACACAACATTGTTTTCCATACGTGGCACAATGGGATTGGGTGGTCACCTGGTGGGATAGGTTTGTGGCACATGGGAAATCGATGAAACAGTAGTGGAGCTGTAACTGGGACCATTTGATTCACTGATCAACTCAGACTCCAAATCTCTCTCTTAAATTGACATTATCCTCAACAATTATGTGTGTTGTTTGTGACATTATATATATGAATATATATACACACACATATATATATACAGAATTGTTTTATTTTATTCATTTGATTTGGGGTCATATCTGCCTGCAGATCTTGCAGCTCCAATTTGGGTGACTAATATATTTGTGACCCTGCCTATAATGTTTCATACATGGTGAGTTTATTATTCCATTTTGATTTCAAGACTAGTTGTATCAATGTATATATATAATATTAAATAAACCTTTAATTCCCAATCTATTTGTCAACATTCAAAATGTATATTTAAAGATTATTTTCTGAGGTATTTAAATTTTGAACAATAATTGTTCGGAGTATCATAAAAAAACAAAAATTAAAAATTAAACAAACAAAGAAACAAAAATTACTTTTCAAAAATTTATGTATCAATGACAAGTAGGCCTGTAAACGGGTCGGATTCGGATCGGATCTATCCTGATCCGATCCGAACCCGATAAGCTTATATCTGATCCGATCCGACCCGATAACCCGATGGATTTTTACTTTATTGATCTAAATCCGAATTTATTAATTTTCGGATATCCGATCCGATAACCCGATCCAATTAAGTAAAAAAAAATACAAAAAATTATTATTATAATTTTTTTTTATGTTATTTTTTAAGAATATTAAACACTAAATTATATATTTTACAATCAATGCTTATAATACATAACTATAAAAACATAAAAATGAAAAAGCGAAAAAAAAATTGAAATATAATTAAGTATATTATTTAATATTTACATATTAATAACATAATATATATGTGTATATATAAAATTAATCGGATCGGGTTATTATCGGATCAGATTAGGCAAATCCAAATCCAATTTATTAAGGAATCGGATTATCGGATTCGAATCGTATTCGGGTTATCGGATTTTTTTTTTCAATCCAAATCCGGCTAATCGGATCGGATTCGGGTCAAAATCCAATTCATTGATAGATCTAATGACAAGTCATTATTATAAGGAAGCATAGTTACTCAATCTCATAGATACATTTTCACTTTTGGTGTCTAAAATATTTTCTTGTTGTCAAACATCTCCTTAATGACTGGTTTATTGTTAATTTGATATGTATATCAAACCTAAATCTTCAAAAAAATGTATTTCATAGAGCTGGCCTAATCTATACTCCTAGCGACCGCAAGCATAGCGCAATTGGCATGGACAAACTTTTTAAAGTTTAGACCAACAGTACCCATATCCTCGAATGTGAGTTTGAATCTTAGTTGACATTTTTTAAAAATAATAATAAAAAATTATTTACCCCCTACCCTATGAAGCACGGACACAGGACACAGACACAACACGGACACGGCGACACGACAAATTCTAAAAAATTAGGACACGACATGGCCCCAACACATATTTAAAAAATTATAATTTTTTATATATATACATATTATATTACACAATATTTCATTTATCACTTAAACAATGAGAATCAAATAAACTTATAAAAAAAATAAACAAATAAGTTAAATAAAATGTCTGACATGTTCAAAATTCTTAATTTTACTATTATCCAAGTAATCAAATGCATCTTCCCCAACATTCGTCATCTTTAGTCTTTCTCTCGTTATATTGTGAAAATTTTCTTGATTGAAAACAAAGATTGGAAGATATAAATACCAAATCTTCGGCTCTTTGTGATGTTATCTTGTTCCTCTTCAAATAGTGGATAAATGAATATGTGTTCTAATTCCTCTCACAAGATGAGGAGGAACAAAGATATTCAAGTATCTTCAAAGCAAAAGATTGAATTAGAGATGTTGAAGTTCCATAAGTGATCCATTAAATTATCGGCTCCATAAGACATCTATCTTTCATTGAATCAACCGACCCACCGTGTGTCCAACACGTGGAAACGTGTGTGTCCTTCGAGTGTTCACTAAGTGTCCAATTTTAAAAAAAGTCAGGACACGTTTTAGGTGTGTCGGACAAGTATTTTTGGCGTGTTCGTGCGTCCGACACGAACACATGTGTTCAACATGGGTACGGCGACCCTATACGAAATGTCTGTGCTTCATAGCCCCTACCTTTCTTCAATGGGCAGCTTAAAATATATTAATATTAACTCTACAAAAAATATAACTCGTTGATTTAATGGTTTATTGTAGAAGATTGAAAAAATTATAGTTTAATTTCTTTGAAATCATAAGTCATAAGAATTCAAAATTCTCTCCGCACTTACATGGAATAAACGAAAAATATCGCAATCGATGAAGTCAGTAGGTAAAAAAGCAAATTTATCCCAAAACAATAATTAAAAATAAATAAATATAGGATAAGAACAGGTCTAAAATAAGTGAGAACGAGCATCTCTTCATATCAACTAAATTTATAATCTTTTTATTAGGGACGAGAGATATTTTAAGAGAAAATTGAGTTTTTCCATTCAAGAGAGCTTTTGAATCTTTAAGGGTTGTTTTTGTTAGAAAAGTGTCTCAAATTCTATTGTAATTAGGTTTCCTATTTAGAATTGTATTGTAAAAGAAATTTCTTGTTAGAGAGTTTTATTCTCCAAGGAGTTGTAATCATGTCCAACAGAAATTGAGCTTTTCTTATTCAACAAGGAAAGGGGTTTAACTCTATAAATAGGGACCTAGGGTTTGTGTTGAGACTTAGAGATAAGATATAGAGATGTGGTGAGGAAGAGATGAGTGAGAGTGAGGTATATGCAATTGCATCAAGAGAAAATGCGATGGACATCTATAATATCTTCCTAATGAATATTTTATCTCCGTTGACGTATGCCAAAGTTGGGGCTGAACCACGTTAAATATTGTGTGTTATCTGTGTGATTTGTGTGTGTGAGCAAAAACAGGTGTAGATAATCTTGGACGGGATTAATTCCTAAGTGTGAGATGGGAATTAATTCCTAACAAGTGGTATCAGAGCAAGGTTGAATCATATTGGTATTAGAAAGTTCCAGGTTGAAAAAAAAAATAAGCTCGTACGTTCTGGCCTAGATTCGAAGATCAGAGTTGTTCGAAATTATAAACCAACCATACCAGGAGCTTCATCTTGACGAGACGAAGCCGGGACAATCAAGTTCATTGCCGAAAACACCTGCACGCGCCTCCACATGCCGCCTGAAGTTCTGGCCAGAGTTTTTAGCTCCACGCACATCAGTTTCGTTTCAGGCCTATTTCGTGGAACATCGTTGATCGAGATAAAGCTTATAATATATCAACGGAAATCTCTTTCGAAGATGAAAGTTTAGGCACAAAAATCAGCCCCATAAGAGAAGGCACGCACCCGAATGCGCTGTATAAGTTTATGACGTCGTTAATAATTTTTTATCTTTTGTACTGATTTGTTTTTTGGCTCGTTTGGAGTCATTTTTTACGTGGTCAGAGGTGTTCTTAAGGTTTTGGACCGCTCCAGACGCAACCATATGATTAGTTTTGTGTGATTCAACTCCAAACACTTTGAATAGGCTCAATGGGAGCTATGAGAGAAGAAAAGACAAAAAGGTCAGGTTGCAAAGCTTGGTTGAGGCTATTTTTTATGTCGATGAGGTGGAGGTTGTGTTCTAGTTGACGCATGGAGGCCTATGGCACACAGTGGTGCGATGTCTCATTGGTGGCTCACATTTGCTAACAAAATTGTTAGGTTTCAAGTTGATGATGATGCCGAGTCATTGAGTGATTTGAGTGAGACGGCGAAGAGGCAGGTGGTCGGGACGAGGTTGAAGGCACTGGTGGGACAATATGTGAGGAAAGAATTCGAGGGTAGTGGTGTTTTTCTTGGGAGATTGTGTAGAGTTGATTATGAATATGGGAACTGTAGGCATGGGTATTATTTTAGGGTGCACTCGACTCGTAAAGGGGTCTCCTTTAGGGTGTTGGGCTACTGGGTAGAGCCTTGGACCCACCCCACTGAAGTTGGTATACGGGTTGACCCAATGTGTCCGACATCGGGGCAGATTACTCATGGAAACTCAAAGCCTTCTAAAGGTGGTCCTTTTGTGGCAGCGCAGCTTGTGGAACTAAAGAGCGTACACGGGAGTAGTACCTCCATGGTCTACGGGTCCTGACGACGTAGCAGTATCCCAGGGGCATTTACCACCATTTTTGCACAACTCTAGCGGTATATGCATGTACTGCGAAGGCTATCGGGGAGTGATCCATTGCACGACTGATCCGGATGTGGCCTCAGATGTTACGTAGCCGTGACACGTGGACAGCGCAATACCATCCTCACATTTTGAAAGGATTAGAAAGAGCATGTGGCATGGAGGTTAGGGGTGTAGTTTAGTCATAATAATGGCACATAATGTGAATTCCACCCATTATTCTTAATGTGGAAGGAACTCTCCTTATTGGCCCTCATCACTTACTAGAGATATATGGAGCATTGGTAGGACTTGGGGACCACTTCAATTAGGGCAACATTTTGAGCAAATGACCTATAAATAGAAGACAATAGTGTTTGCATAGGGATCCGAACCTCATCCTCATTCTTTTCCTTTCTTGGAGGCTACTCCTTTAGGACGACGCCTACATTCCTCCTCTTCTTCTGCTTCTCTTTCTTCTTCCTCTCACAGGGCTTCGGATATGGGAAGTGGATTTTTACCTTTACAACATCTCACCCTTCTTCTCTATTGGTTTCTCTCTTCTCCATCTCTTGGTCTTTAGCTACTTTGGAGGGTATTTCATTTTGGGGATTTTAGCTCTACTAGTGTTCACTACCCACTATCTAGTTATGATGAGGCTACTCTATTTTCTCTTCTCCGCCTTTTGTTTTTCTCTCCTTTCACCCTATTTGCTTGAGATATCGACCATGGATTTTGACCCATATGTTCTGACTTGCTAGTGGAGTTTTCTCTCCAATTTTTCTCTTATATTCACAGCTTTTTCACCCACAGTTTTTGGCGACCATAGTAGGAGAGAAAGGCAGGCCAATAGCATGCCCAGAAGGTCATCTTGTATTGCCATGTCATCTCAGGTACCTTCTTCTACTGCACTTCCTCCACCCCCTCTTATTCCACCAAGGTCGGAGTCAGTTACACATGCTGGAGCTAAGAGCCACCCTCCTAGAGAGATGAGCCAACCACCGCGAGGGCTCCTTGTGATCAATTGACCCCTACCAGGTCCGACGATGACCCAGCCACAGCCCCAAGGCATTATTATGGTGGAGCCCCATCTCAGAGAGCCACCGCTTGACCATCCCCTAGCCGCTCGTGAGCAGGAGGCGACTAGTGCTCGTTCCTTTAGCCACACTGTCACTAGGACGAAGCACCACATGATGACTTGGAGTAGGTCCCACGACATCACCACCTCAAGGTTAGCCATCAAGCATAACCATGATGCACTTCTTATGAAGGCATTATTTGCCATGTAAGCCACCTAGCAGAAGATGTGAGAGGAACAGAAAACAATGTTTGCCTCTGCCAGGCCTGATATAGTCGATGACGCAACACTCATGCCAGCGCAGGTGCCAACATCTATCCTTCACCGTGACGTCATGGTAACGCCCCCACGTGCGACCTCAGTATTGCCCCATGGCCACACTATAGCGGCATCTTTGATTTCTTTTGGCTCAGCCCAACAAAGTGTTTCCCCTTATGTTACATTTGACCAACTACGTGCCATCATCAGGTCAGGATGTATCTCGACATGGGCAGACTTGGTTGGCGACCCGTTGCCTCCTTTCCCTATCTCTGTCCTTCAGTAGCCATACCCAACTGAGTATGTCGCGCCTAAGTTCAGACAGTTTGATGAAAGAAAGGGCAATGCCAAAGAGCATGTTGGGTGTTTCATCAACCATCTAGGGGACCATGCCTCCAATGAGGCACTAAAGTTGAGGGAGTTCCCTAAGTCATTGATCGACCGTGCCTACACTTGGTACAACAACCTAAAGCCAGGATTAGTGACTAGTTGGGAAGAGATGACATAACGATTTTACAGCTAGTATTATCAAGTCGGTGAAAAGGTGACTCTGCTGTCTCTCACAAAACTCACCCAAAAAAGCAACGAGGATGTGATGGCTTATGTTAAACGGTTCAGAGAGCGCACGCTGGAGTGTTATGAAGCAGCGAATGAGGATGAATTAGTCCGGATTTGCATCGATGGGATGGATCTATCTAGTCACCCTCGATATCCGAAGATTTTCTGATCTTATGGTGAAGACCAGGTGTTTAGCTGACCAGTTGGCCAGTCCCCGAAGAGGTCACGCTTGGCGAGCACCGCGTCCCGTCTCTATCACGACAACGGTCATCGAGGATGATGAGCAGTTTTTAGAGGACCCCAAGGAGGATGAGGATGTCTTTATGGAATCAGTTGACCATTAGAGGAAGAGGTTTCGGCCGACTCCACCTCCCTTCCCTTGCAGTCGCAAACAGTTTTTAGCCGTATTGAGCCAGTGGATCCGCGACAAGGTCGTTAGCCTTCCACCAGCACTTGAGGACAATCATAAGGACCTGGTGAATGATCCCCGCTTCTGCCATTTCCACTGAGGAACGAGGCACCCACTGATGGAGTGTTGGAGTCTTCATGACCTCTTCCAAAAGAAGTTGAAGTTTGGTGAGCTGAAGCTTTTAAAAAAGTAGGACATGCACGATAATCCTTTCCTGAGCCATAATGCGGGAGTGCATGTCGTCACCTATGAGGATCATGGTACTTTAGATGAGCTTTAAGGTGAGGAGGTGGCCTGGCTAAATGAGCAAGCTCAGAAAGGCATCCAGGATCGTGTGGCCCAAATGGCCGACTTTATGAGGGAGTTTTTCGATATGCTTAAACTTGATTCAAATTCCAGAGCTGAGGTGACTAAAGTGTTGATTAGGGTTATTTGTAGGACATGTACAAATGTTCAGGAGGATGAGCCCACTACCTCGGAGAAGTCGGACCATGATGGACAGGTAAC
This sequence comes from Cornus suecica, assembly GCA_963922005.1. Taxonomy (NCBI): domain Eukaryota; kingdom Viridiplantae; phylum Streptophyta; class Magnoliopsida; order Cornales; family Cornaceae; genus Cornus; species Cornus suecica. Next base: position 95,560,937 of record OY998238.1, read on the forward strand.
CTTTTCTGAGGCGGGCAAGCTTTTTAAGGGGCCCTATAATCGCCCATTGTATGTACCTGTAACCATCAATAGGGTAGACTTCAAGAGAGCATTTCTGGACAATGGTGCATCCATCAACATCATGTCAGTCGCAGTCATGAGGAAGATCGGGATTAAGGAGGAGTCCGTGACCGGGAGGCCGATCAATTTTTTGGGTTTCAACAAGATTAAGCAGAGGACACTGGGTTATGTTACTACCGACCTGCAGGTGGAGGACATCCGAGGGCCCGTCAGGTTCCATGTCATTGATGGGGAACCATTCTACCATGTTCTCTTGGGGAGGTCGTGGATGCACCTCCATGGTGTAGTTCATTTCTCGTACCACCAAGTTATGAAGACCAACTGGGGCATCGGCACTACCACTGTCAAGGCCACGAGGAATCATTTTTCTCTTAGTGAGGTACATTTATGTGATGCAATATATTTCACTAACTTTTTAACTGCAGAAGAGGACCTTGAGGGAGGCGAGGTACATGCTACTCCATTACTTAGTTATGAGGATATTACTGAATCTGATGACAACGACGTGATGGTGGTCATTCCCCAGAAGGAAAAGCGCAAGGTTAAGAGCAGTGATGATCTTTGTAGGAAGGTCCACAAAGTTGATGGGAACTATGTTTATCAGTTATGACAGTGCGAGGGGCCAGACACCCCAATACAGGCACACAACCCCTATGACGACCATTGCCTAGTAGAGGCATCCGCTCTCATCGAGGACTTAGTAAAGGAGGATGGTCAGCAGACAGGGTTAGCTGCAGCACAGAAAAATGACATCGAGGAGGTCGATTTGGCCAAGGCTGGGGAGCAGCCCTGTGTAGTATCCGTCAACCGTGATCTACCTGCTGAGGTCAAGGGGTGATTGGTGAATCTATTGGAGGAGTACTAGAATGTGTTTGTTTGGAGTTATGATTAGATGCCTGGACTCGATCCGGACTTAGTTGTGTATCATTTGAATGTCAGGCCAGAAGCTATACCGAAGAAATAGGTCGCCCGAGTGTTTGTACTAGAGATCGAATGTTAGATCAAAGAGGAGGTCCAACGCTTATTGCAAGTCGGGTTCATCAAGCCCATTCAACATCCGACATGGTTGGCTAATGTGGTTCCAATTTGAAAGAATAATGGAAAGGTCTGCATCTGCATTGACTTCAGGGACATCAACAAAGGGTGCCTAAATGATGAGTTTCCATTACCAAACTTTGACTTCTTTTGGAAGAGGTCATAGGTATTATTTTAGGGTGCACTCGACTCGTAGAGGAATCTCTTTTAGGGTATTGGGTTACTGGGTAAAGCCTTAGACCCGCCCCACTGAAGTTGGTATACAAGTTGACCCAATGTGTCCGACATCGGGGCGAATTACTCGTGGCAACTCAAAGCCTTCTAAAGGTGGTCCTTTTGTGGCAGTGCAACTTGTGAAACTAAAGAGCGTACACGGGAGTAGTACCTCCATAGTATACGGGTCCTGATGATGTAGCAGTATCCCAAGGGCATTTACCACCATTTTTGTACAGCTCTAGCAGTATATGCATGTACTGCGAAAGCTATCGGGGAGTGATCCGTTGCACGACTGATCCGGATGTGGCCTCAGATGCTGCATAGCCGTGACACGTGGACGGTGCGACACCATTCTCACATTTTGAAGGGATTAGAAAAAGCATGTGGTATGGAGGTTAGGGGTGTAGTTTAGTCATAATAAAGGCCCATAATGTGAATTCCACCCATTATTCTTAATGTGGAAGGAACTCTCCTTATTGACCCTCATCACTTACTAGAGATATGTGGAACATTGGTAGGACTTGGGGACCACTTCAATTAGGGCAACATTTTGAGCAAGTAACCTATAAATACAAGGCAATAGTGTTTGCCTAGGGATCCCAACCTCATTCTCATTATTTTCCTTTCTTGGAGGCTACTTCTTCAAGACGACGCCTACATTCCTCTTCTTCTTCGGCTTCTCCTTCTTCTTCCTCTCACAGGGCTTCGGCTATGGGAAGTGGATTTCTACCTTTACAACATCTCACCCGTCTTCTCTATTAGTTTATCTCTTCTCCATCTCTTAGTCTTTAGCTACTTTGGGGGGTATTTCATTTTGGGGATTTTAGCTCTACTAGTGTTCACTAACCGCTCTCTAGTTGTGATGAGGCTACACTATTTGCTCTTCTCCACCTTCTCTTTTCTCTCCTTTCACCATCTTTGCTTGAGATTTCGACCATGGATTTTGACTCATATGTTCTGACTTGCTATTGGAGCATTCTCTCCTGTTTTTCTCTCATATTCACAGCTTTTTCACTCACAGGAACTGTGAGGATTTGGGACTTGGTGAAGTGAAAGAGTTTATGATCAGTGATGATGATTCTGATAGTGATTGGATAGTATAAAAAAAAATTTAGATGATGAAGATTTGATGAAGGTGGAGATTATAGCTTAGTATAGAGGTGACTGAGCTTGAAGAAGATAAAGATGATGATGTAAATGAAGTGATCGCGGAGAAAGCGCGGTCATGAAGATAGTATTGATGTTGATGATTGAAAATAGTGTTGAAGATGATGTTGCTGTTGAAGAATGTTGAAGAAATGCACTTAGTCATGGTGGAGGTGGAGCATGATGCGTGTTGATGAAAAAGAAGAAAATAATGAGTAGAAGAATATCGATGCTTGAAGCAAGGTGGAACTTTGAGAAGATGATAGAATTTGAGACAAAGTGGATATTGTTTGGAAAGTGTCTCAAATTCTATTGTAATTAGGTTTCCTATTTAGAGTTGTATTGTAAAAGGAATTTCTTGTTAGAGAGTTTTATTCTCCAAGAAGTTGTAATTCTTGTTCAACAAGAAATTGAGTTTTTCTTGTTTAAAGACTTAAGAGAGAAAATATAAAGATGTGATGATGAAAAGATGAGTGAGGGTGAGGTGTATGCGATTGCATCAAGAGAAGGTGCGATAGACATCTGTAATATTTTTCTAATGAATATTCTCTCTCCGTGGACGTAGGTTAAAGTTGGGGCTGAACCACGTTAAATATTATGTGTTATCTGTGTGATTTGTGTATGTGAGCAAAAACAGGTGTAGATGATCTTGGGCGGAATTAATTCCTAAATGTGATATGAGAATTAATCCCTAACAGTTTTTCTCTTTCTTATATATTTTTAATACATCTCTTTGTAAAACTAAGGGGCCTTTTCTTCTCTTTTAGGTTAGCAGATTTTGTTAAATAATCTTGATCTAGCTATTGGATACAAAATTGAATACATTTTTTGCATATTAGTCAGTTCAGCGAATAACCGATATACATATTCATACCAGAACATATCGGTGTACAAGTGAGTCTCATTACCGACACATTCTATAAGACGAAAATAAAAAATAAAAAAAACGTGTGTTTACATGGGATGGACCATTGAAAAGGCCTTTATGACCTGACAATGAACCATCACTTTCACTACATTTCCTACAACTACTAGTAATCTTAGAATAATTCCCAAGCTGTCTCTACCCATTGTCACCATATTTAATTAAATTTTATTTCATTTTTTATTTTATTTCCAAAGTTATGAGTGTCAATATAGTGACAATGGGCAGAGACAGCTTGGGAATTATTCTAAGATTACTAGTGGTTGTAGAAAATGTAGTGAAAGTGAAGGTTCATTGTGAGGGTATTAAGGCCTTTTCAATGGTTATTAAGACAGTCTCATGCATAATGAATTTGAGATCATAAATATAAAATATCAAAATAAAATGAAGAATCTTAGATCAGTTTCACACCTTACAGTCTTCCAAAATTTACATTCATCTTTGAAAATAATTAAACCCAGTGTCCCAAAATGAAATAAAATAGTATCAAATTACATCAATGACTGTAAAAAATCAAAAAAAATGAAGGTTACCAATTTACATATATCTTCACAATCAATATAAGAAGTCCAACAACTGCATAGCCATCTTCCAAGCATTATAACATTCTGAGCAACCTGTCAAACAAGAGGAAATAACAATAAATACTAGTAATAATTTTTCAATTTTATTTTTCAGGAGTTGATATTTCAATTATTATATTTAATTTTTTAAAATGTATTAGTACTCACCCAAACAGTCAATTGTTATGGCAAATCATGCATAGAAAATCCCCATCTTCAATTTTCAGTTAACTTCTTTCCCAACCCTGTCCTGCTGAAGAAAGAACTGAATCAAACAAGCTGAATCGACCTGTCAACTTTCCTAGATTTATTGAAAGAATAAATCTTTCTACTTTCATCTATACTTTATTCATGCTATATATGCAAAATGTGTATAACCAACTAAAATTTATTGAAAGAATAAACAAAACACTTGCAGTTTTTTTCTCAACAATTACTAGTTTTAGGACAGATGAAACAGCTTCATGTTCAAGTTCCTAAATTAGAGTACAAAACAATGCACATGCATAGTAGAAACTTCGCAACGATGCAACCATATCACTACAATGCATAGACAGTTCTTAAAAATTATGTTAGCACACAACGAGGAGCCTCTAAATAAATAACGATCTTTCACATATATCAACAATAATGAAAACAGTACCAGCTACTTTAACATTATATTTCATTATAATCCCATCATTTGTATTTGAAAATCAACAAATAGAAGTGTTAGAAATCTCGTTTCTTCCTATATGTTTGGCCATTCCAAAAGAAGCAATGAAACTATTTATTAACCATCTTTTGCAAAATGGTTTGCAATCTACCTTTAATTTGGTTCATCAATGTGAATTATAATACATCACTGAAAAGATAACAGTTGTTTTGAAAACATTGATAGTAAGAAATCCTTCAAAAAAAATTTGATGATTAATAACCATGAGGTAGAAATAAATATCAGGTCTTTCTAAGTACTGGCAAGGGAGATCAAATAATAAAAATAAGACAGTATAGTAGCTTAGGGGACCTTGATTTACAGTTGATGCAGCCTTATTTGCCATTCTTTATCAAACTTATTTTTTTCCCGATTCTTTATCAAACTTAAGATGCTAGGATTGTATATACACTGGGTCCAATAGGTTTTCAAATAATTGAATTAATTCGATATCATACCAAGTGAACATGTTAAAAAGTAGCTTCCAGATTGTCACCATCATATGCTATGAAAGATGAGATTACTAACCAGCTTCTAGTGCTGGAGGTTTTATGACTTCGAATCTTTTCTTTTCTTTTACAGAACTTCTGGAGGATAGGTGCGCAGTGTGATACTTGTTAAAGATCGATGACATATACATAGCTAAATATGACTGTAGGCATTCAGGAACAACTCTTGATTCTTTGTCTGATTGAATGAACATATTAGATCACTGCAATTTTTTATGTTTGCAGCAAAATTAGAAGTGTCCCGTAGTAAAATTATGACAGTACTTCTTTTTTGCTACATAAAAATGAGCATGTTATAACTATGATGATATCAGTCCCACAAGAATAATTAGGAGTCGAGAAAACTATCTAGAAACATTTCATGTGGTGATGCCAGAATTAACCTTCTTCTTATGTTCAATCAACACTACCTATTAGAGGTTGGTAATCTCCATAAGTGATTTAATACCCAAAAAAAAAATGACATGTGGAGGACAAGAAGATGAAAAACAAGTTGTAGTTGACAGTAATGCTGAAGAAGATACCTTGAGATATACAGAAAAAGTTCTTGTGTCTTCAATGTTACGTATGGAAACTGTTCATGTACACGAATACTTCGGGTTGCCCATCTTCAGTTAAAGGCTGTAATAAACAGCATTTTCAGCAGTCAAACAGAAAGCACATGCAAAAAAGAAGTCAATATTGATGCACCAAGCTTCAGTTAAAGGCCGTAATTAACAGCATTTTTAGCAGTCAAATAAAAGCACATGCCAAAGAGCGTAAATCTGTTCTTACTCAGCCCATGGTCGCACAAAATCCTCGAGTGACAACAGACTAAGACAGATAAAATCATTGCATTCATCATGAAAATGAAAATTACCAACTCTGATCCAATGTCTAATGACATTCAGATTTTTCTTTTAACTGCAAGATGAAAAACAAACTTCGACACCGTTGAAACTTTGACATAAGAAGGTGGACTCTTTGGAGATGTCCAAAAAGGCGCGAGACACAGAGGGACATGAGTTTCATGACAGCCACCTGCCAAGTGCAGAAGCAGCCCAAATGGCTGTTGTATGACCTTATAAATGGAAAATTTATGCATAAAAATATAATCAAGGCCTAGCCCAGTGTACGAGGCTCCTACAGTTGCAGGGTCTGGGGAGGGTTAGATATACGCGTCCTTACAGTGACCTCCTTGTTTCTAACTCAAGACATCAAGGTCACAAATCAAAATAAAGCAACCTTCCTGTGCGCCATTTATATATCCCCTGGTAGGAGAAGTGGTCCATATCCATGAATCGAGTATCAGGGTTTTTTTTCCTTTTTATCTTCTTTGTAGGTAGGCCAATGGCAAGTTAAAACTAAAGCTTTTTGCAGGATGATGCGATGAACACCATTAAAGGTATATACATGAGTATCCAAATGTTCTTTAATGGTGAAGAAATATACTCCAAATTTAAAATGTGAGCATAACATTTTTCTGTTTCATGAGGTCATTAACCTACAACTGCACTCTATAAATGCAATTTTATTGGCCATGATCTCTTAGTGGATTGAATCAAATCAACTCTTTTAAGGAAATTTAAAACCTTATATCCAAAAAAGTCATTTACCTGCACCTACCTAATTGAAGGTTTGAACTCTATTAATGCACATTGAGAAGGAAATTCCTTGTGTTATGCATATGATCACATTAAAAGAAGAGCAAAGAGACTGAGCTTACCATATATAGTGTAGTATTGAATATCTATCAGGATGCAAGGGATGTGAGCAATCTTGGGCCAGTAATCACTTCCATCCTCCAAGCACCGTTGTTGAATAAGTGGACAGCTCCTGAATTGAAAACTTTGAAGTGTGGATGGCAGCCCTTCCTCAGGCAAGGATCGAAGCTTAGGGCAGGCCCATATTTCTAGATGTCGAAGAGAGTTGAGATTTTGGAGCCCATTGGATGATACAAATTCCAAATTAGGGAGACTTCCAAAGCGTAATTCGGTTAGAGTTGGAGGAAGTAGAAAGTTCTGATCATGATCATCAGGAAAAGTCACCAGCTCTGGATACACAGCACAAAGTGATAATTTCTGAAGAGAGGTGAGTCTGTGAAGGCCCCATTTAGACAACGGCTTGACCTTTACGCAACCAGTAATATAAAGTTCGATTAGGTTGGGGGGCAAATTCCCTTGAGGAAATGACTCAAGACTTGGACAATCATATATGTCTATGGATTCAAGTGATGCAAGGATTTTAGTTTGATGAAATGGTAAGGACCTCAGGTTGTCACAGGAGGCTATAGAAAGCACTCTCAGGTTGGGGGTGGACAAGCCTAATTCTGGGAAAGACTCAAGACTGTAACAGTAACTTATTTGAAGCTCTTCGAGGCTTTGAATCTGGTTGGTCAAAAATAATCCCACATTCTCACCACCCTCAAGAATAAGTTTTTTCAGGTTGGGAGTGGGCAAACCTTTACATAGGGAGCCCAGATCACAACAATATAGTGAAAGTTCACACAGACTAGCAAAACTGTTTGGGCAGCCAAGAAACATCCCAATGTGTGGCCAGCTAGAAATGGTTAATCTTTCAAGTGATGACATAATGTTGAAGTCCCATAGCATTGTTTCTGAAACAGACTCCAAGTTATTGCAAACAGAAATTTCAAGAACTTTAAGGGTGTTGGGTAATGTGTCAGAAGGCCAATACCTCAATGATGAACAGCTATGTATTTCCAACTCTTCAAGACCAGAGATGCCATCAGGCAGCGATGTTAGGGCCTCACACCCTGTTATCCGAAGTCTTCTAAGCATTGGTGAGACACCTTTCTTCGGAAAGCAAACAAATTTTGGACAGTTAACAATATTTAAAGATGAGAGAGATGTATGGCTGTCCAGACCACTTGGCAACTACTCAAAATTTGCACAATCAGCTATATATAATTCCTGTAGCTCGCAAGGCATCCCTTGATCTTCGTTTCCAATGGAAACAAGTTCGGGACAGGACTCCACGTGTAGTTTCTGTAGGGGTGCTACCAAGAATTGCTGAAAATTTTCCTCAAGGTGAGAAAGCCCTATAATACTCACAACTTCCAAGCTGGTTAGAGAGGGCAGATCATCAATACTTTTTAGCACCACCTCGTGACACTCTCGCAGATGTAATTTTTGAAGACAGTGAAGTCTTAACACTGAAACACTAATCAACTTGGGACATTCCCGTATAGTGAGCTCACGGAGGCATGGAAAGTAGGTTGCAGCTTCTCCAATTCCAGTTGAACATGACCATTCTTCCCATGCCGGCATGTCCTCAAATAGTAGAGTCTCGAGTGATGGAAAATGATACCTCAATGGATAATGACCCCTGCAGAACTCGACCCCTATCTTTGTCACTTCATGCATGCCTTGAATACATAAGTTCTTTAGTGTGCGTAGTTCCCCAAGTGATGGTAAATAGCTGCATTTACGACAATTAACAATAGTCAAGTTTACTATCTGAGAGAATGATGGATCCCCTATCCAACTTGGAAATTTTGTGCCACCATAGAACTTAATCGTGAGGCCTTTCAAGTTTCCATGAGGTTGTAGCATGTCCATTACATCCATTTCAATGTTTTCATTTCGAAATTCATTGAATTCATTACACCATGCCAACTCTAATTCATCAAGGTCTTCCTTTTCCCTTAAATTTGCCTCTTTTGCTTCTTGAAGATCTTTCGCGTTTTGCAACTCTGTAACAGAAATATGCCCCCGCAAAAGCCTTAGACTCCTCAACTCTCGAAGTCCTAACCCATTATTTCTGCTCACAATAAACTTGGACAATGTCTGCAGATTTGTTAGCCTACCGATTCCCGAGGGTATCTTTCTTAATTTCACAGTATCAGTGACATCAAGGTGGTGTAGGTTAGTTAAATTTCCAATATTTGAAGGCAACACACAAAGATCAATGCAACAGCGCAACAGTAGCGTCTGTAAATTGTAGATAGTAGTCACAGATTCAGGTAACTCCCTGATTAAAGTTTTAGATAAATTTAGAAACCTTAAATGCTTCAAATCACCAATTGAGTCTGGTAGCATAGTTATAGAATAACCAGCCAGAGATAATACCCTTAAGCATTGTAGGTTTGGCAATAAATCAAGCAAAACCTTGTTTGCTAAGTAAAAGTCTGACCACTTAGGTAATGAGGATGGATTTCGCAAATGATTTATCTGAACCGGTAATGCCAATATAGTTCACAAATGCTGACCTTTACAAAAAGGCCTGAACTTTTGAATGAGTTCAAATCGTTGACGAAAATATGACAAGTGCCGAGCTCTTTTAGGAGTTTCAGATTGCTCATTGCCCTCCAACTTACCCAATCTAAAACATGCATCCCCAGCAACATGTTGAGCTAGATCATTAAGAAGGTCATGCATGACAAATCGAGATTTACACCCTGCTGATTCCTGGAAAAATGACCTAGAGAATAGGTCATCAAAACATGTAACGCCAAACTCTTCCATCTGTTTCTTTCCTTTTGATGGATGCAAGAGACCTTCACCCGTCCACAACAAAACTAGTTCCTCTTTGTCAAACTCGTAGCCCTTTGGAAATACTGCGCAGTAAGCAAAGCACCGCTTCAAATGAGCAGGGAGATAAATATAGCTCAACCATAGAGCAGGGAGTACCCCACTTCTTTGCTCGGGCAAATCCCATATGTTGCTCTTCACTACATTTTCCCACACTCCTTGTCGTAGTTCATTGCGCAAGAGGCCTCCAAGTGCTTTTGCTGCCAAAGGCAAGCCTTTACATTTGTTCACAATTTCCTCCCCAATCCCTTTCAGCTCCGGATGTGAATCAAAGCTTCCCCTCTCGAGTGCATGATGAGCAAATAAAGACAGACATTCACCTTTTGACAGCGCTGCAAGAGGGTAAGCCGGAGATAAACTCATGGTTGTTGCAACATCTCCATGGCGAGTCGTGACAATAATTTTGCTCCCACGAGCCCCACCCATGAAAGGACCTAGTAGGACCTCCAATTCTTCATCCTTCTCATTCCCCACACCATCCACAACAAGAAGAAACCTTTTTTTCGACAGGTGCTCCTTCAACTCCTCTTGAAGTCTAATCAAATTCTCAAAGTGATGAATTTTCGAACTGATGTCCTCAAGAACTGTCCTAGTTACTCTATAAACATCAAAAACATCAGAAACACAAATCCACATCTTTATATCAAAATGACCCACTAAACGCTCATCACCATAGACCAGCCTAGCCAGAGTTGTCTTACCCACACCCCCAATCCCCACAATGGGAATGACAGAAACACTATCTTCATCTCTCAACAACACCTCAACTATAGCCTCTCTATCATTTTCTCTACCATAAACATGACATTTGTCTACCAAACAAGTACTATGTTGCAATCCCAACATAATTTCCACATCATTTGGTTTCAAATCCAAAACCCTCATTTGTGTTTCAATTTCTTGTAACCTAACATTAATTTCATCTACCTTGGACCTCATATTATGATCATCAATGTTAAGAACAACATTAGAAGTTGGGATGAGGTGTTGTACCTTATTATCAGTGCTGGCTTCAGACTCTATCATCAACAAAGCTTCTTTGGTAGCAAAATCATCCAGTAAATCATCCAAATCATAACCCAAATCAGTGACTTTATCAACCCAGTTCTTGACTTCATCACTTGTCATCTGCTTCACCTCTGCGTCACCAAGAACAGAACCAACGCTATACAGATTTTTCTCCAAATTCCTCAACTGGGTATTGATTCCCACTCGGTGGGCATAGTTCAACACCTCTTGAGAGACCAGTTTTTGAAGCAGTCCCTGAATGATGGACCCGAGAAGGGTTTGTGACAAACAAATTAAATCCTCCATTGTTGGTGAAATGAAGAGAATAGAGATATGGGTTTGTGAGGCCTTTGAGTGATATGATCGAAATGGGTAGTTTTGGTCCTCTAAGAGGTCTGATTTTGAAACTTCGGACTGTTTGATTTATGGTATTCTTTGTCTTTTCTTTTTTTTTCCAAGATATCATTTTATCAAATAGAATAATCACCACCAAAACCAAACCAGATCACAGACCAAATAAAATCAACCCAAATCAAATCAGATCAATCCAACCAGATCAAATCAGACCAGACCATTTTATACACACACAGTAATGAAATCTAGCCATCATTTTATAAATTTCCAAAATAATATATATAAAAATAAAATTCAAAAATAATATATATAAAATTCAAAAATATATATAAATTTTGAAACAATATATAAAATTCGAAAATAATAAATAAAATTAAAATATATATATATATATATATAAATTTTGAAGCAATATATATAAAATTCGAAATATTTTCAAAATATAAATTTTGAAGCAATATATATAAAATTTGAAATAATAAATAAAATTAAAAAAATATATATATAAAATTTGAAGCAATAATGAAAAAATATAAAATTTGATAATAAATAATAAAATATATTTATAAATTACTTAAACAAACAAATAAATAATATTAAATGATAAATTAATAATATAAATAATAAATAAAATAAAGCATATATATAAATAAAATAAAAATAATAAATAATAAAGAAAATGAATTCAATAATACATAAAAATAATAATAAATAAATAAATAATAAGCAAAATGAATTAAATAATATAAAAATTAATAATAAAATAATAATTCTTTTAATTTGTTATTTATTTCTATAATATATATATATTTGTAATTTATTTATATTTTTTCGAATTTTATATAATTGTTTTGAATTTTAAATATTTTTTTCAAATTTTATATATTATTTTTGAACTTTATAATTTAGGCATGTTTTTTGAAATTTAATTTTTTTTTTGAATCTATATATTTTTCCCCTTTTTATATATTTTCAGATTTTAATATAATTTTTCGAAATTTTATATATTTTTTTAATTATATATTTATTTTTGAATTTTAATATTTTTTTCTAATTTTATATATATTTTTTGAATTTTAAATATTTCTTTCAAATTTTATATATTTTTTTCTAATGTTAAATATTTTTTAAAATTTTATATATGATTTTCGAATTTATTTATTTATTTTCAATTTTTTTATATTTCATTTTCAAATTTATATATATATATTCATTTTTTATATTTTTTCAGATTTAATTTTTTTTTTTGAATTTTAAATATTTCTTTCAAATTTTATATATTATTTTTTAATTTTATATATGGTTTGGTTTTAGTTTTTTCAAACCAGATCATTTATCAAACAGAATTTTAATTAGCACCAAAATCAAACCAGATCACACAAGACCAAACAAAACCAGCCCAGACCAATCCAGCCGGACAGACCAGACCAGAAATGAAACTGGCCTTCATGTTTGAAAAGTCCAATGTATGTGGCCAGCATTGGAGTATCTATATGTATACATTTGAAAAGTCCAAAGTGATTACTGGTTGGTCTGTTTTCTGGGGGCATCTTGTTGAAACGGTTTAATTCATTGATTGAACTTGCATGCTATATAAAAAATTTGTTAATTCAAAATTCTAATTCACATGTCAATATGTGACTCATATTTTTTGACACCTCAAGTTTTCAGTTTGAAAAGTATTTCATTATAAATGTGTTTTTGAGTTGTAAAAAATAAAATTTTGAACTCCAAGAAGAATTATTTTTTTCAATACTATTCCAATTTGCTTCAATTCTGGATGGCAAACTTAATGAAGAAGAAAGTTATATCGTGGAACACTAAAGTAAAAAATATTTAGTCGTTGTATAGTCTTTGACAATTCCATTGCAGTGGCAAAAAAATATAATGATGAATTTGTTGAAAAATTGTGGAAGTTATTGGAAAATGATTCTGGCACGAAATTGTTAAAACAAAATTAGGATAGTAAATGTATATTTATCGTTAGATGGATAAATTATAAATATATTCAGATCGCATAATATTTTATCCAATAGTGAATTTGTATTCGTTGTATTAATTCAGTATAACAATTCCATGCAAGCATCAATGTCAAAAGTTATTTTATCATATGGGTTACAATAAAGTAAATGATAGTTAATGCACAAAACTATATGTGTAACATATTAGAATACAAATATATTTTATACTTCAAGAATAAAAATATATTGATTGTAAATACGAATATATTTTTATTTTTGTTAAGATGGTTATCATTGTACATTTATCATACAAATTTGTAGTTTGAATCTAATAAATCAAACTCACGTAGTTCAAAACGTTACTAATATGTCCCTCCCTCAAGAATAAATCGATTATTCAACTATAAAAGTGGTTCAAAATCTTATTAGAGCAATTTGTTTCAGTGAATATATCAATATCAACGTGAGTTCATTGTGTAACACACAGACATACACATTCACAAACACTACAGACACACACACACATATATATATATACACACACACTGGCGCCACACTATTCTTACGCGTGACAAAAGCGGGCGCAATTTAAGAACCGAAAAAACTGTATGAAACAATATATCAGTTATAGTTTCCCATCATGAATTGTTCATATAATTTCCCTCAATTACACCCCATTCTTACACACACACTAAAAATAACACCACACCAAATAATCTCCACCTTTTCTCCCCCATTTTTCCTGGAAAATTCACCGGAAAATTCTCCATTTGATTGACAACTTCCATATTTGGATTAGAGTCCCGACAACTTCTTCCACGTTTGGCAATGTTCGTATGGTAAGCAACAAACGCACCTCACCTTTCTGTAGTTTTTATATGATCTAGGTCACAACTTTTTTTTTTTTTTTTTTTTTGGGTTGATTGTAATTTTTTCTTTTCGGTCTCCAAATTGAGAAATCTTCACATTTGAATAATACCCATATGGTGAATGAAGAATTTAAATGCATTTTCTTATTGAATTGGCAGTTATATTTGTGAATGGTAGACATAAATGGCCTTTTTAGTCCAAGAATTAAATATAGGTGTGGTTATATGCCAACCCTCTTTAACCATTCCCATTGTGGAATGCTAGTTCAGAACCTAGGTTTCACTCTTGGATTAAATAGGGTTTGTTTCATTTGGTAAATCTCACAATTTTGTTGGGTTTGTGAATTTATTTCAATACACAACATTTGTGTTACATTGGAGAGAAAATTGAGAAATTTAGGTAAAAATGCAATCAAGGGAAGTAAAAATTGGGGACATCAAGGACTCTGCCACCTTGCTTAGAATAAAAGAGTCTAGGTTTTTGCCACTAAGAATCCTGCAATCTCTATTGTTGTTTTTGGGAGTAAGTATTGTATTTTCGATCGGTAGTATGTATATGTTCCGGTATTTTGGAGAACAGAATGTAGTTGTCCCTTTCGTAGAGACGAGGGTGCAGACATGTATTGACGAGCCGATTTCCTTAAGAAAATGGATTAGGCCTCCGATAAGTCTAAAGCATACCATGAATGATGTTGAGCTATTTTGGCGGGCTTCATTTGCTCCGCAGGTGAAAGAATTCCCATTTAAGAGAACGGCGAAAATTGCATTCATGTTCTTGACAAGGGGACCATTGCCACTGGCACCTCTTTGGGATAGGTTCTTCAAGGGGCACCACGCTCATTATTCGATCTACATTCATTCACTTCCTTCTTATGTTCCAGATTTTCCACCTTCGTCCGCTTTCTATGGGAGGCAAATTCCGAGTCAGGTATCAGCAGTAATTATCTTATCATTTTGCAGTTGAATTTTCTACGAAGTTTATTGTTTTATGTCTGCAATTTCAAAATGTTACTGACTTATCATGTTCATAGTTTATTTAATACTAGTGGTTGGAGTCGATAAGTTTTTGTTTCAGCTGAGGAATTACAAAATCTCTTCCTTGTGTTCCAAAATTTGTGTATCTAAAATATAAATTAAAATTCGTAGACTAGTTTTTGATCCCTATATGCATGGCAGGCACACTAATATTCATTGTGGACCTTTCTGGATGGTTAAGATAATGTATATTTCAATGAAAAACTTTTTTTTCAAGCCGAATGCTGTCCTCTAATGTAGAATAAGGGAGTAGTTCAAAAGAATTTTGATCACATGTTGTGGGAAAGCTTTAATTGACATAGAAATAAACAGAATATTTCTCTGGTTGTTTTGAGCCACATGGATATAGGATAATAGGAATAGATACTAGAGGATTTCAAATTGTGGTTGGGAGCAACAAGATTGTATTCAAATGAAGGAGTCCCAGAAAACTAAAACCGATGATAATCGTGATGCCAACTATATGAGGAGTATTAATCTGCCAAAATTGCATGACGAGTAAGAAAATTTTGGTTAATGTTGAGAATAATGATAACGGAAGGGGAAGAGGATAATGTACTTAGTATTCGACATCACAAGTAAGCCATTGATGGTAGGTAACATAATGGTGAGTAAAGAAGGTTAAATTTAGATTTTCATGTGTAGATGATCACAATTCCTTAGTTAACATAATGGTAGGGTTTAACATAATGTGCTTTGCCATTTTCATTTTCAGCATGCCTCTTTATCTGTACTTATCTTTTAATCTGTCTTTTTATTTAGGTGGCAGAGTGGGGAAAGATGAGTATGTGCAATGCCGAAAGAAGACTACTAGCCAATGCACTGCTTGATATCTCCAATGAATGGTTCATCCTCTTGTCCGAGGCATGCATTCCTCTTCAGGACTTTAAACTCGTTTATAGCCACATCTCGAAATCCAGTCACAGCTTCATAGGATCAATGGATGACCCCGGACCTTATGGAAGGGGGCGCTATAACCCGAACATGGCACCTGAAGTCAATCTCACTGAGTGGCGCAAAGGGTCCCAGTGGTTTGAAATTAACCGTAAACTAGCTATTGACGTCATTCAAGACGATTACTATTACCCCAAATTTGAACAGTTCTGCAAGCCAGATTGTTATGTCGATGAGCACTATTTCCCAACCATGCTAAGCATTCAATCTCCTCAACTCTTGGCAAACAGGAGCCTCACCTGGGTGGATTGGTCTAGGGGGGGTCCCCATCCCGCTACATTTGGGAGGGATGATATTAGAGAGGATTTTCTAAAGAGTATCATTGAAGGCACAACATGCACTTACAATGGCAAGCCTACTACTGTTTGTTTTCTTTTCGCTAGAAAGTTCGCTCCAGACGCTTTGGATCCTCTATTAGAACTTGCCCCCAAGGTTTTCAACTTTTGACACGAGATTATCTACTAACCCAAAATTTTGAAGTAGAGCCAACGAAAGCACGAATTTTGATTTTGGAGGAACCCTCTCCTAGGTATGTTGACGAGATTGCTCTCTTATTGCACCATGTTTTTGAGGAACTTATATCGCGGAAATTTCAGATAATTCAAAAACTAGAACCCTGGTTCAACATCTTAAAGGAGATTGTGGTGCAGCATATATGTTTTTAGGTCTGTTGAATTGTATTAGTGTCATGTAACAGAGTTTACGGTATCTTTTGTGGAGGATTTTGTCCCATATCTCTTTTGGATTAACGATTAATTGTATCTCATACATTCTTTGTCCTCAGTTCAATAAAAAAAAAAAAAAAGAAAGGATTGAAAAGCAAGTGTTGCTTGCATTTAGTCAGACTCTCCATTTGCTGTTCAGGTTAATTGGTTGATTCCTAATTAAAGTACATATTCGATGTCATTTTTAGTCACGGGCTAAGTTACATGGACTCTTTAAAAGTAGTGAAGTACATGTGTCGGACACATATTGTTGGGACATGGATATGGAAACTGTATATATCTAGTCATCCTTTACATATAAAATGCTCTGTTGATTTCCTTATATACCATGGATGACTGGTTCCGAAACATGGTAATTTGGGCACCACCTTCTCTTCATCTATATAGTAAATCATAATTGATGTTATTATAGTTTTTGTCTATGGTCTATATAACTGGTGATGTATAGGAACCTATGCGACATGAGTTGTGTTAATGGATGTCATCTACATCACGTGTCTTCCCCTACTTGAGGCATGAGTATATACTTGTATGTACACAGTGCATCAAACTCATAGCCTTACACCAACATTTTCCAAATATAGAAAATTTAGTCAAGTACTTTTGCCATTGCTCACTACCCTTGTAACCAACTTCTCAATTTTTGTAAATGCTGACTTCATTTTCAGTTTTTATAGCTATATCATATATATAATATGTAATACATCCAATGTCAGCCTTAGTCAACACCGCCATACATATGCTAGCATTGCCCGTTCACTTCATATATAGCTAGCAATTAGCAGCAATGGTGAAATTTCATGGAGAACTTGATCCATTAAAATCCGAGTGGATCAATGGACGAGCTCAGTTACGATGAGCTGAAGAAGCGCATGTGGAAGACCGAATGCGCTTAGAGAAGATGGATGCAGAGCGAGGCTGCAGGGAAGTGTCCAAGTCCGTGGCCAAACAAGACAAGTCATGTCGAAAAAAGATGTCAAGAGCGCAAGACGCGATTCTAAAGTGCATGACGAAGATGATGGAGGAGTGCAAGGCACAAGGATTCGTCTATGGGATTGTCTCGGAAAAGGGCAAGTCCATCACGGGCTCATCAGACAGCCTGCGCGAGTGGTGGAAGGACAAGATCCACTTTGAGCAGAATGCTCCCAATGCCATAGCAAAGTTCTTGAGTGCGGTCCTTGATCAACGAGTCAAGCTTGAGCTTGATCCGAGCTCGTGTTTGCATCTCTTGCAGGAATTGAATGACTCCACTCTAGGGGTCCTAGTCTCTGCCCTCATCCAACATTGTGTCCCTCCCCAAAGGCGGTTTCGTTGGAGAAGGGCTTGGCGCCACCATGGTGGCCTACGGGGAGGGAACTTTGGTGGGGTGATCAAGGAATGGCTCGAGGACAAGGTCCACCACCTTACAAGAAGCCCCGTGACCTTAAAAAGGCGTGGAAGGTGAGCTTGTTGGCTGCGATCATCAAGCACATGTCACCAAACATGGACCCGATGAGGAGGGTAGTGAGGCAGTCTAAGAACCTGCAAGGCAAAATGTCTGATAAAGAGACTGCTACTTGGGCTAAGGTGATTAACCAAGAAGAGGCTCTCTTGAATCTCACCAACAAGTGTCTCAAGATCGCAATGAGAAAAGGAAGTTTTCACACTTACATACTGACCACCAACCCCTTCCACAACCGATGTAAGACAATCCCAACAATTTCCCCCTCACACATTGGGCTTTGGGTCGGAGGCACAACCAGTTTCTCCCAGAATCTAGGCCGAGACTTGTTGGTAACCTGGACTTTGATACCAGTGTTGGGTGGTCTTGGGTCTCTCTCACCCCAAAAGCTAGTTCAAAGGATGAGGTTTTTCCTCACACTTATATACTGACCACCAGCCCCTTCCACAACCAATGTGGGACAACCCAACATGTTGAATATTGTTCGGGATAATGAGGACGAATGTAACTTTCAAGTAAATGAAGTCGGGGAGATGGGGCAGCAGCAATAGCAGTGATGTGATGGGATATTATGGTAACTATGAGAGTGAAAACATAATTCAGCAAATTGAACTGTATAAAGAGCTTGGGATCCAAGGAAACATTAGCTTGAATGAAGATGAGAGAGAAGAGACCATGGAAGAATTACTTCATTATGGGATATGTGAATTCAAGGCTTTTCATTCAATTAAATCTAAGAAAGATGATGCATCAATGGCTGGCTGTTGTATGCCCTTTTGCTTGTTCTGCTAGTTTGCTTTGAGTATCTTTACTAATCAGTGTTGTACTCTCAAAGGAAAAAACTAAAAAGTTTATATATATATATATATATACACACACACACATACATACATATATATATAACAAATGTAGTTGGTTTTCTTGGACTACTAGTATGATTCTCATGTTTCCACCAAGAAAAATAAAATACCAAAATGATGTAATATTTTTACCAAATGGCTAGGCTCAAACTTAAAGCATATTACAGCAGGAGGTCTGCTATGGATGCTCTTGTTGTAAATTTTCCTTTGAACACTTTCGGCCTTAATATCATGATTCTTTTTTTCTTTTTTCTTTTTATTTGAGTGGGAGAGAATATACATACAGATACAGAGTTATAATCTTTCACAACAGACCACCCAATCAACTCTTCAAACCATGTACAATCAAGGTTCACGTATCGGTTTCGGTAGCGGTGTAATGAACGCTTAATAATGAATATCGGTGCTAAATAAAAACATTACGAACCAAATAATATGTAACGTAATGGACCCGCAAACCATGTGTACAATATTAGATAGAGTCGGCCTTGTAGAAAACCATATCCAATCTGTAATTAATTTTATTAAACTATTGTTCAAAATGACTGATATTCTTAAATTTAACAAGAATTTAATTTACTGTAGAAAAAGTATATATTCCATAATTTAAACACTTAGTAGTTGTTATGTGGCTCTCTGTATGTGTTCATCAAGCTGATTCCATGTCTAAACTTCATCTATGTTTGGCTAAGAGGGCAGTTTATGATTGGGTCTGGGAAAACAAAAATGCTAGGTCTTTTTCTTCCTTGAATCTGATGCTTGCCAGATCATTGGAGCACCAATTTAAACTAACTAAAATTTTAAATTCCATGGACAGTTCATCAATTACAAACATATTAGAAAAAGAAGATAATATTCATTTAAAAAGCAAAAGCAAAATTCTAAAATAGTGCTAATAAATAGAATCAGATACTGCAGACTCACCACTTTCTTCTTCTCTATATTAGCATCCCCTACTCTGCAAACAATTATCATTCATATACAGTACACATTGTTGCATATATTCATCAGTTGACATGGTATGGAACACACCACCCTGTAATTCTACACCTCTATTTTCATGTTTATTATAAACAGAATCAATTATTTGATGTTAACTTTTTTTTTTAATTGATGTATGTGTTGTATGTGATACTGATATAGGAGGGAGAGAAGGATCAAGCTGGTGGGAGAAGGAAGAAGGTAGTTGTAGGACCATGGGGAGGTAATGGTGGGACAAACTGGGATGATGGGAGTTACAATGGAGTGAGAGAAATCACACTTGTTTATGGTCGTTGCATCGATTCGATCCGTGTAGGGTATGACAAGAATGGTAAGCTTGTTTTAGGTGACAAACATGGTGGTGTTGGAGGCAATCAAACAGCAGAGGTATGACTAACTTCATCATATTGATCCCTATCTCTATCTTGGTTTTTAGGTCAAAATATATATTAAATTTATAAACTAGTCAGTTTTCTTGTATTTTGCAGATTAAGCTGCAATACCCAGAGGAGTACTTGACAAGTGTGAGTGGCCACTACTGCCCGGTGGTTCATGGTGGTGGTCCGGTGATCCGATCACTCACGTTTAAGAGCAACCGGAGGAGCTTTGGACCGTTTGGAGTGGAAGAAGGGACACCATTTTCTTTTTCCATGGATGGAGGCAAAATTGTGGGGTTCAATGGAAGAAGTGGTTGGTACTTGGATGCAATTGGGTTCCATTTGTCTAGGTCCCAAACAAAAAGGCTCTTTCAAAAGGTTCAGAATCAGCTTAAGAGACTCACTGGTACCATGTCTATGGCCCCAAAAGATGATGAAGAGAACTCCAAAGTTAAGGCCACAAAAACTCATGTTTAGGATGTTGCCAGTAACCCCTATATGTTTCAATATCTGATATCCATGTAATTTGGTTTTTATTTTAAAAAAAAATATGTACTCTCTTGGAAGGTCAATACCTATACCTATATCTATATCTTCAACAGAACCCATTTTAAATGCCTTGATGATATAGAATCTACATTAAGGTGTGGAACCTTCCCTCTCCCTAACACCCCAGAACTCTCAACCTACATCTACATACTGCTTGGCTTTACCTTCTTCATCTAAGACATTGTATGTTAGCAAAGAAAAAATCTAAAACAACACCACACCACCCCACTGAAAACAACCTTCATTTCAACTCCTATTAAGCCAAAATCAAAGGATTTAAGAGGATAATCCACTCCAAAATTATGAGCTCAATTTTGCTTTAACAAGACAGGTCTGTGGAATAGTAATTCACATGACAAAACAGATAAAAATAATGAAAATGCCTTCACTATATGAACACTTCAAAGAAACTAATCACATACTCAGAATTGTTTCAGAATACTAGATGGATGGAAGACAATTTTATACATTGATCCTACTTGCTAGTGCCGACACTAGAACTACCAGCAGCACCATAATGCTAATTTAAAAGTTCAAGGCACTTCTTGTATCAATAACAACTAAGCATGAAAATAGAAACTACATGCATGGATAACTGCAGGAAAATTGAAGTCAATTTAACACTACAATGAACCGCTAATATTTCAAGAACATCAGGCTCTAATGATCAGAGAGTAAATATGGGACAACTAGGCAAGAGTATAGAAGTACTAGTGTGCAGGTGGTGCAAAGCGTAAAATATGTTGAGAGCAGCTTGTGTGCCTAAAAGACTGAAGAGTTTCGTGGATTAGTTTGGGTCAAGCGGTAGCAACCAGTGTTATCAAAGGCGTTAGGCGCACCGAGGCGCCAAAGGTCCTTTGGAACCTAGGCGCGAGGCGTGCGCCTGAGTGAAGTGAGACGTACAATTAAAAATTCAACACAAATGTATCACATTTAAATAAATATACAAGTTCTAATAAAACAAGATATAAAAGACATTAAAACTAATTAAAAAAATGCAAGACCATAGCTTAATTAAAACATGAGTATACTCTTTACTCTCTAGGTGAAAATAAAATGTAAAAAAGATTATTTCTATTTAAAATTAAGCCTTCCATTCAAAAAAATAAATACCCTACTATTCTTATGAAAAAAAATAAAACAGAGAGCTAAGAATAGAAAAAGGGAAAAAACTCAAAATAAACTAAAAACAGAATAAAAGAAAAACAAAACAAAACAAAATATATGTGTGTGTGTGTCGCATCTCTCTCTCTTCTTTTCAATTTGTTACTTGTTACGTTTTTTTTATTTGACTTCTGAATTTCCAATCATGTAATAATATATCATAATATCTTTATTTTATATTGTATCCAATATATTATAAAGAGAGTAAATCTTTTTGGGCCCACTAATTTACATATACAAGTTAACTTGTACAAAATAACATTTATTATTCATTGTTATACAACTGTAGATTTAAATGGGCCCCACAAATTAAATTATATAATTTTAAAAGTCAACAAACCCTTCGTATTCTCTAGGTATAGCCGTAAATCTGCATAGAGATAACAAATTACAACAGTGGTTGCGCCTCGCAAGAGGCGAGGCGCTATTTTTGCGCCTCGCGCTATTTTTGATAAACACTGGTAGTAACTGCAGCGCACCTTTGATAACACTGGTAGTAACTGCGGCGCACCTTTGATAACACTGGTAGTAACTGCATTTCTAGAAAGCTGATCCCTTAAACTAGTGCAAATCTGTCGTAGAACAAATTTGATGTTTTAGTGTGATTTTTTCTGTTAGGGTTTCCAAGTAAAAAATTCTGTCCAATTCACATCTGATAGATTAAGTATGAATTGCATGATGAATTGCACCCCTCTAGGTTTTCCTAATTCCACCCTTCTAGGATTAGATCACAGTCATTGCACCAACTCCACCATCATAGACTAAAAGGACCCTACACTTCTCAATCGCTTATTTCAATGCTGACCAAAAGCAGGAAAGATTTCCTTTCTATTTCCCCCAAATCTTGGAACACTATGATTGTTATATTAGTTTTGTTGTACAAATATTATCACATGATGACTTTTTACCTACAAGGTGCACAACTGATTCCTCAAGAGAAATAAAAGAAGGTGCAATTAAGAAAGTAAAGTGACTCGTTGTATTCACATGTAAAGAAGTCATTATCATTATTCTTAAAATGTAATACAAACAATCAATCATGAAACTTTGAAATACAGAAGCCTCGAGGCACATCAAAAGAAAATTCTGAGTCCATGTAACCCAAACAATGCTTAACTACTGACAAGCGCAATAAAATTTTGGGCGAAATAAAAGCTAAAAATTACCTTTCAAAAGGAACAATAATGATTACAAAAGACTAAATCCACATATACCACTACATATACCCCCTAATCAATTGATCATGCATGATAATTATTAAATTAACCTCAAAATGCGATCTCAATTTATGAACTATACATGTTGCTTTAACAAGAGAAAACTTCAAACACTAAATACACGCCCCACAAGGGTACAAGCTCCTCACAAGCATTCATTTGAAACTTAAGAAGAAGCATTTTCACATAAATTCCACTTAAGGATATAACCCTGTTGTAAGCTTTATAGTAAACAGTTGGGTACAGTTAGTTACATATACTCTGCAAAATGGTAGAAGCCTGACATAAACACTGTTTCAAAATAATGCAGTAGTACCGTAACCAACATCTACACACAACTAAAGTTGAGTTTCTGTGAAAATTAAAAGTACAGCTATAAAACACTATAAATCATATATATGGACGAGAGAGTCCTTTTAGTCACCAAAAAACACAAATACACAACTTATGAAAATAATGCAGCCCTAAACAGTATTTGCAAACAAATTTATATAAGTGTATACACGAATGCAAACAAAGCTGAGAGCACCATAATACAGATTCAATAAACATATACTAGTATTCAACATCAACCGAAGACAGCAATTCAGACAGTTTGTTAAAAAAGAAGTAGTCCCAGCTTCAAGATATAAAAAAGGGTAGCAATTTACATAATTAGTCAGGGCATCAAGGCCAATCCTGTAAACTATCTCCAATTTCAATCAATTCACATATGTTATTGACTCCTCTCGCTATAACATTACAAAATCTTTAATTCTTATTTCTTACCACAAGTAGAGAATAACAACTAAATGTATAAGCAGGTCATTTATAGTTCACCAAATACCACAGAATCACAAATTATATCATTATGCATCATATGAGTGTACATACCAACAAAGATCAAAAGCACCAAAATGTATAATTATTGTGCATTAATCCAACATAAAGCCAAGCAATATAATTTCCGTCAAATTTACACAAACATAATAATCCCACCACATGAATTCAAGATGCTCTCACCCACGAGCCTTGAGCTCGGCTAGGCGCCGCGTCAGATCGTCCTCGTCCACCTTCTCCGCGCTCGGCACGGCCACAGCATGTGCTGCCGGCTGGGGCAGCCCGACGGAAACCTCCAGCCCATAATCGTCGGCCACCTGCTGCATCAAGCTGTTGACCTCCCCCTCGGGAGTCGACAGCGAGGTGCTTCCCGCCATGGAGCTCTCCATGAACTCGGCCTGCACCTCCATGTTGACGAACTGGCGCTCGAACTGGTCCATCGTCTCCGACATCTTCTGGAGGTTTCCGGTGGCGAGAGTGGACTCGAGGGACTTGACGATGGAGCCCATGGACTTGCTGATGGTGGTCATCTTGGCCTGCGTGTCGAGGCGGGCCACGACGGCATCGAGGCGGGAAGCGAGGCGGAGGTAATTCATCTGCTCGCTGCGCTTGCGGATCGAGTTCTCTGCATAGATCCGAGCGCCGTCCAGGTTGCCCTTCTCGATCGCCTTCTTCACCTTCAATTTCTCCGATTTCTCCTCTTTCTCGCACTTTCTCGCCTGGCGTTGGAGGCTCTTGGAGGTGAATTTCAGCTCCATGATCTGGTTCATCAGTTTCTCGGTGTTGCCCATGGAGACTTTTCTAGGGTTTGCAGAGGAATTGGGGGATGAGATTGGAAATTAGGGTTTTGAGAGAGAGAATTGGGGATGGAATGGATTGTTTTGGTCCTTGACTTTCTCGGTCTCTGCTGATATATACGTATAGTTATATGTATCGTTTGTATGTACGGACGACAATCAAGTGACCGTTGATTTGTTAATGGGCCGGGCCTTGAGTAGGTTCAAGAGCGGCCTACTTATATTGAAAATCCATTTCAGTACTGACCCAATCAATTTTGTGGATTCAATTTTCTTATAGTTACTAAGCCCCCTTTGGTTCGTGTTTTTGCTTTCATGTTGTGGAATTTATAAAGCAGAAATATATATTTTTGTTGGGGAGTGCTATAAGTCAAAATTGGAAGCACATTTGATACTCATGCTTTTATTTTTTATTTTGGTCACTTATTTTTTCCGATACAGTAATATTATCTTGAATAGTACCAAAAACACAAATATATATATATATATATATATATATATGTTTTGGTACTTCCTAAAAATGAAAATTTTGTTTTATATTTTTCTAGTATAGAATACAAAACATTGACTGTTGATCGGTTCAAATCGTGTGAAAATAAAAGTGTTAAATATGATGAATTATCACGATCTAGTTTTACCTCTCAATCGCAAGTACGCGAGTAGTATATAGTATAGTTGGGTAAAGAGGGTTATCGAACCACCGAGATCAAAGTTGTATTCCAAATTCTCACAATTTAGCAAGTTGAATTATATTATAAATATAGTTTGATTTGTTTTGTTTCCATCAATATACTAAACTGAATTAACAAACAAGAATTAAATATTTGTTTTGTGATAAATTCAATATAAACAAGTCTAGAGTTTTCAAACTCCACCAATAGCTTCATAATATAGTCCTTTAATCATTTAATTACAAGAGGGAGATACATCATATGTGAATCAGATTAGCAACGCTATAAGCAGTTGTCTAATCCCCAAAGAGATGCAATCGATCAGATTCGCTACAACTCATCTTCAATTAAATATATGATTATTGCATGCATCTACTCTAAAACTACTCCTACTAACATAAATTACAAACATGTTTATATCATCTTCTCTTAGTATGAATTGTGTAAATCAAGATTTTATCATGCCCATGAAAAACCATTATTAAATCTTCAGAATTCAAACTCCTAGTGATAAAACATGGTTGATTAAGATTAATTATTATTTCAATCTAAGATAATAAAATAATCTTATTTAAAGAATTAAATTCATTCTCTGACTACATAATCATCACATGAATGTTCTTTAGCTTTCTTTCTTTGCAATAAAAATAATTAAAGTTTTACATTACTCGCCTAGGGTTTCGTTAGAAATCCTATATATCGATTTAGCCACTCATGGTAGGAGAATATTGCATCACTATCACTAATGTAAAAATCATTTTCATGATTGGGTTAATCTGTTATTGGATTCTTGAAAAGACTTGACTTTCAGAGAATATTCTCTCTAAAAGAGAGAATTCTAAATTCTAGTTATGATGATGATCCATTATATTCACATATTTATAAACAAAAGTTGGTATAATCATGCATGTACTTGCTTAGGCTTCAAGTTGACTTGGTGTGCGTATCAGTTGGATTGACCAGATTGCCATACATATTTTCTTGCACAAGAGAGCAAGGCACATGTCTGAAATCGCACGTTTTCCAATGCAAAGTCGGAGCCACTGATCGATCGTCAATCCCTAAATTTGAATTTTTAGGATTTTGCGATTATGTGCTTTGATTTCTTGTACTTTGCTCATAGCTGACTTGTACCTTGGTCTGAATTGAGTAATTCCATGCTTCTAAGTATCGTTTCGAATAAATATTTTTGCTAAATCTTCGGAATTAACTCATTTCACATTAAAGCCCCTGAAACATGCTTAATCACACAACACAGGTAAAAATACCAAAGATAATAGAATAAAGAGACTAACAATGAGTTATTTAATGTCCCGATACAATATTTTGGTCTCAACAAGTGCCAAACATACTCTTATTGTAAAAAATGTTAAAAAAACACAAAACAAAAAATAAAAATGTGAACCAAACAGTCCCTAACTTAACTAATTTATCATATGATTAAATATCTAGAACTCCCATTTACTAAAACGAAATAATAATAATTAATTAATTAATAATAATAATACTAATATCCCCTAACCGAGTTGTAAACACTTACTAATACTAGAAGGAGCAATAAAAATTTTGAATTCATAAGTTCCAATAAAAGTTTTCAGCATTTTAATTTAGCCTTGGTGAAGATTTGTTTTGTTATTTTTCAACAAAAAATGGAGTAACTTTGATTAAGGTTGTAACATGGATCTCCGGTGTTTAACTGATCTCGAAATAATGACAAAAATTTTAGTTAAATTCTAATTTTTATTTTTATTTTTTAAAAAGTAAATAAATCCATTGGTAAATTATTGCATACTATTAATCAAAATTTTAGCCTCACTTTGAGGTGAAGCTTCACTTGTTTAGATTATTAGTATTGCCAATCCACCCAATTTAATACTTAATAGGGATGACAACGGGTCGGGTTTGGGACGAGTTTCGCTAAATTCATTATCATCCCGTTAAAAAATTAGTAGTAAAACCATGATGGATTTTAATCGTAATACCGATACCATCCCGTCAGAACAAACGGGTTTCATTAGGTTACCATCGATACCTACTAAATTTTGAATTTAATTTTTATTTTTTAATGAAGCAACATCACACACACATAAAAATAACTATTTGGATAATTAGTCACAGCTTTGTACATATATTTTTATGTCTTACTTAGCTATATAGATTTTTTTAACCATGCATTTTTCGCTAGTCTAATATAAAAATATATATTAAAAATAAAATAAATAATAAAAATATTAAATTGTAATCTATAAATTTAAACGGGCCAGGTTTGGGTCGGGTTTTACACAAAATTCAAACTTGCCCCATCCACGCTCGGGTTTTGATTTTTAATATCAAACTCGCCCCTAACCCATTTACAAGCTTATCAAATCCGTTTTATTAGGGGCGGAGTGGGTCGGAACTTGATCAAGTCGGATTAAATTGTCATCCCTATTTCTTAAGTTCAAACCTTGAGTTTTGTCTCATTTAGAGATGTCAATTTGGGTTTGTGGGTTATGTTTGTGTCGGGTTGAGGTACTGATATTTTATTAAATGGCTCGACTCAAACACAATACGATTAGTATATATATCATATATTAACACTAATCATATCTATTACAGTATTTAAATGTGTATCTGACACTACCTGTCTAATTGTTAAATAATTAAATAGTGTTTAACGTGTTTATCATATGAATTAAAATTAAATTTGACATGACCAAACATGATACTACTTGTCCATAACAAAAATTAAATTTAATGCAACCTAATTATAATTTTTTTATAATATATTTTAACTCATGATTAATTAAAAAAATATAAATATAATCAAGTCAAAGTGAAACAATCCTTGGACCTCAAAAACCCAAATCCTTTTTTAATTCATTTGGTCTTTCTGTTATATTTTGTCAGCTATTGTCACAATTACTTGTTTGGTAGACGGTGTGGAGTTGATTTTTGGTTTTGGCTTGGTTGGAGTTGGGTTGGTTGGAGTTGGTGTGGTTTTATTTTGGTTCCAAACCATGTTTGGTGCAAATGGTTTTGGTGTGAGAAAAAGTGATGCTGAAAAACCAAACCATGTTTGGTAGAGTTGGTATGGATTGAAATTCTGAATATTAATATATTAATAAATATTAATATTAATATATTAATATATTTTAATATAATATATTTTAAAATATATTAATATTATAATATTAATATATTAATATTAATATATATTAATTTTATTTATTAAAATATATTAATATTAATATTTTTTAATATATTAATATTATAATATATTAATATATTTAATTTTTTGAAATATTTAATTTTTCAGAATATTTAATTTTTCTAAATTTATTAATATAAAAAATGAATTTGCTACAGTGTTGGTACCAAAATCAAAACCATGAACCATAAAAAATGATGGTTCCAAATTTTGGCTCATTCCTTCATAAAAGTTGCACCATGGAATTGCTACAGTATCTACTCCAAATTTTCACACCATTTGCCAAACATGGAGTGGAACAAAATTTTCAAACCAAATCTAAAATTTTGGCTACACTCCATGATGTCAAACATGTACTACATGTACAATTCATTCACTTGGGACCATGAGAATTACCTGAATTAATTTACCTCCTGCAAAAACAAAGAAGGAATCATTATATGCCATTTTCAATACACACACATTCTCACCCCATCACACCTATGATTATATTCCTTATGTTTTATTGTACGAATTTCAAACTTCACCCCCATCACCTATGATGATAATGATATTCCTCCTGCCGTTAATTGGAAGAATTTCAAACTTTGTACTAGAAGCATCTCTTTTATCACTACTAGCTCCACCTTTACCTCCTGCAACTTGCATCTACACAAATATATATATATATATATATATATATATATATATATATACATACATACAAACCTGGGGTGATGAGTAGATGAAATCAATCCTATTAGATTTGTCACAGTGTCCAATGCTATATAGTGAAGCGCGAATCACCCAAATGATTACTTCTCAGAGACCACGTGTCCACCTCCTTCAACTTGTTATGTGTCAATCACTAAAACAACCCTTCCTTAATTTCAGTCTACACAGACACCTGTTCCCTCTCTCTCACCCTCTCACTGTTTGCAAAAATGCCTCTTTCTCTTTCAACCCAAATCGCCAATTCATCAGCTTGATTCAAGCTTCAATTTTTATTTCAAACAGAGACACCCAATTCACCATTTTGTCACAAACTCATTTTTTTGGGTTGATTCAGACAAACCCAGTTGGGTTTTTTTTGACAGTTGTTCTGGGTTTTGTTTGTTTTGGGGTTGTGTGGGGTGTGAGGTGGGTCTGGGTGGGTAGGTTTGGAGATGAATGAGCATGGAGAGGAAGAACAAACGGCTTTCGAGATAGTGGTGGTGGTTCCAAAGAGGATTGTGAAGGAAGGAGATGAGAGTTGTAATTGTGTTGAGGTTCTTGTTGGGGAGTTCAGGAATGTGGGCTTGATTGTGGACAGAGTTTTTGGCCTTCATGATGAGTTTATCAAGGTTCAATCGTTACCCTATTGTCTGTGTTTTGCATCTTATGTATTCTATATTGTAATTGATGTGTTATTTATGTTAGTTCTATATGTTTGTATAGCATATTCAATCTGATGTTTGAATTGTATATTGGGAATTCTAGTTTTTAAGTCTTGTGTAAGTCCTGAGTATTGTTGAAAGGGAAGATCTTTTAATTCTATCATTAATTTTATTTGTGCTTTTGGTTATGATCATTAATACGTTTAGGTGGCTTCCCTAGGCAAATAAGGTACATTGTGGATGAACTTAGTACCAGCATTGATAGTGTCCCTTTTTCCTTCCCACTAAAGATAATATATATATATATATATATATATATATATATATATATATATATATATATATAATGTATGTATATTTATTTATACACACACAAATGCAGTGTGTGTGAGGGGCTCCCGTGTGTGAGACGCATACACATGCACCACTGGCTGCTGCCTTGAGCTGTATCTCCTGCCCAAATTATTGTGTATGCAGCATTACATAAGAAATGGACATCAATCACCAAACTATTTTTGTGCAATCAGAAGAAAATTAGCTTTAACTTAAGCGTTCAGCATAAAAATAAAACTATTGTTTTCGAATACAAAGGGCATGCAGTGTTTAGAGGTCAGCATAATGGCGTCCAGTATTGGATTATTTTAAAAAAATTATCTTTTCTTATTTTCAATTGCTTTCCCAAAGGATAGTTCAATGGTTAACTTTGAAAAATGGCGGCTGTTCTTATCCTCAGGAAATATAAGAATTTGTTACTTTTTTATATATTATGAGTATCTTTCTTTCAGTTGGCAGCCCCGTTGGAAACACTGGGTAGGGCTGCAGCCGACTTGCAGATAAAGAAAAGAATTCATATGGGTAATAGTTACAGAGTTTATTTTCTCTTTATTTGAGGGGTTATTTGATTTCAGTTTTCATGTTGATCTTGAGGTTTTATTGTCCGTAATCAGAATACCATAACTTCACCAGAGACAGTGTTGTCACTTTTCCTAATTACCAATATGTTGATATTGATTTCAGGAGTGGATTTACCATTTATTTGGGAAGAGTTTGAAGCTTTTGTCAGACAACCTGATGGTTTGTTGTTTAGTTGGAGTGAGCGTTTTCAGTGCTACAATCACATAATATACGGCATTGTGAGTGATTCTCCATGTACCAACTCCATTCTAAATATTTTTGCATAAGAATATTACTTTAGTAATTTTAGTGTTCCAGACTAGCTCAGTGCTTGATTCAATCAGGCCACACTAACACTGAGTACCTTGGCTTTTCTAACTATGTGAGAATCCAAACAAACTAATTTTCTCTTAAAACTTCCTGTTTTTCAACTAATGTTTTGCTGTTACTCTTTCCATCTCATGTCCAAGAATGACTCAAGGCGTGTATGTATTCACAGTATGCTGAGAGTTATGGATGAAATTGGAAATTGAGTGAAGTTTTGAATAGGAAACCACGAATCATTCAGAAATCTATCTACATTGGATCAAGAGAAAGAGAGAGCCCCAGAAATCATATTTTTATAGTTTCAGTTGGTTGGCTCTTTATTTGATCAATCGAGCCCATTATTGACCAAGCTACGCCAATGAAAATAAAGAGTTGAAAGCTATTGGGGTTTAGAATCTTAGTTTGACGGATTGACTACTCTATCAACCTTTGCTCTGCTGTTTAGAAGTGGCTGCTTTGCCTTAAGGATCAATCAGTATATATATCTTTTCATGTTGAACTTTGTGATTAGCTTCCTACCCAATTCATTGAAACTCTTATTTATAGTGTAAGCTAACTATCTCGTGATTAACCAACCTGAATCCTATAACATTTAGGTAATTTACCATTCCTCAAGATCTTCTATTAATGAAGCTTCAGAATCATGTTGATGTAATTTACGATTGAGCATCCAATTTCCAGTTATATGACCTATGTTAGACAGACTCTTCCAAAGTAGGTGACGTATCGATGTCCGACCAGGGGCGGAGGGAGCATGTGCTTAGGGGGATCACATGCCCCTCCTCAAAAAAAAATTTGTTTACTAATATATACATATATATATTTGATATTCTAAAATTGCCCCTCTTTAATTTCTTTTTTTTTTTTTCCAAAAATTCATGATAGAATATATGTCAAACTAAATTGGTCATTCAAGATTTACATACCAAATAAAAAATCCAAATCACAAAATATCACTAATTTCTGAAAAACAGAAAATAAAAATTGCCCCAAATAACAATATATTATCACTTTGTAAAAGAAAATATTCTCCAAAGATCTTTCGACATATACGGCATGCTCAAAAAACTCTATTGTCTTGTTAGCTATTGTTATTGAATCTCCATTATTTGCGAAAACATTCATAGGAGCCTAAAAGATATCAAGAGAAAATTAACCTTTTGTCACCAACTCACAGCTCGATTTGCTGCTAAAACGCGTTTTACTTAAATAAAATTTAAAAACACTTGGTTCCTATTTTTTGTTCACATGACATACAAGTATTTTATTTTTTGTCATCTTTGTAATGTGTTTAAATTTTTTTATGTGGTTTGAGGCTATATAGTCGATTCATTTTTATTTTTTTTGTGGTTGTTCTATTTCTTCAATAAAGGATATATATTTTAATTGTTAATATTATATGTAAATAAATTTTATTTTTGTAAAACAGTTATGGAGAGTATCGATAGCTATTTTTCAAAGTCGGTTGCCCCCTCCCCCACATAAGCCACATACGCCCTTCCTGAAGCAAAATTCTGGCTCCGCCACTGTGTCCGACACATATTAGTCAGACATGGGTATGGTGATGTGTCCGCTTTTGGTTTGACATTTACCTAAACAAATATACCAATGATTACGTTTTATTACATTATTATTTGAAGTGAGTGAAATGCTTATTTTGAACATTATATTTCAAAAATAAATATTGTACTCTTAAGAATAAAATAGCACTATTGAATAAAATAAATATTTAGCCATGTCCATGTGTCTTTCTATTTGATATTTGAAACGCCCAACACCTAAATACATACTCGTGTATGACACGCGTACCTAAGTCCATGTAACATATTTATATCATCTACGTCAAATCATTTAACAAGGTGATAACCCTGTAGACTTATTTAAGAGCTTTTTCCCCCTTTTTGCAATATGATAAGATTAACTCATCTTTAAAATGAAGTCGGAAGGGGCAGGATACTCATCTTAGTTGCTGCCATGCAGCTAGTTTCTGTCCTATTTTAGTCCGCATCAATATTGGTGCTGGTAGCAACTGCATAATTTTCTTTATATATTCTACCAATTCCAACTTCTAATTATTGGATATTGTTCATCTACTCTGCTTAAATCATTTACATTGCCCTTTTATGATGAATTTTGGCAATTTTATAACTAAGTTTATAGTTGTGTATGTCCATCTACAATTGAAGCAAGTGCCATACACATAGAATTGATTTACTGTGATACTCCTGACATTGAGTTCTGCTGCTTACCATACATTTTAACTTTGTCTGACTATGAACTCAAAACCTCAATTTTTGCAGGTGAACAAGAGCCAGCCGGTTACCACATTAAATTTTGATGCCAACAAGTTCCACTGGAAGTTGGGTGAATCTCTACTGAGGAAGTTGGAATCAGAGGGCATAGTTAAACAAGTCTTTCCATTACATGGTACGCTACTTTTAATATATTACAAAGCTTCAAACAATCTAGTAGTAGCATGCAAAGTGAGCTGAATACTGCTTTTGGCAGATGAAATAAAGAGGAAGCAGCTTTTGAGAAATTGGGCATTGAACTGGCGGGATGTCACAAAGCAGCCTATTGATGAGATCTATTCATATTTTGGGACGAAGGTGGATGTAATTGTGGTGCCAGATGCACTTGTATTCTAAATTCAGTTAAAGTTCTTGACAGAAATTTTATAATCATTCTTTTTTCAGTTTAATCTTTCAATAGCTTGATTTATATTGTAGATTGCTACCTATTTTGCTTTCCTTGGAATGTATACACAGTGGATGGTATTTCCAGCTGCATTCGGACTTGCTTTGCAGTTGGTTGATTTCGGGTAGGCTACGTTACTTTCTAATGTATACCAGCTCTTTAACTTATACAATTTCGCTCATATATCAACTCTCTGCCATGTGTTTTCATCAGATCATTGCAGCTATGGATGCTTCCTGTTTTCCTCGTAAGCATGGTACTGTGGGCCGTATTATTTTTTCAGTTCTGGAAGCGTAAAAACTCCGCCCTTTTAGCCAGGTAACTTAATTTGTCCCAACTGTTTTAGTGAATATTAGTATATTACCTTTCGATGTAACTATGTCCAAATCTTTGCTTATTTTCCTTTCACTTTGATATAGGTGGCAGATTAGTCATTTAGATGGAGAAGACCATCGATATAAAGATTTGGACATGGAAAGGAGTACTGTTCAGTCCCCTGTGGAACTCATAAGAAAATGGGGAATCGATAAAGCAAAAGGGAAAGAAACAGTTCAAAGAGAGGAATGGTTTGGATGTCTTATGAGATTCAGAAATGATGCCATTGTTATCTCAAGTATCATATGTCTTCAGCTCCCTTTTGAGTTAACTTATGCTCATCTTTATGAGGTTATCGGCACGGATATCTTGAAGTAAGCTTCTGATGATGTTGACTTGTATATTTTTCACTTTTCTCTTTATTGTTCTCATTCGTTTTGCATTTACTTAATTTCATGATTTTCATGTGCTCTCTCATCTTCGTTATACTTAAGTTAGCACATGTCTTTGGCTTTGTAAGACACTTCTTTTGCATGATATGATGTTTAACATAATTTTAAATAATTTTTAGATGCGTTTGTAAGAATGTTAAATAAATGCAATGTATCTGTATGTGTTTGAATGAACCTGATTTGACATGATCAATAGATCCTTTAATGACCATATCCAAGACAACTTGAAGCATTCTTCCGTCGTCAATTCCAAAGTGAATTTGCTGTAGAAATATACTGTTTCTAGAGAGTTGTTCGTCAATGTCCATTCTCACCATACTAGATTTTTTTCATGTCCTCCATGATGTCTAGATATGCACTTGATAGACTTTAAAGGGTTGCTTTAAAATCCAGTGCAATAGCTTTTTCTTATATCTTTATCGTATGTTCCCTTGAGCACATAACAAGCGAATGTATTTCTCCTTTGACCCATTTCCCTTTCTTTTTCTTCTTGGTGTCTTCCCTCCTCAATGTACTTCATGACTAGTAATTTTTATGTATGAAGATGGCTCTGTTGCAGACTTCCTCGTATGAAGATCATTGCTACTTCATCTTTGGACTGACAAATGAACTTTATATTGTTCTAATATTTAAGCATCACTCCTGAAACTTTCTTGTTCATAAGACAACACTAATCTCAACCTGACAAAAATGAGTATGGTACACGACCATGGCCCAGGTTTGCAGTTCTCCAAAGCACACTTCTGCATCTTTTTTTCCTTTTCCTTTTTTTTGTTTTTAATTTTCTGGGGACACAAAAGCTAGACATT
Source organism: Cornus suecica (assembly GCA_963922005.1). Taxonomy (NCBI): domain Eukaryota; kingdom Viridiplantae; phylum Streptophyta; class Magnoliopsida; order Cornales; family Cornaceae; genus Cornus; species Cornus suecica. Next base: position 95,596,438 of record OY998238.1, read on the forward strand.
TTTCTCTTATCAATATGAAGTTATTGAATAAATTACGTCATGACATGTGATTTGTTTTTCCAGGTTTGGGTTGACAGCAATATATCTTTTTGCCATTCAGTATTTTACAAAGATTGGGGGAAAGTTGTCAGTCAATCTTATTAAATATGAGAACAATGAAAACACTGAGTATAGAGCAAACAGCTTAGTTTACAAGGTAATGCAAAAAGATTCATACAAATGTGGAATCCCAAATGGATCTGAGGAATTTCACTTATTATCAAATACTTTCTATGCAGGTGTTTGGCCTATATTTTATGCAGTCATATATTGGTGTTTTTTATCATGCACTTTTATACCGCAACTTTAAGACCCTTCGCCAAGTCTTGATTCAGCGTCTGATTCTGTCCGAGGTAGCAAAAGTTGATATATTATCTTTCTGTATCTAGGTTTGGCTGTCTGTGTTAATATTCTCTTGTGCTGGAAATGCTTTCCAGGTGCTGGAAAATCTGATGGAAAATGCTATACCTTATCTGAGATACAGCTATAAGAAATATAAAGCTGTTCGGTAAGCTTCTTTCGTAACTATAATCTCTTCATCCCTGAATATTTTAGATCATATTCTTGGTTTATCTTCCTCATTCATGCCTGTAAAATGGGCTGATACACTGCTTTCCTATGTCAAGGACCAAGAAAAAAAGTGATAAAGGATCAAGTGGGAAAATTCGGCTCACTTCTAGGGTAGAGAAAGAGTACCTGAAACCAACTTATTCTGCCAGTATTGGAGAGGATCTTGAAGATGGGCTTTTTGATGGTAATTTGCATTTTCTTTTCTTTTCACAACTATCAACTAACATTTTTTTGGTGAAAATTAAAGAAGCAGCATTTGATATTATCTTCTAAGGTGTTATTCCAGTGATCAAAAGCTAAAAGTAGAGTCACATCTCAACTTGCAGCCATGAGTCTAAGGGTGCATAGTAGGATATATCCTTGTTACTAAAAATGAAGTTGTACACCCTCCTTCATGATATAAAATGTGTTTAATTTTTTAGCGCCCTCTCTCTCTCCCTCTCTCGCGCGCGTATATATTGCTCTAATGACGACTTCATCTTACTTGAACTACTTGTATGTGGCAATTCCATGTATTTAAATTGTTTCAATATTTTGCAGTTCAAATCACCCTAATTCATATTCATTTGTATTCATTAAGTAAATTCTCAAACCACATGCAGACTTCCTGGAGTTGGCATTACAGTTTGGAATGATCATGATGTTTGCTTGTGCTTTTCCCCTTGCATTTGTCTTCGCCACGTTGGTAATTAATGATATCCCCCCTTTCACCATTCCGCAAATTCTGTTTTGAGTTGTATTATGTTGTCGTTCAGTAAGTGGAAGTTTCATTCATTATGGCTGCATTGGTAGAACAATGTTACAGAAATCAGAACCGATGCACTAAAGCTGCTTTCCATGTTCAAAAGGCCCATTCCTCGTGCTTCTGCTACAATTGGAGCATGGCTAAACATATTTCAGGTACTGATTGCATTTTGTGAGTTTGAAAAGCACTCTGATGTATCTCGGACAAGTTTAATATGTAGAGTTATGCAACCACAGGCAAACTAGAACTACTTAAGGTAAATCCCTGGCATCAAGCAATGTTTATTCTTTGTATAAACTTTCTCGCCATGAATGCTACTCTGTAATTGAGCACGAAATTTACTTCAAAGGTGTGAATAAGATTGGGAATTGTCTTCAAATTCTGGAAAGCAGAAGTTACAGCTATGCTGGAGGAGATGGGCTATCACTTTCACACAAATGTTACGGCATGTTGCTGTCATACAAAATTTTAACAATCCATGGGCCAAAGGAGTTATAACTTTTCTTCTCATTTGTTGTCAAGAAATAGACACATCTCCTCTCTATTTTTTTCCTCATTATTTGAAAAAAAAAAAAAAAAAGAAGGTAAATGAGATGAATATTTTAGGAAATTGCACTGTAATCTGAACCTTGGAGTTGATTTCATGTATTCATGAACCTGCACGTGACCAATTTCCGCATTCCAACATCAATGTTTCAAAGCACCTTTTATTCATCCTTCTTTCGATTCTTTCCCATTTCAAGCCAATTCTTGCATTGTCTGAGGTTGTATATGCAGCCAGAGGGAGTTCAACAGCGAGTGTAGACTGTAGACACACACCTACTCTTCTCCCTATGGAGACGAAACCTCGACCATCTTTCAAGAGACATACTAGTATGCTACGAGCCTTTGGTTGTAAAACATATATACATTCTTAGCTTCTCTTTTTGCTTTTTGTTACAAATGGGTTCAGTCCACAGATTAGAATAGCAACACTCTGTAAAAGCTATCAACATTTGCAATTCTTGTCAACAAACATGAAAATTTTCATCGAGGGTAGTGAGAGATTCATCCCTAGCTTCGATGGATGGTACCACAATGCATTATTTTTGTATCAAACACTCCTGACTTATATCCTAATTGGTGCAGTAAGGGCAATTATACTTGGACCAAAAGTAGATCATCATTTTATTCTATTTATTCGTGGAAAGGTCCAAATTTTATAAAAGCATTACTTGTGTTACTTTAAAATGTATTCAAATTAATCACTATTTTTGCTTTCTCCATTCAGTTGCTATAATATTTTGCTTGTATTTTGTTTCTTTAACTCCTCGACAATAATAGCGTATGTTCTGAATATCAGTTTCTGATAGTGATGTCAATCTGCACCAACTGCGCACTCCTGGTATGCTTATATGATGAGGAAGGGAAATGGAAAATAGAACCTGGGCTTGCCGCAATCTTCATCATGGAACACGTACTCCTACTGATTAAATTCGGATTCTCTCACATTGTTCCTGAGGTAATCAGTTTCTCCGCTCAAATTCTACCATCCATGCCTGCATCTTCTAATGTCTAGCTACTTTTTTCAATAATGTGAAAACACTAATCAAGAACATATGAATATCAGGAGCCCGCTTGGGTAAGAGCCCACCGCATGAGGAATGCAACACAAGCTCAGGACATGTGCTCTAAGCAGCTTCTGAGGAGCACGTCAGGCAACGAAAAGACATTTGCCGAGACAGATAAGACCGAATGATGAGATGGACTTGACAATGTGTCCGACACTTCTTTCTCAACTAAGTAGAGAAGCTCCCTCGAGAAAGAAACAAGAAGCTGATGCTGGGAGCCATTACCAAGGCTGACTGGCGTCGACTCTTTCCTTTTTCGGTATGTTATTAGCATGGTAGAGAATTGAATGTTTTTATTTTCGCATAAAACCAGTGTTGCATGAACGAGAATAAAGTAGGAACAGTTTCGAAAAACATCTGTTAGTTATGAAATTTGTTTGGTATACAACAATAGTTGCTAAAACTGGCTAATTGTATGGGATTTGGCGGTTCCTTTATCTCGTGATTATTTGCATGCTGGATCTTGATTATTAATAGCTTTAATTCACTCTTACATGAAAGTGACATGAAGGCATTACTTTACTTCCCAAAAAGAAAAAAGACAGAAGGCTGTATATGAATGTGTTGGCTCTCATATATACATATACATATATATATACATATACATACTTAATTCACTCTAACTTTTGGTACAATCACTGTATACGTCCAACATGAATGTGTTCTCTCATATATACATATATATATATATATATTCAACAAGAAATTTTCTCACTACAACATGAATCTCTCTCAGACGCGCTTCTATTCTATGCATTCATTCTTCCACGCTGCAAACCAGTTCTTACATCCTCCAAGTTAGTATATATACATCAAGTAGGACCTCATCAATGGGTGTCCAAAATGCAGCTAAAAAAGAATTCTACTGTCATCAACATCTTTGTCTTGCCCCTCCAGAATCCCCTTTTATTGAACCAGGGAATTCGAAATTTCGTGCGGACTAATCACGAATCTCGTGCAAAGCAACCCATCTCTACGTATCGAACAAAGCTCTGCTCATACAGGAGAAATTATTTGCTTTCTGAAGCATTAGGCCCTTTCGACTCCTTCGAACTTTTTACACGAGAAATTATTTGTTTTCTGAAGCACCCGGATAACAAGAATCTCCTTGTTCGGAAAATTATTAAATACCACGGGATAAGTTTGACGTGGTATCCTAAACCAATTAGGATAAGTGGTGTTTTTTTACATGCAAGTGATATAATACGTGTGCGTATTACACCTCCTTGCTCATCAGCTACGACTAGAGCTCCAAGAGTCACTGGAAAGTCCAGAGCGAGGAGAGCTAGCAAACCGGTTGCTGACCTGACGAGCATAAGACACGACAGCTTTAGCCCATCTCTTGATCTCACTCTTCATCTTCTTGGAATCGAGACGTTTCAGTGATTTAATCCCTGGCTCCATCGAAATCTCCATGAAGGAGACGCACGGGCCAAAGCGTTGACGCTTTGGGGAGGACTCTGCCTCCTCAAGCTCACCATTGCTGGGAGCCAAAGCTTCTTTAACAGACATGTTTGTGGAGTTCTCTTCCATATTTGCTGGAGAAGAAGCAGCAAATGTGGTAGATGTGGTGAAACAGAGCATTTCTGAAATTTATATAGAAAGATGCTGTTCCAATGCGTGTAGGGAACAACTCCATTGACTACGACTTTTCACCATCTTCTGCATATATATATATATAAATATCTATATATGCTGAGAACATATCAAAACTTCCAAGGTGTGTTGCTTATTATGGGCGGCTTACAACTAAAATATTAGGAATTTCAAACTAAATTCATCTTGAATAATACTATCATTTAATAGTCTTTTTTTTTTTTTTTTATATTAAACCAAACATTTATTTAAATGGTAGTAATACAAAGATAATAGTTTCGTGGCAATTTACCAACAAGTTGTTTGGCAAGTCACTCAATCCGAAAAGAAGAATATAGAATATTAATATTGACTGGTCTTGCTTATTAAAAAAGATAAGTTTATTAGGTTTTAAGGTGCACGTTTGGGTATGAGAAACTTGGCGACATGGAGGAACATTCGAAAAATGTGTTAACCAAGTCACAAACCATTTGATTAGCTCATAACCAATCTTCTTTAATTGCACTTATTGGACTAGTACACAAAAGGCTGGTAGAAGCAAAAAAATATTAGCATATGCCGAATTATACAATTATACTATTTTAAGATTCCCTTTAAAGTAAAACATTATAAAATTTGTTAGTTGTAGTTGCATGCTTTTGGCGGTTGTATAATTTTATATTTTATATTTTATATTTTTATTTTTATTTTTATTTTATTGGATAAAGGGCAAGAAATTCCCAAACTATTGAGCTTTTGTAAGAAACCCCCTGAAAACCACCCCTCTAACTATTTAAAACATGCACTTTACCCATACCTGTAATATGATAATACACTTTCATCCCCTCCTATTTTACTAATTACAGTTCCACCCTTTATTGCAATATATATATATATATATATATTGCAAAAATTACAATTTAATTTTTTTTATAAAATTTGAAAATATATATATAATTCGTAAATATATATATAAAATTTGAAATAATATATAAAATTCGAAAAAAAAACATATAAAATTCAAAAAAATATATATATAATTCGTAAATAATATATAAAATTCGAAAAACATATAAAATTCTAAAAAAATATATAAAATTCAAATATATATATATAAAGTGTGACTGAAGTTTAAGTGGACAAGCCTCAGAGTCATTAGCCAAGGTAACGGATCCTCTCCAGCTTTCTGCAGAGCTATTTCAAGGGTCACGATGGCGACACATGCCCCACGATGGTGACCGAAATCGGAATCGAACCGATACTTTATTAAAATATTTTAATCAAAATTAAATATATTAATGTTTGAATCAAAATTAACGGTTCGGTTCCGATTCTCATTTTTAAATAACCGAAAGTATCGGTTCAATTCCGGTTTCGGTCGGAATTGAAATCCAACCGCACCGTGAATATATTAATATTTGAATCAAAATTAACGGTTCGGTTCCGGTTCTCATTTTTAAGGAACCGAAAGTATCTGTTCGATTCCTGTTTCGGTTGGAATTGAAAGCAAACCGGACAGTGTGCACCCCTACATTTGGGTACCAAGGGACCCTTTAATCGGTATAGTTAATCGATTAATTTTTTTATTTTGAATTTTATTTTATATTTATTTGTAGAGAGGAAAAGTGATAGTGATGGAGAAAGGAAAGTGGTAGAGAAAGAAAGAAAGAAGTGTTGAATAAAAAATTGTGAGAGGAAATTAGTGGGGCATGTGTCACTATCGTGGCTCTTGAAATAGATCTGGAGAGGATCCGTTACCGTGACTAATGACTCTGAGGCTTGTCATCTTAAATTTCAATCACACTTTATATATATATATTTGAATTATATATATATATTTAGAATTTTATGTATTTTATGTATTTTTTCAAAATTTATATATTGTTTACAAATTTTATATGTTTTTTTTCGAATTTTATATGTTTCTTTCGAATTTTATATATTGTTTCAAATTTTATATATATTTTCAAAATTTATATGTTTTTTCAAATTTTATATATTTTTTATGAATTATATATATATATATTTGAATTTTATATGTTTGTTTCAAATTTTATATGTTTATTTAGAATTTTATATAAAAAAATGAAATTGTAATTTTTGTAATATATATATATAAGGGGTGGAACTATAATTAGTAATGAAATATTAGGGGGGTTAGTTGAACTTTACCCTATTTTATTTTATATTGTATTTGGATTAACACCTCAAAGTTGCGTGTAAAGTGCAAGTTGGGACTAAAAAGTTGCTTTGAATAAAATTATTATTGTAACCAACAAAACAAGGGCAAATTCAGCCGCAAGTTGAGGACTTTTTAACATTTATAAGTTACAACTGTCAATTTAAGACTTTTTCAAAGGGTTGTGAGCAAATTCAATAACCTATATGCGACATTAAATTTTTTATTAATGTGTCAGTTTTTAGCATAACATATACAACATGCATAAGATGTGTGTGCAGAGGGAGGGACCAACCAAACTCGTGAGATCAATAATAATCACATCATAAGATACGTCTTTCAACCACACAAAATAAATAAATAATAATAATTCCTCTTCTTTCTTCTCTCTCTCAAGTAACCCTCAACTAAGTATTGTCCCTAAACTATTTAAATATTGCATTATTTAAATATTGCATTTAACTTCATTATGTTATAACACCGTTAGTTAAAATTAGGGTAATTTGTACTCAGATCCCTGAGATTTTGGTCAATTACACTCACCCCTGAGATTTTATTTTCCTTGCAATGATACCCCTGAAGGGGTGAAAACCCCATGAAATGAATCTTGTGCCATTGCTTTAGTGTAAAAGATATGATGGCTAAATTAATGGACCAAACAACCCTTGTATCTTAAACTCAATTTGAAAAAATTTCAAGTACTTTGAATACAATAATTTTTAAAATATTATCACCTTTCTTTAAATTATTTTTTAAAAATTATCATTTTTGTAATATAAGCCCCAAAAGTTATCGTTTTTAATTTTTCCCTAAAACTAATACTGTAACTTTTTACATTAAATAATAATAATACACTTTATTTATGATTATATTTTTTTTTGTATCTTAGAAAGTGATACATGTATAAAATTAATTTAATATTTATTATTATTCTTTGTTTATAATTTATTATTCTTTGTGTAAAATTAATTTAAGTCATTACATTGTAAAATAATAACAAACTTTACTTATTGTAATTTTTCATATTTTTATAAAAATATGAAAAATGGTTTATTATTTATTAATTTTTTTGTAAAGTTAATTTAAGCTCTTACACTTTAAATAATGACAAATTTTACCTATTATAATTTTTTATATTATAAAAGGTTATAATGAATCGAAATATTAGACAATCCTTGTGTTTTTATTAGTAGTATATATATATATATATATATAAATATATACAAATTTTTGTATTTTAAATTATATTATTTTTCCTTACCGAAATATATTTGTCTTATATTTTTACTCTATATCTTATGAAATATTTTATTAGTTATATTTCAATTAATGCATATTAATGAAATAATATATTTTTAAAAATATGAAAATATTTATAACATCTTGTCTTATATCTTTACTCTATATTTTTTGAAATATTCATTAGAGTTACACTTCAAGTAATGCATATTAATTAATTATTATTTTTTAAAAAAAGTATTGAAATATTTTCAACCCCTTTTCTTTTACTCTATATCGTTTTGACATACTCCATAGAGTTGCACTTCAACTAATACATATTAATTCAATAATTTTTATTTTGAAGAAAATATTTGAAAATATTCTCAACCCCACACATTTTAGAATAGTTGATATAGATATATATACATTATAAGGTTTTCATCTTGGGATATGGAGGTAATTTCACCACCTAGATATTTATCTCATGAAATAAGGAAAAATACAAGGGCATTCCGGTCATTTCTCCCCTTCAGGGGGTGTCATTGCAAGGAAAATAAAATTTCAGGGAACGAATGCAATTGATCAAAACTTCAGGGGATTTGAGTGAAAATCACCCTAATTGTAACTAACGGTGTTATAACGAGAGGGAGAGAATTGTAAAAATCGTGATAGTTTGAAGGGTTTACAATAAAAAACATAGTTCAGGGAGTTAGTTGAGAAAGAGAAGAAAAAATAGGGGGGTTTAATGCACTTAACCCTAATAATAATAAGGGTGAAGTGTAAAAAAAACCCATCAACTGCCTGTGAAGGCTATGAGCAAGAAATCCCCCTCAACTACAAAAAAAAACCATCAACTATTAATTTGGTGCAATTAATCCCCCTCAATTCGTAAAAGACACATTTACCCCTAAATTAAATTAAAAAACCACAAATTATACATATATTCAAACCCTAAATCATCTAATCACTCCAAACCACCACCACTACCACACCACCTCCCCAACCCCAACCCCAACGCCCCCTTCATTGTGGGCACGAGCACACACATATATATATACACACATTTATATATATATATAAAATAGGGTAAAAGTGGTGCTGGAGAGGATGGGTTTGAGAGAGTAGAATTTTCTGGAATATAAAAATTAGGGTGAAAATTTATTTTATTTTTGTAAGGGTAAATTTGTATTTTTGCAGTGGAAAATGTTTTGCAGGGGTACATTACCCTGAAATTGATAGTTGAGGGGTTTTTTTTGCTCATTTTGTAGTTGAGGGAAGTTTTTTGCACTTTACCCTAATAATAAGAATACAAACACTTCCATTGGGGTAAATTAATTTTCAGTAGGCAAAAATGTCAGGGACCTTTGAGCATAAATCTATTAACAGAATAAACTTTGCTGGAATTAGAACATTACACGTATCATTACAATTCATTCACACCCCCTTAGATCTAGAGCATAAGCATCTCAGTAAATAATCTTTCTCCAAGCTAAGCCGTAATAACTATCTTAAAAAAAATTAAACTAACCTTTCATAAATTAAAATAGGAAAAGTAATATATGTACTAGCAACAGCTAAAGTTAATTGTGTAGAAAATTCAGCAAACAAATAAAGCTAAGAAAATATCAAAGTTGATTATAATTATGAGATTAAAATTCAACACACCACATAGAAAGAAGGTATGCAGAAACCAGACATGTTATCTCTTTGGTATTTAAATCCAGATATTGTGCATCCCAGTAGAAGCAAAAAAAAAAAATTTGAAAAAAGCCTTCAATAAGAGGAACAAAAACTTTTGGTTGTCCAGAAGTGATGGGAAAAAAAACACAGCATGAAAAAATTCAAACCCTAGTTCATTTCCTACCGCGGACCTTAGTGGCCTGCCTGTTCCTCTTCTTGACACCAGACTTGGCGACCTTGAGGCTCCTGTTCACGGCGCACAACCTTGCAAGGGCTGCCTTCTTCAGATCCGGCCTGTAATAATTGTTTGCCACCTACAATGCATAACAATATTTAAAGTGATGTTGACTATAGTTTCTCCTTAACAACATTTTGCGAGGAAAGAAACATTAGTAAGGCACATAAAAAAATGTATTATATTAGCGTATTACATTGGAAGATGAAATTCTAATAATCTACTAAAGGATAAGTAAATTGAAGCAAAAGAAAATTCAAAACAAATTGCAAATAGATGGGATCAGAAATACGTTAAACACAAAAAGATAGCCTTTAGACTTGGTTCACAACAGAACGCCAATCTGAACTAAGAGTAACTATATCGTGCTACTATAACATTCTTGGCGGTTCATGGCAACAATGGGTTTATTAAGACTATTACCACCAAGGTAACAGATATTATGAATGCCAGGCACGGACAGGAGAATGGTCCTAAGAGTTGATAAGTCACTTTCAGTGAAGAATCCACAAAATGGGGGTCTACCCACATGTCAACTGCTGAAGAATCTCCAAGTTAGTGTCGAAAGACAAATGCAAAATTAAGCTGAAAGGATGCTGCAGTCAACTCTACTTTTAAACAAATGTTTTGCAAGTGTCAGTTTCCAGCAAAATATTCATCCAAATTATCCACTAAACACATGGAAGGATTTGGGCAGCATCTGTATCTTATCAAAGATATCCATCCAGACACCCTACTCCCAAGGGGTTGGTTCAAGTGGGTTAAAAGACTTAAGTCACTTGGCCATGGTGCCTCATGAAGCGGTATGTCTGAAATTTGACACCTCTCGAGTGCAAAGGAAGGGTGGTGTGCGAGTATCAACTACGTAAAAAAAAATATACCCAGGTAGCTGGACTGCATCACCATGAAGTTCCGCCATAACGTGACCAGAACAAGAGTCAAAATTTATTGAATCTAATAACTTCGTCGCATCTTAGGTGACAGAATGAATAGCAATACATTCATAAAAACAGTTACTCCACTATTTCGATGAAAAATCCTTACATAAAACTGAAGAATAAACTTTGTGGTTCACTACCTCGACGCTATACTTTTTATTGGCACCAGGTTTGACGGTCACGCACAGCTAACTAACTTAATCCGGCTTAGGACATAGTTCTCTACAAAACAGATACTTGAATTAATTGGTAGCGTCCAATCTCAATGTCAACTATACACCATTGAAGAAGACATTTCTTTTTGCTAAGGTACACCTCATCCCAAATGTTCTTATCAAATTCACAGCTCTAACAACTGCGACAAATAAAATTAACATAAGCCCCTTATTCAGCATTTGTAAACCTAACAACCTGAAACTAGGGCTTAGATGTTGATATACTACTTACATCATTCTCCAATATTTACTCACAAGATAGCAACAAAGCCTCCACGGATCAATCAAACATGCAAATTCCTTAAGACAACAATATTCACCAACAGATAATAAAAGCCATGCAATTTAACACAAGGTCGTATTGATTTTATTACCTGGTTTGCAACTGCCTTAGCCATGCGAGAGAACTCCTTCTTCATGACACACTTGTGAAGCATAGCCGCCGGTTTGTTTTGTTTCTTGGTCTTTGTAGTCGCAAGCAGCACAGATTGATCTTTGCCTCCCGGTTGGATGGTTACAGTCTTCTTGTTTGCTAATCCTGCATCATCAATACACCACCATAAACCCCAAGACAATCTAAGCCCGCTATAATCATATATGCTACAAAACTTAATTCACTATTTGATTGACAGAATAAATACAAAATAGCAAGGCAGATCAAATTACAATCTCCTATTACCCCAAAAAAGGGATTATGATGAGCAGTTCAAACCCCACATGAGGTAAGTATGGTATAATTGAAAACAAAACAATCTAAACCTTTAGAGTAACTTCAATTTGCTGACAATGTTTATTTTTTCAAGTCGAATGACATTTATTCCTTTTTTCCTCTTTTGGGTGTGCCTCATTTTGACCTATTTATATATTTTAAGGTTCTTCTTCCAATTTCTAACAAACTAAAAACCGATGGACCCATGATTGGATGCCGAGAAAACTGGAAAAAAAAAAAAAAAAAAGAAGTTCCAGAAACCCATTCAAGCAAGCTGATTGACACCTGATTAGTGATTAATGAAAATAGTTTCGACAAGTTAGATTTTAGATCTTTTCAAAAATAAAGTTAGATTTAAGGTCATGAATATAAAATGAAGAGAAAAACAATTATTTTTCCAAAATTTTCCAGGAACCAAGCATATAAGAGATCTGAATTTAACACAATAAAATAGGGAAATACTGAAATGGGATATGAAAGAATATACCAGAGTGTTTATAGGAGTTGAGATTGTAGAGATTGTTGCTCTCTCTGCTGAACTGCACACTCTGTGTTCCATTGCCGAACTCCTTCACAAGGAAGGAGCTGTTCTTCTTCACAATCTCCCAAATCAACTGCCCTGGAACTGCCGCCATTTCGCACCACTACACTGCATCCACAAAAATCAATCTACAATACATATATGTATATGTGTCTATATACGCATCAATATATATATACAATATACATGTAGAGAGTGTTAGAGAGAGATACCACGACAGAGCAGGTTTCCAAGGGTTTTTACTTCTTCGGCGCTGAGAGGAAATCAGATTGTTCTAAGCTTCAATTGCTTTATATATGCTGTTGATTGAAACCCTAAAGGCTGACCTAAAACAAAAATGACAGGGTTAACTTCTTTTACACCCCCTGAGGTTTTCTTTACCTTCAATCACACCCTCTCAGTTTTGAATATCTTAAATTACACCCCTCCGGATTGAGATTCTCATCATTTACACCCCTGACAACTTTTTGGACTAAAATGCCCTTACCCAAATACCCATTATCCTTATTTCCAAACACCCATTATCTTTATTCCTTAAAATATATATAAAATTCGAAAATAATATATAAAATTTAAAAATAATAGATAAAATTCAAAAAATATATATAATTCGAAATATATATAAAATTCAAAAATAATATATAAAATTCGACAAATATATATATAATTCTAAAAATTATAAAATATTCGAAAATAATATATAAAATTCAAAATATATATATATAATTCAAAACATATATAAAAAATTTGAAAACAATATATAAAATCCGAAAAATATATAAAATTTGAAATATATGTATAAAATTCGAAAATTATATATAAAATTCGAAATATATATATATAATTTGAAATATATATATAATTCAAAATATATATAAAATTCGAAAATAATATATAAAATTTGTAAAATATATATAAAATTCTAAAAAAAATATATGTGCTTGGCGTTGTACTGAAAATAAAGGTAGTAAAGGAATAATTAATCATTTGCCTTCAAAGAATCAAAGCCTCCATGGTTTATATGTGCACCTAACACCATTAGTTGAACTTAAATGTTCTAGTATCACACTTACTTTCTCTATTGCGTCTTGTATACCCTCACCATTTATTTTTTCGAAAATAATTATATATATATATTTCAAATTATATATATTATTTTTGAATTTTATATATTTTTCAAATTTTATATATGTTTTTCAAATTCTATGTATATATTTCAAATTATATATATATATATTTCAAATTTTATATATTATTTTCAATTTTTATATATTATATATTATTTTTGAATTTTATATATTATTTTCGAATTATATATATTTTTAATTTTATATATTATTTTCGAATTATATATATATTTTTAATTTTATATATATTTCAAATTTTATATATTATTTTCGAATTATATATATATATATATATATATTTCAAATTTAATATATATATTTTGAATTTTATATATTATTTTTGAATTATATATATATTTTTCGAATTTTATATATTATTTTTGAATTATATATATATATTTCAAATTATATATATATATTTAAAATTTTATATATTTTTTTTGAATTTTATATATATATTTCGAATTTTATATATTTTTCGAATTATATATAGTTTTTGAATTTTATATACTATTTTTGAATTTTATATATATTTCTCGAATTTTATATATAATTTTTGAATCTTATATATATTTTGAATTATAAATATATATTTCGAATTATATATATATTTCAAATTTTATATATATATTTCGAATTTTATATATTATTTTTGAATTTTATATATATATTTCAAATTTTATATATTATTTTCGAATTATATATATATATTTAGGAATATGGATAGTGGATGTTTGGAAATAGGGATAGTGGGTGTTTGGGTAAGGGCATTTTATTCCAAAAAGTAGTCAGAGGTGTAAATGATGAAAATCTCAATCCAAAAAAGGTGTAATTGAAGATATTTAAACCTGAGAGGTGTGATTAAAGTAAAAGCAAGGTATAGTGTAAATGCCCAAAATGATATTATGAAACGTTAAATTACACTACAACCCTTTAATTTTTGTATAAATCCCTTTTCCCTTATATATAAGGGTCCATAGTTTTAATTTTTTCCTATATATAAATTAGAAATATATATATATATATATATTGTATTTATCTAAGTTTATGTCTTTTTCATTTGCTATATATGGTAACTTGATAGCATTAAAAATTATAGTCTTTATAATATGTGTTAATTTCAGTAAATTCCCTTATATTGTCTAATTTAATCAACTAATTTATACTATGTCCACTTTGCTCCCAATACTATTCAATTTCATCAATATGCCCCATCACCTCACATTTTGAGTCAAAATGCCTAAACTACCCTCAATAGTATAAGGGGGTTTAGTGAAATAGACCATTTAATAAATTCAGAAATATATATTTTCGGAAAAAATTCATATTTCTCAAAAAAAATAAAAATTGAATATATATTATATTTTCAGAAATAATTCATATTTTGATATTTATAAATTTTCGGAAATTATAATATATTTTTCATATTTTCGGAATTTTCGGAAAATATGGAAATTATAATATGAAAATATATATATTCGGAAATTATAAATTCAGAAATATATATATATTTTTCGCAAAAAAAATATTTTTCGGAGGGAGCATATTATTTTCCAAAATATGAATTATTTCGGAAAAAATAATATATACTTTTTGCAAAAAAAATATTTTTCGAAAAAAATATCATATTTTTTAACATAATAGTATATATTTTTCGCAAAAAAAAATATTTTTCGAAAAAGATCATATTTTGGAACATAATAGTGTATATTTTTCTTAAAGAAATTATTTTTCAAAAAAGATCATATTTTGGAACATAATATATATTTTTCACAAAAAAATTCATATTTTGGAACATAATAAATACTTTTTCGCAAAAAAAAATAATAATTCGTAAAACAAAATCATATTTTGGAACATAAAATATATTTTTTGGAAAAAAAATCATATTTTGGAACCTAATAGTATATATTTTTTGCAAAAAAAATATTTTTCGGAAAAGAACATATTTTGAAACATAATAGTATATATTTTTTGCAAAAAAATTATATATTACACAAAATATTTACCAAAAAAAGTATTTTTACCAAAATATTACTTTTTACCAAAAAATTCATATTACACAAAATATTTTTTTTGCGAAAAAATATATATTATGTTCCAAAATATGAATTTTTTCTGAAAAATAATTATTTTGCGAAAAATATATATTATGTTCCAAAATATGATTTTTTTTTTTCCGAAAAATATATTTTATGTTCCAAAATATGATTTTTTTTCCGAAAAATATATTTTATGTTCCAAAATATGATTTTTTTTACGAATAATTTTTTTTTTGCGAAAAAGTATTTATTATGTTCCAAAATATGATTTTTTTTGCGAAAAATATATATTATGTTCCAAATTATGATCTTTTTTGAAAAATAAATTTTTTGATAAAAATATACACTATTATGTTCCAAAATATGATCTTTTCCGAAAAATAAATTTTTTTGCGAAAAATATATACTTTTATCTTCCAAAATATGATTTTTTTTTTCGAAAAATATTTTTTTTTGCAAAAAGTATATATTATTTTTTCTGAAATAATTCATATTTTGGAAAATAATATGCTCCCTCCGAAAAATAATTTTTTTGCGAAAAATATATATATATTTCTGAATTTATAATTTCCGAATATATATTTTCATATTATAATTTCCATATTTTCCGAAAATATGAAAAATATATTATAATTTCCGAAAATTCATAAATTTCAAAATATGAATTATTTCCAAAAATCTAATATATATTCAATTTATTTTTTTTTGAGAAATATGAATTATTTCCGAAAATATATATTTCTGAATTTATTAAATGGTCTACTTCACTAAACCCCCTTATACTATTGAGGGTAGTTTAGGCATTTTGACTCAAAATGTGAGGTGAGGGGGCATATTGATGAAATTGAATAATATAGGGGGCAAAGTGAACAGAGTAGAAGTTAGTTGATTAAATTAAATAGAATAGGGGGGTTTACTGAAATTAACTCTTATAATATATATTCCCAAATTAACTATCATTAATAATTCAAGACAATTATATAATATCTAATAATGTCACTAGTGAAAACAAATTGAGACTTTTTTGAAGTTTTGACATCAGGCTTCAAATTTTTCTACTTGAGCCACCCCATTATATATCATAACATGTTATCAACAACCTTTGTTGATTAAAAAGAAAATCTTAATTTCTTTTACTCTAATGGGTAGGAAATTTCTACCTAGTTATTCACATTATAATGCTTTAATTCCTAATAAATTTGTCAAACTTAAAACCTTGCGAGCGACAAATTATTTAAATTTTACATGCTTACACTTTGCAAATCTCAAGTTTCACAAAACTCTATGGGCTTACTTTGTTTGTATTAATGAAAACAGTTTTTTATTTTTTGAAAACTGAAAATCTACAAAAATCTGTTTGATTTAGATTTCTAAAAACAGTTTTGCCTAAAAATTGTTTGTTTTCAGATAATTCATTTTTATTGTTCTCATAAAACTGTTTTCTGTTTTCAAAATTTTCGATAACCGTTTCAAATATTCAAACCAAGCCGGCCCTATTTTTTTCATAAGATTGAAGTTTTGTGAAATCACCAACCTAAAGTCCATTACACTCCAAAACTTTTGCAAACTGAAGTTTTGCAAAGACGCGCTTGCTTTCACAACAGTTTTAATTTCATTAAGTCCCTGATTTTTGTCATTTTCAATGTTTCATTAACCAGAAATTTTGCAAATCTGATGACTTGTTAAAAGCAACTAAAATTATATTTTGTTAATATGATTTAAGTGCTACGATAATCTTTCATTTTACTTATTTTCAAAACATGTGTGTATGTTTGAGGGACCATGTTGTTCAAAAGCAATTTATTAAGAACAAGCTGAAACTAGTGAAATTAAGGGACAATATTTTCTGCAGAAGCAATTTATTACCCGTGTCTGATTAAGCTCCTTTGTGGGGGGGGGGGGGGGGGGGGGGGGGGGGGGGTGTTGGAGCATAAACTATGCTACAAGTCAAATGCATAATCTTTAGTCTCGAGGCATTATGCGTTGTCTATGCATATATATATGTGTGTATATATATATAGTGTGTGTGTGTGTGTGTGAAAATCCTATATAGATTATTATAGATTATGCTAATAACATGCATTCTAGTCAGAAGCATCCAAGGTGTAAAGATCCAAACAATAGTCTGTACTGATCAACCCAAGAAATTTCAATTTCAAGAGACATCACTACAAATAGAACATAAAAACCCAACTCATCAATTTATTTCCAAACTGCAAGAAAATTCCCAGAAACTGGAAGGACTAAAATTCGAGTTCAAAGCAAAAGACCTGTATACAACCAATATTACCATGAAATACTGAGATGTTAAGTTATTAAACCTCGAAACAACTCAAGTTCAGGAACTAGAGCTTGACATCAGATCATGCAGACCAAATATCATATCACCATCTTTACAACTGAACTATCGTTACACTATGTACACCGCAAAAAAGCAGCCTACGTGATCGTCTCCTCAACCAACCCAGTTCCTACAGAAAATGAAATGCCATGAAATGGTTATACAATGGGGAATTCTACCTTTAGGCAGAATGTACAGTTCTGAAAACTAGTGCCCGATTATACCAATGATGTTGAAACTAGGGTTCCTAGTCGAATAAAAATCCCTACCAGACCAGATGGGGAGATTTTCCAGCTATTCGTTAATTGCTTGATGTCAATACACGGTGTGATGGTCGTATCTTACTGTTCAGTGCTGCATTTATTCTACTGAAAACTATTTTCAAGGGAACACAAGCAAGAGCAGGGCCGTTGAGCTTCTCTACCACAGGTTTCGTCTCTGCTTTGATTTGTTTGCCAGAACCAGTTAGGGAAGATAGCTTTCGGATCTTCTTATTGGATAAGAGCCCGTTTTTCCTTGTCTTGGATGATTTATTTGGTGAAACACGTGATTGCAATGTCGGATGCTTGGTGGAAATCTTTCGACTTCCCAGATTTGGCTTCACTTCAATGCATCTATCAACGCTTCCCAAGGAATATATATTTTCTTCCATGTCATCATCTAGCTCGCAGCTACTACTTGTCAGGTAGCCTTCAGGACCGCTAATTAGGGTATCGCAAAAGCCATCATCCAAGACCTCAATTGTAATTGGATGACCTATGATTGGTTGACCGTTCAACTTGCTCATTAGAGAAATATATGGAACATGCTGAGGTCGATAACTGGATTTCACCTCCAGATTAACTTCGTACAAGCAGGGAACAGCACCATAATTTCTGACAGAAAAATCAGACATCTTGTATCTTGGGTTAACATTAAAACGGGACTGACGATAGGGTAGTGACCTCTGGGGGGTCGGCGACCAATCAGGTAAAACATTCATCTCAGGCATTGCCTCCTTTCTCTGAGGCTCCTTGTGAGAAATATACCTTCTCCAACTCTGGAACTCATTAACTGGAGTGCAATCAACTTCCCAACCCGAACCAATACCTGCCAAATAAGAATTAGATTCATCATCCAGACCAACAGATCTTCTTGAATCATGTTTTCTATTTTTATTTGCATGTCTTGAGTTCCTCTTTCCTTTTAATTGCCACCTTGAAGTACCTCTATCTCTCCCTTCACTAGTATTGTCAATATCAGCAGTATCTGAACTGGTTGAGCCAGACTCATTAAACTCATCAGTTACCAAACATAAAGTTTCAACTTGACTGCTTTGACTAGATTGCGCTCCAGCACCAAACTGGGGCTTTTGAGATGAAGAAACAATTACAGGAGAAATGCCTGGTAAATAAATTAAATATCAGCATATCGTTAAAATTAATGAAAAGCAGCATATCAGATACAAGTGCACGGAACGGAAGTGAATGGTTAATACTGCAGCCGGAAGGTAAGAATGCAAACATGATCGAAGGCTTTGTCCAAGCTAAGGAAAATCATGAAGCGAAGCCCCATTGTAATAACTACTCTCAAGTAAAACATAGAACCTCAAGATGGCTTCGTCAAGGGACATCCCTCCTTCCAAATGGAAGGTTGAGGGTTTGAGTCCCCAATAGGAGAAATGGCTGTGTGTGTGACTGAATCAAGCTAAAATAGAAGGGGGCCACATATTCCTTATTGACCGATGTTTAAATAAAGCTACTAGAAGCTATTCTCTTATCAAACCAAGTCCTGTGGTTGTGGCCCAATGATACTCTCCTTCCTTTCCAAGTGGAAGTTGGAGGGTTCAAGGAGCATTGGTGGAATGTTTGACAGGACAAAAACTGAAACATGGGTAATCAAACCAGATGAAAAGAAGACTACAATTCATCTATTTGTTCCAACCATGAGTAATCACTTTCCAGGAATATTTAGAAAAAGAAAGAAAGCTATTCTATCAAATGTTAGAAATTTCCAACACAAAACTGAGCAGTGTCTTATAATATATATATATATATATAACATGAAAAAAATGAAGAAGAAGAAGAAACAAAGTAAATGTAGAATGAGAAAAACAAATGGATCGAGTTCACATTGATATCAAGCATACCTGCAGACTGTTTTTCCTCCCCAACAAATGGCACATCAAATAACAAGTCAGAAGAATCAATCTCTGGTAGCCCCAACATACTGGAAATTTCGTTTTCCTTCTGTTTAATAAGGGAAACATTAAAAGCTTGTTCAGATGCACTTAATGAGGTTCCATTCTCACATGAGATTCCAGTACTATCCGAGTTATTATTAACAACCACTGAAAAACTTCTCTTTGATTCATTAGACTCCAATCCAGAAACCTTACTGTCAGATACTCCTGCGAAATGTGATCCACTTGGACTGGCAAGTGGTTCACACATAACTGGAACAGACACCATAGCTGTACTTTCTAAAACCTTAGTCAATGGGCGACGACGATCTTTTCTTTTCAAGAACTCTTGAACCTTGGCCACTTGAGATCTCTTTCTTTTCAATGATGACACAACACCTATTCCCAGGTCCTCAAGTCCTCTCATACGCTTTATTCCTTCCATTCCATCATCCTCCGAATCATTTCGGGTTCTGCGTTTTCGTCCCTGCACAGAAGGCTCCATAGAAGCACTGATCGGATTGGTTTCTTCAAATGAGACGCCAGATTGAGACAATTCCTGCCCTGAGTTTGAATTATCTTCAAAGCTACACAGTTCCTCAGCCACATGCACATATTGTTTGGCAGGACGAGCTAAGACAGGACATTCCGCGAGACTAGTCTGTTCACCACGTGATTTATCCATTTTTGGGCAGCGGTCGGGTTGATCTTTAGCTGGGCGAGCACTTTCAAGCTCAAGAGCATGAATAATGGCATCTTCCCTCCGAGCATATTTCACTACTTTCCTGGAAGAATTAGCTGCAGAAGCCTTAGCTTTTCCAATGCACGCATCAAACTCCCCACAACGAAATGGCTTCACCCGTATAGATTTTTCCAGATTATACCAGTCTCTGAATCAATAGGAAAAAAAAACATTCAAAAGAACCAGAAACACATATCAGTAGGAACAGTAAAAACATCAAACTAAGGCAGCAAGAATTTGATATTCAAGGACCGTCTAGTAAAACTGAAAACTAAATACCGAAAGTTTTAGAATCCGAATTTTACATCCTGAAGTTTCGAAGTGGTAACTAAAACAAATAATATATGATCTATTTGATTTTTCAGTGTTCAACCTTCAGTGATAAGTAACATACCTAACACTTTCATGTTCCCGATTTTAAGTAATACTAACTGTTTTTGGTGATACTCAAAATGCGTTATCAAATGCACTTAATTGGATAAGCATTGAATCCATTCAGAATTAAGTGTTGTCTACCCCCCCATAAACCGAAAATCCATAACCCCAATTGCCATGGGAACACCGTTTAGTTGGCATATGCTTTTTTGAACAGCCTCAATTAATCATGTTTCCCTGTGATAAGAATCAATATGATCTTGAGTAATCAAACGGGCAACTAAAAAGTGAAATGAGTAAGAATGCTAAATCACCCATTATCATTGATGCCTAACATCAGCAAGACAGATTTAAATGGTTTATTAGGAATTTAGGACAGAAAGAGTACACAAATTGCATTTGGTCCCGTGTATTTCTTAAGTGCGACACAAAGCAGGCCAGGTTTTTAAATGCATAGTTAAGTTGCAATGAGTAGAATGATTTGAATTTGGTCAGATTTGAACTCGGAGAGATATACTCCATTGTCAGTGACCATTTACCGAAATTGAAGAAATTCAGAAAAACACAGCCAGATTTATTTCTTTTTGTTCTGAATATATGACAAGAACAATTGTTCAGTTCCATTGCAACAAACTGCATAGACAAGTACATATTCTGAATCAAACTGTATGCTTTAGCAACTCACACAAGTTTTTCAACCAGAAGCTAAGGATATTCACCTAAATTGTTCGTAACAAAAGCATGTGCATGTGCATAAGAAAACAATTGAGTAAAATAAAACTATTATGTTCTTTCATATTTTCTAATCTAACTTGCAGTTCACAAGTTTTTATCCTTCTTAAATGACACAGAAAATTATGGAGCTCATGAATGAGGCTCTGAAGCCCTTAGAAAAATCAGCAACTGCTATTCTTCTGCTTCATCTTCCTCTCTCAAATATGTTAAATAAATAAATAAAATCAAAACATAGATCATTGTATGAGGCTAACATCTAATACACTAACCATATCTCAAGAATGAAGAGTAAACCCCATGAGTCCATCAAAATTTGAGGTTCTAATGGACCACTAAATACATGATAACCAAATTTCATACACCGACTGCTGTCTCTCAGTACCTCATACACGGATCCAGTAGTTTCAAGGTAACAATTGACAAATAACCAAGTAACATAAGCAAAATAGAGAAAGATGTGGTCAAATAACAGATATTACTAATACATGTATTTCTCTTTTAAAAATAAATAAATGAATCCATTCACAAAACATACAGAGCAGAACTTTTAGGATGTACAATGGACAATGTTGCAACAAAGTAACTTATAAGAAAGTTCTGTGCAACCCAAGAGAAAGTGATTCTAACAGCACTTTAAGACACCTTTTCCTAACATCATCAGCTGTACATACCGTGTAACCCCGTTAAGAGAACTTGTTAGCAGACAATACATTTCTTCATTACTGCAACCTTTGTTACTTTTGACTATTATCTCTGCTCCCTCTTGCAAACTTTAATTTAACATCTATAATATTTATTCACTCAACAAACATTCAATAAGAAATCACAAAAGCAGGTGAATAACTGTCAGAACTTAAAATATATGAGACACTTGGTTGGAAAGATCTATTATTGTGAAAAGAAAACCCCACTTAAGTTACATCAACATAAAAGGACAAAAGAAATTGATTATCACAAACGATAGCAGCAGTTTTAGTCCTCTTATCACATTATAGTTTTAGGACTAGATAAATACACTCGAGGTACATTTCAATTATGCCAAATTGCCAAAAAGATTGAAAACAGTAGACAGAAAATGAGGCTGCACCACTTGGCCATATTAATCAGCTATCCCCTAAGTTCACATAGCACTCATATCAGCAAACACATGGGCACATGATAAGTAGGTTTAGAACGAACATTGGCTTTTTTGAAACATCTAATGTGGAAGATTCAAAACATTTATGGAGAATTTTCTTCTTAAGAATCTTAACCATAAAAGGTTATTACCAAACCATCTCAAGCATAAGTGTGGGTTGAAGTGCCTCCAGCACCTTCAATTCACAAGGAGCATCACTTGGTATTGGACTTTGGACCCAGTGTTGGTCCTGTCGAGTGAAGTGCTGCAATGGGTGGATTTGGCACAGACACAAGAATTAACATTATTTGTACAAAGCAGACGCCATCATAGTCAAACTTGCATCCTAGTACACTGTACACACTACTACATGTATGCACACACACCCATACATACAGAAATTCAATTCGACAAAATAAATAAATCAACCAAGTCAAACTACTCAATAAAGTACTGTACCCAATAAATTAACTAAACAGAATTGGCTGCAATGATTCCTTCTCTGCAATAAAGATTTGTCAAGGATAATGCCTACATCAATTCAACAAACACATCGAATTCTAGCACTTCGGAAATGAAAGGTATCATAAATTCATAAATGATAGCCCATATGAAACTAAAAACGTCGATGTCCACATTAGCTTTTGCATTCATTAGCCTTGTCCATTGAATATATGTAGTGGTAAGAATTAAAAAATCTGAGTTCTTCAAAGTAGAACTGATTAAAATGTTCAACAAGGATCCCCGTCCCTCTCACAATCTACCTCTGAAATATGATATACAACTTTATTAGAGCAAGACAAAGGCAATTATCTAAAAATGAGAGTCCTCTAAGAGTGCAAATGGCAACAAAAGATGATAGTGAAATAAAAAAGGGCAACATTGACTTGTCAAAAGAGGGAGGGAGGGAGGAGGAGGGGGGGTAGATCTTAGGGACTAGCTCCATCTATAGAATGTTCATGCTGCTAAGATCTTTCCTGGCATGGGAAACGGGAACCCTCTAAAAACCATCCTATAGAAGAAGAACTGGATACATAACAAAATCCTTTAAGGAAAAAATAAAACTGTCATCTAAGGATATGATATAAGCAGATGCACAGAACCATAAGAATGAATTCTCATCATTGTCAGCTAGTAAGGGATTGAAAGTTGCAAGAAGATCAAATTAATTGACAACTTCAAATTGACCATGTTAATTGGTCTGTCGTTTCAGCAGAAACAGTCATCCTGTGTAGATCTCACCTTAAACGTAAAGCTAAAAGGAAATTGCAGTAGAAGATTGAACAAAATCTCAAAGGAAATTCGATTATAACACAAAGATGGATCAGAAACCATTCAAGTAACATGCGTGCACAAGTTATTATCTCAAAGTATACTATTTATTTCAACCAAAAAAATATAATTGAAGAGAATGCACCCTAGGACAGAAACAATCAAAAAAAATTCAACCCAAACTTCCCAAAGGAAGTATCCAGGATTTCGTCCCAAGTACTCTAATTTCTATGAGCATGATACAACTAAACTTGACCTGTCCTTGCCCAACCATGATGCGCATCTGTGTGTGTGATATAGATAGATAGATAGCAGACAAGAAACCTACATATGTGAGTGTATGAATAGAGAGACAGAGAGAATTGGTAACGGAACTTTTGAAAACCAACAATAAATATTCCAGCAAGTGTGAAACAGTAGCGGATTTTACTAAAGAGCAAATAAATTGACATGAAAGCATAAGCTGTGCATTTCATTTTGAAAACTAACAATGTTGCTCAGCTAGTTGACATCAATTGCTAGCCATGCACCAATATAAAACATCCAACTTTAAGACAAAGATGACATAGAACAGTTCTGATTGAAGTGACAAACCACAACGTGTTCCATCAAGACGCATTCTCCATCGCAATGCATCTACACATCCCTTGCCCCATATTGACAAAATTTTATTTCGGTTTTCCCTCATCAATAATGTTACTCAAAGCTCAACATCCACCAGAGACAATTAACCACTGAGAAACTAAACAAAATATAAAGATGCATAAACCCTAATCTTTTCAAAACCAAGAGGAAATGGGATTCGAACCCATGGAAACATGCATACTCCATGTAAATAACACCTTCTTACAAAAAAAAAAAAAAAAACAATTTAAGTGTATCCAAAACTACAGCATAAGTTTAAAATCATAAACTATATTAATGTAAACTTCCACATAGCAACCATATAAAAAATACCAGCCAGTAACTCAAGGAAATAAGACTAATCAAACTGGTAAGATGAAAAATAAATCAAATCAACTTAGTAGTAACATAGACAACAACTGTATATAAATGTGTGTATATATATATATGTGTGTGTGTGTGTGTATAGGAGCTTACATGCTTGCATCTTCTCTCCCCAAAAGCTTCACCGGAGTACCTGTCTTTGGTGACACCGAGCAGCTTTCCGGCAGTTCATCAGACCCCATAATCCGGCCAGGCCACCAGGACCCATTTCGACGCCGGACCCAAACCAACCCGCCAACAGACGGATCAATAACATTGATGTTCAGCTCACCAGAACTCTCCATCTCTCAACACACAAAAGTAAACCCAATAATCAATCTCAAAAACCCAACTCAAAACCCTCCAATCCTAAGCACATTCAATCTCAGAACCATCCTACCATAATTGAAACACCTTTGACCCTAAAACCCAAAAAACACAGAGAATTCAGATAAATTCCAAAATTGCATGTCACTAGATAGATGAATTAAGAAATTGCACCGACATGTCCAAAAAATAAATAAATTCAATAATTCAATAAAATCTGGGCAAAATCGGAGAGTTGTGAGAAACCCGGATTGTAGCCTTGTAGGGTTTATAGCAGAGAGAGATCTGCTAGAGCGAGAGAAAAGATGGGTTTTTTCTGGAGAGAGAAAGACCTTGTGCTTCCATTCTCTGGGTTTTTATTTTTTCTTTTCGGAAGAAAAAATCATGAAATAAATTTTGCTTTGCTTTTCTTTATTTTCTTCAGGGTCTGATTTTTATTGCTTAGATTTTCTTACTGAAACCGTAGATACATACCTATATATATGTATATAGAGAGAGATAGAGAGAGAGTAGGTGATGAACGGTGAAGTTGTGTGCTTCTGTTGAAGATACATCAGACTTACCTTTTGGTCTCTTTTTGCCAATACAAAGCCAGCAGTATCTTCTCTCTCTCACGCACTGAGAGTGAGCAGTACACTTTTTTAAGTGTAAGGTAGAGCTTTGGTGGATTTTAGTCTTCTTTTTTTCTGAAAAAAGAGAAGAGACACTGGACCACTACATCTACATGACCTAAGGGCTTGTTTGGTTGGTTTGCGTTGTACTGTGTGTGTTTGTGTGTTTGTTTTTGGGTATATTGCAGTGAGACCCTCCGAACTTTAGGTCAATTGCACGTAAAATTTGGTCAACGCAATTTCGGTCCAACAACCTCCTGAACTTTCAATTTTCTTGGAGTGACACCCCCTCAAGGGGTGAAAAGTCCAGAAAGTCTTTGACTTATCTCACTTATTATATGAAACAAATATTTAGGTGTTGAAATTACCTTCATGCCCCCAAGGTGAAAACCTTATTATATATAATAATAAAATGTACGTGCGATGCACGTGATAAAAATTTAAGGTATAATTTCGATTGACATTCTTAATTAAAAATAGTATAATAATTTATATTTTTGGCAAGAAAAAATAAATATTTTATTTTTTAATGCTAAATAACGAGTTAAATTAATAAGAATAGACGAAAATAATATAAAGTAGTAAATTACTTTTCATTGTTAATATATAAATCTTATTAAATTTAGATGATATATTGTTAATGCATGATTCATAGAGAATTAGTGAAATTAAGTTTCTTACAAAAAAAAAAAAATAGTAGACTAAAACACTATAATTCAAAAATCTTATTAAATAAATTACATATTTAAGTATTATATAAAATTTTATTAACAAATTGAAATCTAAATATTAAAACACTCTATATTGGAATATAAAAATCAAAAACAAAAATATACTAAAAAATATACAAAAATAAAATTTAACCATAACATACATACCAAAAAGAAAGGATAAACTCAAAATACATGTATTAAATAAATTATTTTATAGACAAAAACAAATGTAAAATTTATTAAAATCATATAAAACAACCATTGAAAGTTAAATAAACACATTCCTAGTCGCAACAAAAAAATTTCCAGATCCATCGTCTTCAATTTAATATATGTGATATTGGAATTGATTATAAGTCTAAATGATTAGGAAACCATGATAATTTTATACACCTCACTGTAGCTTTATTTTATATTTAACTCAAGTTACATTGATAAAATAATATAGAATAGTTTAATTGACACATAAGTTTAGTTGTATAAAATATTACGAACCACTTAGGTCAACTACAATTAAGAAGTAGAATTTAAGTATAATTATCTTTGAAATTAAAATAGATTTTTTTTTTCACGGGCAAAATGAAATTAAAATAGAATTTAAAAATGAAGAATAATTATATACAACTTGTAGCACTTTAATATTAGTGTAGATTTTATGTTTTCTACTCTAATTAAGTCTTTAATTTAGTTTAGATAATTAATTAAAATTATTTGGGTAAGAAGATAGTAGTTTGGTCTTCTAATTTAACCAATAATATTTTACAATAAATAAAGGATAAAAGAGTAATTTCAAGTCCCACAAACCCTTCAGGGGATGTCACTGCAAGAAAACTGAAAGTTCAGGGGGCTGTTGAACCGAAATTGCATTGACCAATTTATACGTGCAATTGACCTAAAATTCAGGGGATCTCACTGCAAATTACCCTCTTTTTTTCAAAAGGAATATATCTTATTTTTCACTAAAATAAAAGTAAATGTTTTTATTGTAAGCCAATAATGAGTCAAAATTGGAAGCATTTAATGTAGAAATTTTTGAAAGTAGATCATGCGAATTTGGTGACTTCATATGTTATTTATTATATTGATTTTATTTATTACTTACTCTTTCTGTCCCGCAATACTTGTCAAATTTGGATATTTTAATATTTTATGGATCGAGGTTGACTAGTATGCAATTTCTAATTTTGCCCTTAATGATATAGTATTATGGAGGAGTCTGGTATTTGTTTAAAGTTAGTGAAAGAAGTATAAAGCACAGAAAATTCGTCTAGGGTCGCCGTACTCGTGTCCGACACACGTGTCAGTATCAGACATGTGGACACACGAAAAATACGTGTCCGACACACCAAAAACGTGTCCTGAAATAATTTTCTATTGGACACGCGGAGGACACGCAGTGAGTCGGTTAATTCCATGAAATATAGAGAACTTATTAAGCGGGAAATTTGGTGGATAATTTATGGAACTTCAACACCCCTAATCCAATCTTTTTTGTTATTTCTCATCTTGTGAGAGGAATTGGAACACTTATTCATTTATCCACTATTTGAACAAGAATAACATAATATCACAAATAGCCAAATATTCTGTAATTTTACATTCCAATCTATGTCTTCAATAAAAAAAATCTACAATATAATGAAAAAGAGACTAAAATATAAGATGTTGGGGGAGATGTATTTGATTACTTGGATGATAGTGAAATGAAGAATTTAAACATGTCAGATATTTCATTTAACCTATTTGTTTCTTTTTGTTTATAAATTTATTTGGTTCACATTATTTAAGTGATAAATAAAGTATTTTTGCAATATAATATGTATATATAAAAAATATGTTATTTTATAAACGTGTCGGAGGCGTGTCGTGTCCTAATTTTTTTGAATTTGACGTGTCGACGTCTCTTTGTCGTGTCGTGTCCATGCTTCATAGGGAATAATGGTAGTTGGCTATAAAGCACGGACACGACACGACAAATTCTAAAAAATTAGGACACAACACGGCTCTGACACGTCTATAAAAAAATATAATTCTTTTTATATATACATATTATATTACACAAATACTTCATTTATCACTTAAACAATAAGAATCAAGTAAACTTGTAAAAAAAATAAACAAGTTAAATGAAATGTCTAACATGTTAAAAATTCTTTATTCTACTACTATGCAAGAAATCAAATGCATATTCCCCAACATCTGTCATCTTCTCTCGTTATATTGTGAAAATTTTATTTATTGAAGACAAATATTGGAAGGTATAAATATCAAATATTTGGCTTTTTGTGATGTTATCTTGTTCCTCTTTAAATAGTGGATAAATGAATCTTTGATATAATTATTCTCACAATATGAGGAGGAACAGAGATATTCAAGTATCTTCAAAACCAAATATTGAATTAGAGGTGTTGAAATTCCATAAGTGATCAATTAAATTATCAGTTCCATAAGACCTGTCACGCCCCGAATCCGAAAATCCGGATAATGACTTAAATTTAATTAAAATTTATAAAAATACCAAATGGTCAAACGACATTGTTTATAATTCACTAGCGCGGAAGCAAAATAGAAATAATAAAATCACATACAAATTCCGAAATCAAATCAAATTACAACACGAACACACTAGTCCAAAGCCAAAAAAAATACAAATCATAATAAGCACGCAATCTCCATTATTACATAAAGATGTAATTATTATAGGTTCAAATTCCACAAATTTCCAATAGCTCACGCATCATCCACCAATGGTTCTTTTCCTGAAAAATGTTAAGGGGTGAGCACAAACGGCCCAGTAGAGAAAAATCATGAAGCGTAAGATTCCGCAAGTATGTAAATTAATGAATACGTATAGGGTCAAGTCTCTACCCTAGTCCAATGTCAAGATATAAATGCATAAGGAATCACAATATAAACTCATGTACAACAATTTAAATAATACCATCAAGATAATTTAAAAGTTCTATAATCACGAAATTAAAACCAATACTCTCAATATGAACTCAAATCCAACTATCACAACCGAAATAGCATCAAATTCAAAATCATCAAATGAGAAAATTATGTCGTGAAACAAACCCTAGGACATGAACTACCTGTTCATCTGCCTAGCCGTCTTGGGGCTACTAACCCTACGGTGACGTCAACCAATCGCGCGATAATTCGAGGACTTGCACCCCGGGAGCTCCTTCGTCCCCCCATTGCTCACACCACACGACCATTTCCCAAAATCAACAACCAATCCACCATTCACAATTCATAATTCATAAATGTCATTCACGTGCGCACATAAGTAATAAATATATCCACACTCCATGATCCACCTAATAAAAATTCTAGCGTGGCATGAATCAATGCATTTAAACACATTAATGCAATTTCACAACTCATGTAAAAAATAGCACAATATGATGATGAATCTATATATAAACATTAAAATGCATAAATGAAGATTCTTAAACTCACACGATACCCCAATAAATCCCTACCTCAAACTTGATAAAATATCCAGTAAAATACCAACAATCAAAACAATATGGTTGTGTAGAGAATGAAGAAACGAACGGTTCTCCCTTCACGCCTTCATTTGTACCCTGTTATGCCAGAAACCAATTAACACATATTGAATAAATTGTTTTTTATATATAACCATATTTATTTTTATAATAATATTTGCCAATAAACATTCTAATATATATAAATATATACTCAAAAATATTCGGGATTAATAGACAAAATTTAGCTACTTAATTAAGAATCGAAAAGTTCGGTTTCGAATACTACCGTAAAACGGACAACAGGTAATCTATGATTTTTAGAAAAATCTACAGATTTGATAAAAATATGAAATTTACAAGATACACTCCAAACCTCTACGTAGGTCTACTGTAAAATTTTCATAAGATTTAATCAAAGGACAGTGGTCCAAAATAATTATAAAAGACAGCTTTCCTAACAATTCCGAAAACTGAACATCCTTTACTCCAAGATTTTTACAAACCTATCCATGAATTACATGACTACCAAAATCTCCAGATTTACATCTTATATACTCAATATCAGGTGATAAAATTATAAATACAAAATTAGAATTATAGATAGCTCAAATTGGTAATACAAGTTCCGGTTTTCAACTATGATTGAAACTGAACAGTTACTACTCAACAATTTTTCTTACCAGTATAAATTAACTTAAAATTCTTGATCTTTAATACATATGTCCTGGACATATACAAAATGTTATAATAAAAGTTTCAAGATTTATAAGAATACGAAACCATATGAAACAATTGGCTAAACCGAAACCGAAATCGGATCAGCAAGCAGTAAAATATCACTGGACAACCTACTTCCGTGATTTTTAGAAACTTAAATATTTATCTAAATGATCTGAAGTTTTGAGACATGATAATAGACATATACAAAAGCATACTATAAAAGTTTCAAAAAATTATAAATAATTTAACATGGTCTATAAATTTCTCAAACCGAGTAAAAACAAACGGTCTGCAGCAACAACAAAATCCGAATAACATGTTTTTCCTAGATTTTTAATTAACTCTCTACTTATCTATAAATTCTGAAATTTTCACGAACATATAATCATATACCTATATATGATCTGTAAAATTTTCATAAACTAATTTTGATCCGTACATATATTATAAATTAGAGATCTAAAGCCTTGATTTTCACTAAACATGTAAACTAGCAATCTGGAATTTTTGAAAAATCAAATCAAATTAAATAATATAGATCACATACCGTAATTGGTATTAAACCGAAGATCGGAACACGTAGAACAACTTCCTAGTTGAGCACAAAATTGAATCCCCACTCTAAGATGCCCAAAATGTGAGAGAATAAGATAGGAGAAAAATAGAGAATGATGGAAAAAATGGTTTTGTTTGATTGTTGAAAATATGCAAAAGCTAACATCAACACATCAATATAATGGCTGAAAATTTTCATGAATAATGTCATAAAGTGGTGTCAATATAATAGATGTATGATTGAACCTTTAAATGATGGAGGAATATGCTTTTGGAAAGTTGAAGATAAAAATAAAAATAAACATGTGGAATTCGGTCACACATTTACATATAATGAATATATTGCAAAAGTTACCCTCATCTTTATCAAACTCAAAAGTAACCCCCACATTTAATTAAAATATCGAAACTACCCGATCAACGACAAAAATGAAAATTTTACAAAACATAGGAATGAACCCAAAAATTCAAATCATACAATCCTTAATGCACAAAAACACATACAATGCCACATAATGCACAAGATAAAAAAAAAATTATAACCGAAGAAAAAAAAATTATTTAAATAAACCCGGTCATTACAAGACCTCTATTTTTGAATGAATCAACCAACCCACCGCATGTCCGACACGCGGATACGCACATGTCCTCTGAGTGTCCACTAAGTGTCCAATTTTTAAAAAAGTCATGACATTTTTTTTTGTGTCAGACACGTATTTTTGGCATCTCCGCGCACCAGACACGTATTTTTTGCATGTCCGACACAGGTACGACGACCTTAGACGAAGTGTTAGTGCTTCATAAGTAGTTAGGGAAAGTGAGAGGTGAAATTGCATCGGAATTCAAAACTGGACAAATAATTTTGAACAAGTTATAATAGTGGACAACTAATATGAGACAGATGTAGTATTATTTATTTATTTATTTTTATTAATTATATATTTATTTTACTTTTATTTGACTCTTACTTATTATTATTTTTTATTCCTTTTTATTTATTATTTATTCATTTTATTATATTTTTATTATTTATTTATTCATCGTTTATTTATAAAAAAAAATTATTTTTGTGTTTATTCATTTGTTATTATATATTTATTTTAAATTTCCTTTATTTATTGTTGATAATTAATTAATTAAAGTTGAGTGAAAAAAAACAAATATTTGAGTTTCGGGATGAAATATTTTATTCGAGTTTAAGTGTCATAGTGACAAAACATTTCAAAACATCTTTTTTTTACTTCCATTTTTAGTACTATACGTGTGGGATGTGTCAGGCCATCAAGTTCCCACTCCACTGACCTTGGCCCAACATGAATCCCCAGAGCCCGAATGAAAAGCCCACTATAAGGCCTATCAACCGAAATATTCTAAAATAAACCTGAAGAATAAGCTAGTGACGTGGCAAAAAGACAAAAATACTGATGTGTAAGAGAATGTTGCCCTAATGAGCTAAAGGCCCAAAAAAGGGAATGTATATAAGGAAATAAAAATCTGAATAAAGCATTATATTCTTGTGTTGTGCATTTTTCAGCATCTACACATTGACGTCGTCTGTGTGAACTCTCCTGATTCTAGATGTGTGATTTATTTACTTTACAGATCTATGATCATTTTCCCATCTCGATAGTTGAACTTGTTTCTATTCATCTTGACCTATTAAACTTGTGATTATCTTATTTTTTCTCCCTCCGAGCAATCATGTTGGTAACCCGTTCCCAAGCTGATGCTCTGACCACTGGAGATAGCCAGATAGGTGGTTCTCAGACATTTGAACAGATCCTGCAATACCTGTTAGCCGTTGAGGAACGGAGCCAAGCTTTTGAGAAGCAGAACGTGGAGCTTATAGCGAGGATGACTCTTCCACCTGCTCCCCCAGCAGCACCCATTCGTTCTCAGGACTAGGAGGATGGCGTCGGGGCAGAAGAGCATATCGAATCCTTTCATCACCTAGGCAAGGCCCCCATCACCGATGAGGCCTTGACCCCCCCAAAAGCTCCAGCAGATGATGGTCGAGTTCTAAAGAAAGGTCCTGAGAGATTTGAGGACCCACTGAGTTGATTCAGTCACCATTCACTCCTGGAATAACCCGAGAGCCCTTCCTAAAGAAGTTTGTCATGCCCCGGTTCACCCCTTATGATGGCACTAAAGATCCTGAGAAACACGTTTATCATATTCATCAGAAAATTACCATGTATACCGAGAATGAGGCCTTGTTTTGTAAAGTATTTTCTACAAGTCTTGCCGATGCAGCTCTAGCTCTACTATGGTTAAAAAAACAACCACCCGGATCAATCGATAGCTGGCAACAACTGACCAAGCTCTTCATCGCCTAGTATTACGGGAACAAGAGATAGAAGAAAACCACATCCTGCCTCTTCACGATGATCCAGGAAAAGGGATAATCCCTGAAGAGCTTTTTATCCCGATTTAACATTGACTCTTCTTCCATCGACAATTACGTCCAACATTTTGCCATTGAAGCCTTCTGAATGGCCCTGATTCCCGGGACTAAGTTCCATCAGTCTCTAGTGAAGCGCCCACCATCGGGCATCGGGGAGATAAACTCCAAGGCCCAAGGTTATTTGAGGATAGAAGAGAAAGAGGTTATCAGACAGAAGATGGCAGCCTTGGTCGGTGTTAAAGCCCGATCAAAAGGGCCTGTGACCGATCGAAAACACCTAAGTACCTCGGGTCCTTCAACCCCGAACCCAGTGAAGCGTCCCAGGCTTGAAGATAAATTGACTCCTTTGAGGGTCACCATTGGCAAACTTTACCGAGAGATCAAATCCAGAGGAATCTTCCAACCACCACCACCTATTAGACAACCTTTGGATCAAAGGGATAAGTCAAAGCATTGTGCATTCCACAGTGATTTCAGGCACCTTACCAACGAGTGCCGAAATCTTAGGCGCCAAGTGGAGGCAATGATACTTCGAGATGAACTTCGGGATTACATCCAGAGGGATAGACTGATGACCAATCAGCAAGCACCCAACGCCCCCCAAAATCCTGCAGCTGCACAGCTAGTCAGGATTATCAACATGATTCTCGGGGGCCCTACCTCTAAGGATACGGAAGGAACTAGGACAAGTGAGTGAAGTCCACCACAGGACAAGTGAAACGCAAATTGTTTTTTCTATTACGGATCTTCAAAACATCCATACCCCACATGACGACCCACTGGTTATTACATTGATGGTAGTCAACTGCCTCATTAAACAGGTCATGGTTGATCCAGGGAGCAGTGCAAACATCATCACTAAATGGGCTTTCGAGAAGCTGAAAATCAAATCAAACGAAGTTATGACTTCTCGAAGTCCCATTGCCAAATTCGACGGGAAGCAGGTTGAACCCATCGGGGAGGTCCAACTACCAGTATCTGCCACTCAAAGGACCCTGCTATAAACTTTTGTCATAATGGATGTGGAGTCATCTTATAATTTGCTCATGGGAAAGGGATGGATCCACAGGATGTAAGGGGTACCTTCAACCCTATATCAGTTGATGAGGTATATAGGCCCGAACGGGTTTGACATCATCGACATCAAAAGAGATCAGGTGGCTGCAAAGGAATGTTATGTCGTTACCCTAAAGAAGATTAGGAAAGAAAAAAGCCCGAAGAAGATCCGCACCGAAGATCAAGGTCCAGGTCCCAAATAACAATTAAAGAACGAGGATTTGGGTATCCTGATCGTGGTCGAGCCTTTACAGCCTGTATCCATAATACCTGATGAACTCGAAAGAGTCACCCATGCAGGTACAAACCTTACTGATTATGAATTAAAAGAACTGACCCAATTTTTAAAAAATAACTCCGATGTCTTCGCTTAGGGACACACGGATATGCCTGGCATTGATCCCGTTGTCTGCCAGCACTCCCTACATGTTGACCCGAATATAAGGCCAATCAGGAAAAAAACAGAGGCGCATGGGAGCCCATAGTAACCAAATCATAGCAGAAGAGATGTCCCGATTACTCTAGACAGGGTTCATCAGGGAAGTGAAGTACCCGGATTGACTTGAATAGGGCATGCCCGAAGGATAGCTTTCATTTGCCAAAAATTGATCAAATGGTGGATGTTACCGCTGGCTATAAGCGATTGACTTTCTTGGATGCATACTCAGGGAATAATCAAATAAAGATGAGCCCGACCGATGAAGAAAAGATATACATCATCACGGAAACAGGTACTTACTATTTTAAATTTATGCCTTTAGAATTGAAAAATGCAGGTGCTACTTTCCGAAGGTTGGTAAATAAGATATTTAAAGGGATGATGGGTACCGTGATCGAAACTTATATCGATGACATTGTGGTCAAAAGTAGAGAAAAAATGGACCATTTGGAACATCTACAACAAGTGTTTGATACCCTCATGAGACATGGAATGAAACTCAACCCGGATAAATGTTCCTTTAGCGTGTCATCTGGACAGTTCCTAGGACACATTGTGGACCGGACCGAAATTCAGGCTACCCCAACACACAGTCAAAGCCTTGATGGAAATGAAGGAACCCCGAACTTATAAAGATGTTTAAGTCCTGACTGGAAGAGTGGTTGCCCTTAGCAGATTCATCTCAAGACTTACCGATCGATGCAGACCATTCTTTCAGGCAATTAAGGCAAAGAAATGTGAGTTTTGGGGTCCAAAGCAATCCATGGCCCTCGCAAGATTGAAGGAGTACATGTCCAAACCCCTAATCCTTACCACACCAAAACCCGATATAGTCTTGTATATCTATCTGGCAACATCCTCCGTTTCAACCAGTGCAACTCTCATCATGGAAGATGGGAGCTTGCAGATGCCTCTTTTCTACACAAACAAATCCTTGGCAGATGCTGAAACCCGATATAGTAGGCAAGAGAAACTGGTGTTATCGTTAATAAATGCAAAACATAAACTAGGCATTACTTTGAGGTGCATCCAATCATCGTCCCGACCTCCACTCCTATCTGAGTCATTATGTCTAAACTTGAATTTTATGGCAGAATTTCAAAGTGGGCCATTGAATTAGGCATTTATGATATAACTTACGTACCCCGAGTTTCCATCAAGGGTCAAGCAGTGGTAGACTTCTTGCTTGAGGAAGAAACTGAGGAGACCGATTAGTAGCACGAGCCAGATACTTGAAAGCTATTTGTGGATAGGTCAGCCA
This sequence comes from Cornus suecica, assembly GCA_963922005.1. Classification (NCBI taxonomy): domain Eukaryota; kingdom Viridiplantae; phylum Streptophyta; class Magnoliopsida; order Cornales; family Cornaceae; genus Cornus; species Cornus suecica. The sequence goes on from OY998238.1 coordinate 95,633,177, forward strand.
GTTCAAACGGATCAGGGGTTGGCCTGGAAATCCACACGTCAGATGGTACCCATCTCCATATGTCAGTGCGACTGCAATTCCCAACCACTAATAACGAGGACAAGTATGAAACAATCATATATGGTTTGAGGTTAGCCAAAAGCCTCCAAATCCAGATCTTAATAGTGCACGGTGACTCCTAATGAGTCATCGGGCAAATCAAAGGAGAATATGAGGCAAATGATGCAAAAATGGAGTCTTATCGGACACTCTTGTTAAAGGAAACATAGTATTTTCAAAGAATAATTTTCACTCAGATCCCGAGAAATGAAAACATTGCGGCTGACCACCTAGCCGGACAAGTATCCTGAGCTGGCGAAGACCTGACCTGGGTTATGTTGGTGGATTTCCTAGCTAGACCGAGCATTCAAAAGCCCGAGAATGTAATGTTTATCCCTTGGGAACCCAGCTGGATGGATCCCATAACGGATTACCTTAGGCATGGGGCCCTCTCGCGAATAAAGTAGAAGCTCGCAAGATTCGGATGAATTCAGCCCGATACTTAATCATAAGAAGGTAGCTCTATTGAAAATCATTCTCAGGTTCGTATTTAAAATGTGTAACCCCCTCTGAAGTAAGGGCAGTAATGGAGGAGATCCACATCAGGTCATACGGGAACCACTCCGGAAGAAGATTTCTGACTCATAAAATACTCTCATAATATTACTTCTGGCTTTATCTATTACGGGATGTTGAGGACTATATCCGAAGGTGCAAAGCGTGCCAAATGCATGGAGATGTTATCCATCGGCCACCAGAGTTCTTACACCCTACCGTGGTCCCTCACCCCTTCGCTCAATGGGGAATGGATATTGTGGGTCCACTCCCGAAGGCAATACAATCAACTTCCTAGGTCCTTTTAGCCATAGACTACTTCACGAAATGGGTAGAAGTCGAAGCTTATCCAACAATTAAGAGCAACCGTGTCATCAAGTTCATCTGAAGCCACATAATATGCAGATTCGGGCTACTGATAACAATTATGATGGATAATGGAACAAACTTGGACAACAGGAAGGTAAGGGCATTATTCGTCGAGCATGAAATCAATCAGAATATGTCTTCGGTTGGGTACTCGTAAGGGAATGGACAAGATGAAAAAATAAATCGAACCATATTTGACACTCTTGTAAAAAAGTTTGAAGAAGCCAATGGAGTGCTCTGGTCGTACAGAACGACACCCAGGCAACCCACTGGGGAAACACCCTTTGCCATGGCATATGGCGCTGAGGCTGTAATCCCCACAGAAGTCAAAGTTCTAACCCTCAGGAGCTATGCCCGGGAAGATGACCCTAATAACCAGCATCTGGCTCACGACCTTGATCTGCTGGATAAAAAAAAAGAAGTAGTAGGAATCAAGTTAGCAACCTACCAATAGCGTGTCCAAAACCATTTCAATCAAAAAGTCAAAAAAATAGAGTTTCAGATGGGGGACATGGTCCTTAGGCAAAAATAGGACTCATAGGCAAGCTTGGGGAGCCTTGGGTGGGACCGTACACCATCACCAAAGTTATCGGGCGCGGAGCAAATCGCGTTGCAGAAATGAAGATGGTAGAATGGAGCCAAACTCCCAGAATGCCTTTCGCCTGAAGAGGTACTACCCGTAACTGGCCAATTCGATTTTTACCTTACCTTATTCGTTTTTTTAAAAAGGCTTCAATGCCAAATCAGTTGAGTTGACATCAGTAAAATTATTTTTTCTTGGCAAAGATAGCTTACAGATAATTACTGATGCAAAAATAAACTAAGTGTTGTCATGTCTCTCGCATGGCCTTAAGAGCCCGAAAGACACAACACCGATCCATAAGTGATCTAAGTTTTATAAAAATTATCCAAGTGTTGTTATGTCTCTCGCATGGCCCAAGAGCCCAAAGACACAACACTAATTCACAAGTGGTCAAAATGTTAAAGAAAAAATAAACTAAGTATTGTCACGTATCTCGCATGACCTCAATAGCCCGAAAGACACAACATTGATCCACAAGTGGTCAAAATTGTACAAAAATTATCCAAGTGTTGTTATGTCTCTCGCATGGCCTCAATAGCCTGAAGACACAACACTGATCCATAAGTGGTCAATAAACTATATAAAAAATTATCTAAGTATTATGACATCTTTCGCATGACCTCAAGAGCCCGAAAGGAGCATTATCGATCGATCCATAGGTGATCAAATTTTTTAAAAAATATTAATTAACTAAAGTAGTGTGACATCAAAGGCTCAATAGAAAATATTAGATAGTTCTAAAAATGTCTCAAAAATTTATATTAGACACGAACCCCGGTGGACAAGGCTTACAAAGTACAAAAAGAAACATAGAATAAATGCTAAGTCTTTTACCCCTGGTTTTTGAACTCAGAACCAAACTTTTTAATCTTGTCACTGGCCCTGGTAACGGCCCCCTCTTGTGCGCTTGACTCTGTTCGAGAGGGATCGGGCTGAGCAATGGGATCAGGAACCAGAGCTAGTTCAGAAACAGCGGTGCCAGAAGCGGAGTATACCCGGGAAGAGGCTTAGTAAAAAACTCATAGAAGAGGAGGTCATTGGGGCTTGTTTTCGGATCTTTCTAAGGAGAAACAATGCTAAGAGACTCGTCCAATTCCTCCACTAAGATAAAGTCCCTCTCATCGGCGGGTTTCTGGAAATCCTGAAAGCAGGACCTCCAGTCGAACCCGATCCCGTAATTGGAAGTATCTTTGAAGCGATTGTACATCTGGTTGCCACCCTGATGGCACATCTCCACTGTAGACCTCTCCACTTCCAGAAAGTTCTCAATTTTAACTTTGTCCTCAATAATCTTTAGGTGAGAAGCCTCAAAAGATTGAAACTTGGCCACCACCTTATGATACTTGGTTAACAAAGCTTGTTGTGCCTCCTCTCCATCTCTGATTTTCTATTCAGCTTCTCGGAGCTGCTGCTTTACTTTTATGGCCCGAATGGTCAGAGCTTCTAATTTTTCATTGGCAATCACCAGAAGGGCAACCGTTTTCTTCCTGGCCTTCTCCTTTAGCCTCAGGCACTCTGCCAATTACCTGAGGGCCCTACTATCTTCCTTAAGCTTCGAGTTGTAAGTTTGGGTCAGATAGAACATCTGTCATAAAAATCACCAGTGTTATTCAATCAGTAAACATACCCAAGGAAATAATAAAAACCATATGGGAAATAAGTTCAAGTTGCACATAAATCACCTTAATTGCTATTTTAGGACCTGTCAGAGCCAGTTCTCCCCTGTCCACCTTCTTGATCTTGTTCTGATCGGGCGGGGTCAAAATCTGAAGACCTGTCTCCCGAAGGGTAATATCATCATTAATGATCTCATTCCCTAAGACCAAGAATCCGCCACCCGGGAACCTTATTCTCGGATTCCAAGGAACGGGTTTCTTAGTCGCAACTTTGGCTTCCATTTGTACACTAGGAGAGGATGTTATTGTCAATCGGGGCTGAACCGAACGGCCAAACAGATCATTTTTCAATCGGGATGGCAATATAACCTCCTTTTCAGCTGGTTCGAAAACACCATCACCAGAAGATCGGGATGGGTTAGCAAGATTCTCCCCTGAGGAAGGGAGAATAAGAATAGTGGGGGTAAAGACATTTTCCTCCCCAGAATGAGGGGGAAGAGGAGTGAGTGGAGCATCACTTCAAGGGGGTGGTGGTGGAACCTCATCGATAGAAGGGGGTGCAGTTCCCAAAGGGATAACAAGAGTGACAGGGTTGCCCGATGCCCTCTTTCATTTGCCCTTGAGGCTAGGTTGAGGAATTACCAGCATGATATCTACTCCTTTAGATGATATTTCCTGCAAATCATCATCAGTCAGGAAGTCACAAAAACATGCCCCTGAATGATAGGGTTCGAAGGAAGGAAACATGTGCTGGCTAAAAGTTTTGGGGATCAGGAAGTTTGCATTGGGATGTCTCCAGTTCCCGCTCTCCAAAATAATCCTCTCCTTCCAACCCTTATTAGACTTTACAACTCCATCACACATCTTTCTCCCCTGATAGGGAAAAAGATTGAAACGCCCCTTATAGTCTTTTTGATCCTGCAACTTATAAGAAAACAGGACCTTGACCAGGCCCAAGTCTAGACCTAGATCCCGATTGATCAGCAAAACCATGGCCAATATTCTAAAGAAGTTTGGCCCAACCTGAAGTGGGGCCAGACCTAAGGTAAACAAGGCGAGCAGAAAGAAAGAATGAATTGGAAATCAAAGGATCTGTAGATGATAAGAGGAAAGGAAGATATGGTCATTCCTAACCCCCTCACCGAACCTAAAATCCTTATCCCCGGGGTAGTGCCTAATAACTACCCCATCAGGGACCTCAAGCTTTTTTAGAACCGTGTCTACCCTTTTCTCAGCTATTAAGGGGTCAGCAGTAATTTGTACTCCAGATCCCCTAATAGCCCGACCTCAAATTGGAACAGTGACAACGGGAACCCCACCGATACTGACACGCTGGGTGACCGGATATAATTTTCCTAACCACTTTAACCGATGGGGAACTAAGAGAAGCATTATGATCAACAATGGAAGGAACACGATCACTACCCGATCGGGTATCATCACTGTCAGACATTTTGGTAGAAAGGTAGAAGAGTTATAAGTAAAACTTACGATGAGGAAGGTTCCGATGAAGATCTATGAGTTTTTCGGCGAGAAGTTGCAGTTTCGAGTGAAAATAAGCGAAGATGATGATTTGCAGGAATTTTTTTTTACTGAGAAGACAAAAATCACAAAATGAGAAGCTTGCAAAATTATAAGAGAGAGCTATTTATAAGTGGTTGAATGCGAATACCAAAGATCCCTCGCAAAAGTAATGGGGCATTGAGCCGCCCTTTCAGCCACCCACACGAGAATCTAGGCCACGAGAGCCATAAATTTGAATTCAAATGATGAGGTACAACTATCCCCATTTAATGAATTGCCACATCACCCGACAAGGGGGATGCATGAAGACTCCCACACGTTTGTTCATGACTATGGGCTTTGACAAGGCCCAAACCAGAAAGGGGGCATGTGTACATGTAGGATTTGTCAGGCCTATCAGGTTCCCACTCCACTGACCTTGGCCTAACATGAATCCCTAAAGCCCGAATGAAAAGCCCACTATAAGGCCCATCAACCGAAATATTCTAGAATAAACTTGAAGAACAAGCTAGTGATATGGCAAAAAGACAAAAATACTGATGTTTAATAGAATGTTACCCTAATGGACTCAAGGCCCAAAAAATGGAATGTATATAAGGAAATAAAAATATGAATAAAGCATTTTATTATTGTGTTGTGCATTTTTCAGTATCTACAAGTACGGTTGAAATAAGAACAAAGGCTACCAAACGTGTTTTGTTTTGTAAAATTGCTACAGTACCGTAACAAAAGCAAAAAAGTCATAACAAAAGTTATTTTGTAAGATGTTATAAAATTTTAAGCATGCCCCCACTCAAATTGTGAATATGTTGTTACTAAATTTATAAAATTTTGAATAAGTTCCTGTTAAAGTTAGAATAATACTACTTGTTTTAGGCCATGTAAGGTAAAATTTACATCAGTAGAATGTGGTTCAATTAACAATTTAGATGTCTCATAAATTTTAAAAACGTTTTCTTAAGTTTTAAAATATTTTCATGATGATAGATTTGCTTGATTTTAATTTTTTTAAAAAAATATAATTATGGTATTACTTTTAAAATTTTAGAATATATATACGTTTTTAATTAGATCACATCGGTCCACATGTAAGAAGGAATTCCTTTTTATATGACTTGAGACAAGCATTAATCCTAAAGTTATTACAAAACTATGCACTTCTAAATAGTTTGGCTTTACTATAAACATTAGTCCTGAACTCCTCTTTTACTCTAATCTTTTTGGTTTATATCTTATAGATATGATATTTTATGAGATAAAAAAATTATTTCATTACAACCAATACTAAATTGTCTTACTCATTTTATATTATTATTATCATTTGTAAAATATACTTAAAATATTTAGAAAAAAAACCACAACCAATATAGAATCTTTTATGCATTTTTTTGGTGGATTAGAATCTTTTATGCATTGTTATAATTTGAAAAGAAAAATTATCGTCACCACTCCCCTTATAATTTTTTTTCAGTCGCCCCCTCAACTAAATTTTAGATCCGTCACCATATATACAAATACGAATGCGAAATGAAAATATAATCTTATCCAATTAGTTGGGAAAAGAGTAATTATCTACCATTAAAAAAAAAAGAGTAATTATCAAAAATAATAAAATGATAGGCTTTTTTGCATTAGTTAAAAAAAAAAAAAGATATTTCAAAATCCAACTAATAATAGATATTACCAATGACCTTGTGGTTTGATGATATTTTCATTCCTCCTCAAATTGGGCGAGATCTGGGGTTCGAGCCTTATAGGGTTCATGTGGGGGTGTGTGAGTTCCATAACATTAAAAAAAAAAAAAAACTAATGGTATATACATGTTGCCTAAATCACTATGATTTTAATTTATTTTTAGTCCTATTGAATTTTTAATTGAAACCTAATAATGCCAACAAAAACAAAATAGTTTAAATATTATTAATGGTGGAGTGGACGTATTTTTAACAAAAATTCAAAAAATAACCTTCTGAGTTAGTTTTGTGGTTTTTTTTGACTAAAAACTCAATTAAGGAGAATTTACAACAAAATATTAAAAGCTGAATGCAATAAACAATGTATGCTCTATACATTATTAATAGGCAAAAATGCATAATATCCCCTAAATTTTTGAAAAATTACAAAATACTCTCTTATATTATTTTTAACTTTAAATCACCCATCACCTTTATAAAAACTAGCAAATTACTCTCTAATTTTTTACCCCACTTTCTTGTTGACATTTATGCAATATGATCAAATTACTCCTTAAAACATGACCATTATGCCCTCTTGTTTTGTATTAATTCATTTTTAGTATTTTTTAGCCTTTCTTTCTCTCTCTTTCAAAAATATAATTAATAATTCAGAACTCCATACACATATACTTATTTCATGCCTAAAACATGGCATTTAAAATTTATTTAAGAAATTATTATTATTTAAAAATATATTTTTTTGTGATATATACAATGAAAAATCAAAATATCACTTATAAAATTAAAACATGTCTAAAAGTATGGTAATTTTTCAAATGATAAAACATTTGCGGATTTTTTTAGTTTTTCTCCCTATTATAATAAAAGTGAACTTTAGACATGTTTTAATTTTATCAGTCATATTTTGAGTTTTCATTGTATTTATCACAAAAAAATTATTTTAAAATAATAATAATATCTTAAATATATTTTTATTACCATGTTTTAGAGCTGAAATAAGTATATGTGTGTGGGGTTTGAATTATTAATTATTTTTTTAAAAAAGAGAAAACATGACTAAATAATATTAAAATTTAGTTAATACAAAATAAGAGGGCAAAATGATCATATTGCATAAATATCAACAAGAAATTAGAGTCAAATATATCAAAGGGGGTAATTCGCTAACTTTGGAAATGTTTTTTTTTATTTTTGTTTCTGAAAATAGTTAATAATTAGTAAACACGATTTTAATTTTTATTTCTCCTACAATAATCAATAACTTTCGTTTCTCCTACTTTTTCAGGAAACAAAAACGGTTGGTAATAAGCACCTTATGAAGGGATTTAAGAAATTAAAAGTAAATGGCCTCGTGTACAATTTACCAAATTTCAGTGGAGGGCAGAGTAATTCATCAATATTATTTTGCTTTTGGAATAGATGGCTCTGATTGGGTCTCACTCACTCATTCCCTGTGAGTAAAAAAACTATACACAAAAAGGGGGATACAGGCTTATTAGGTTTTCTTCTTCACAGCTTTGCTGGGACTGTTTCAACTCTTGAGAAGAGAGAAGAGGCGAATCAAAGCAAAAACAGAGCACAACCATGGCAGGTAATGGTTCACATAATCGTTTATCATTCCATTTTTGTAATATAAAATTGCATGATCATGTTCTGTTTCGGTGAAGATTTGATATTGTTTTTTTTGCGATAATAATGCTATTTTTTTTTATTGTTTATCTTATTTTGATGATCTGCTGATTAAAGGGTTGGTGAAATTTTGGGTTTTTCTTGGTCTGACTTGTGAAAAGTCAATTGATTTTTAGGAAATTAGAGATACCCAGAAGCTGAAATGGAAGTTTTGTTGGGTGAATTCAAATTGTGTCTGTTTATCTATGAGACAATTATTCAAAAGCTTCGTTGGGTTGTTATGTTTACTGGTAAGGGGATGAAAAATGAATATTATATTAGTTTCAACTAGTGTGAAGATCAAAAGTTGTCGTTAGAGCTATAGTTTGAATAAAGTTTATGTTTAACTTAACGTGGGTACATAGCAAACTATTGTTGTTATATTAAAAAATATAAACATGTTGATTAACTCCAACGAAGCTTTTGAATAATTGTCTCATAGATGGAACACATAATGGTTCTTAAATTGTTCAGAACACTATTATGATCGGAATTACCCTATTATTTATATAACAACATGTTCAGGTAGTTTCCAAGCCTAAACGTGGTTCGAATACGTCATTGTCAAATTGTTGAAAAATACCATATCTGTTGTCTTGAAATTGAAGCCTAAAGCAGAGTTATATCTCATTTATTATCAAACAAAGATAAATTAATTCTAGGTTCAATTCATTGTCTTATGCATCTACCATAAATATGTTAGGCGAGCAGTGGTTTGACAATCAAGTTAGCTTAGCCTTAGTGGTATGTCCTCCTCCTCCTTTCGAATGAAAGATTGAGGCTGTGAGTTCTCATGATAGTCAATGTGTGTGCGATTTATCTACCAGAAGAGAATATAAAGAACTCTTTGAAGGATTGGGAATCAAATTAGACATGGAACTGAATTTGTTCAAAGCTCTTAAGAGAGTATCCACATTTGAAATCAGGTTTTGATCGGTATGTTTAATTACTCATCATTTCTGTTGAGGTCGCTGGTGTCTTACCGGTGACCTCTGTATACACCCTTTTGTTTTCTCTCTTGATTATTGGTCTGAGTAATGAGATCCTACATGGAGGCTGCTGCTCTCCCTTCTTCTTTTGGGGTGGCGAGGTTAAGGAGGCAAGCCCCCCAAGAGGTCCGTTGCTTTATGTTGACGAGGAGTCCATTTGCCGGCGAAAAGAGTTTCTGCGATCGTGCTTGGTAGGGCGATTTGAGGACTTAGAGGTGGAAGAGACGGACAAGGTGGAGGAATGGGCTATGAGGGTCTGGAAAGTGGAGTCGGGTTTTTCGGTTGCTCTGCTCAACAATGGCTACTACCTGTTTTGCTTCCCATCTAAGGAGGTGGCTATGAAGGTGTTGGTCTCTGGTCGGGGCAACTGGGGAAATAGGCGAATGGTGTTGGATGCATGGTCCTCCGGAATAGGGGCGGTGGCACCATGGCAAATGAGTGATGTTCGTCGGATTTTTCTTAAGGGAGTTCCCTTGCATCTTTGTTGTCTACAATTATTTAAAAGAGTGGGAGACTTGTGTGGTGGTTATAGGAGTTTGGAGAAGGTGGATCCATGCCGGCCTGACGAAGTGGCCATCATAGTCGCTATCGGTAGATCCAACCCTCCTTATATCTTTGTGCATGATGATGCCGTATGTTTTCGCGTTTCAGTGGTGGATGATAATCCGACGGTAGTGGTGGCGACTACTCAATGTCTTGAAGGGGGTTTCGGAACTCTGGTATTTCGGAGGAACGAGTGGCTGGCTTTACAGTCTAGTGGGTGGAGAGAAGGGTTGGATATTCGCCGGTGGGTAGCGTCCGATCGAAGGTATGCTCAACCTTCCATGCGATCATCTTTTACGGTGGCGAAGCAGGCTTCTAGGGCTGAGGCGAGGAAGGGGATGACTGGTGTTAGTGATAGGCGTTGTATGGTGGAGGATGACGCGCGTGTCGCGCACAGAAGTAGGGGCATGAGGAAGGAGTGTGGGATGAGAGGTGGTGGAGTGGCACGTGGTGATGCTAGTTTCTGGGGGGACAGATGGCAGGAGCAGACGCTCCCTTTTGTTGACAATAGTGTAATGAAAGGGTTGTGCGGCATAAGTAGGGTTGGGAAATGGGCTGTGAGGGATGGGCCATGTTTTGCAAGGAAGGGTATTGGGCTTGTGGGAAATAAGATGGCCCAAGTTCATGGTGGGTTTGATGGGGCTGGTGGTGTAGGCCCTCTTGTATACAATACCAGGCCCGTGTATAATAGGGCTAATAAACTGAAGGTTAAAGACCATTCGACTGGGTCAGGATATGGTTTGGAGGATTCGGGTGGGGAGGATATGGTGATGGGTCAACCCGGCTGGGATCCAAGAGATATGGATCCGGGTATGGAGCCCGACCCGGATCCGAACCATTTTCTGTCAGAATCGAACCGTGATGGTGAGGGTTCGGATCGGAATTCGATTCCGGTTGCTTTGGATGGCGGGTCGTCGAAGGTTGCTGTTGCTTTAAGGGCAAATGGGGCTGACGAAGGTCCGGAAGCTGGTTCGTGCCGACGAGGCAAGGAGGTGGTTGTCAGGGGAGTGTCGAGAAGGGCTCATATGGAGCGGCGGTTTGTCTTTGATGGTCTGAGGCCAGGTTCGATGCACAACAGTGGGATAGAGAAAGGGAGGAGAAGGCCCGTTGGCCCTTTGCTACTGTCGGCAAAGCAGGGGTGTGGTTTAAATGTCTGCTCTGGGTTGTATGGTATGCAGGGTGTTGATAAAGGAGGAGTGGTGATTATGAATAATGATGTTGTGAATGGGTCTGTGGATATTAGTTCAATTATTTCGTCTGACCTGTCTTCGGCTGGGGAGTTTGAGTCTGGAAGTGAATGGGGTTACTCAACAGGTCATGAAGGCATTGATTCTGGCAGTAATGAGAGGGATGTGGCACTGAAGGGTAGGGAAAGAAATGGTGATGATGTTTCTGGTGCACTATCAGTGGTTTCGGAGGGCGGCGGGTTGTCATCATGCAAAGAGCTGGAGAGTATGGAAATGCTGGAAAATGTGTTACCGGTTGCAATTGATTGTTCGGAATTGATTTCGGATAATTGGGTTAAGGAGAACGTTGTGAATGTGGCTTCATTAATAGGGGTCAAGTTTGGAATCCACCATAAGAAAGCTGAGGAGCTTATTTTAGATTTGGTGAAGAATTCGGTGGAAGAGAAGAGTAGTACGGATAGGGCTGTGGTGGTTCATAGATCTCCTTCATGTTGGAAGGGGGAGAGAGAGTTGCGTAATTTGGTGTGCACGGTGAATTACGATGGGTTTGGGAGTGGTTCCAAGGGTACCGAAGGGGAAATGAGTGGGGGAAGACGGAGGGGTGAGGTGGTTTAGATTGTTTCTCATGTTGTTACGATTAGTGTCATGGAATGTACGGGGGATAAATTGCCCGGAAAAGAGGAAGATAGTTAGATTGACTCTTGGGAAGTGGAATGCACATGTTGTTTGCTTACAGGAGACAAAGTTGGAAGCGGTGAATGATAGAGTGATTCGATGTTTGTGGGGTAATAGGTTTGTGGAATGGGCGTTCATGGCATCTAGCGGAGCTTCGGGAGGTGTGATTGTGTTATGGGATAGGAGATGGATCTCGTTACAGGATACGCGTATAGGCCGTTTCTCGATTTCATGCTCTTTTTCTATGGTGGAGGATGGTTTTGATTGGGTGTTCTCAGGTGTGTATGGGCCTGGGGATGATAGGGGGAGGTCGGTGTTGTGGGAGGAGCTTAGTGATGTTAGGCATGTGTGGGAGTTACCTTGGTATGTGGGTGGGGATTTCAATGTGGTTCGGACGCCTGCTGAGAGATCTACGGGGGGACGATGGACCAGGGCGATGGCTGATTTTTCAGAGTTTATTGACAGACAGTCGTTGCATGATTTACCTCTCAGTGGGGCGTCTTTTACGTGGTCCAGTGGCAGGGCAACACCGACTTATTCCCGTATTGATAGGTTTTTGGTATCCGGTGATTGGGAGGAGCATTTCCCGGGTGTTATTTAGTCTATTGCTACCAGATTTACTTCTGATCACGTTCCTATCTTTCTGGATTGTGGGGGTATTTGTTCAGGAAAATCTCCGTTCAGGTTTGAGAATATGTGGCTCAGGGCAGGGGACTTTCAGCAGCGGATGGCGGAATGGTGGGCTTGTCCGGTTGGTTCATGTTCTCCGAGTTATGTGTTAGCTTCAAAATTATGATGTTTGAAGTCATCTCTCATTTCATGGAACAAAGAGGTTTTTGGTAACATTGTGTGGCGTAGGAATGTGTTGCTGGCAGAGATTGATGATATTGATAGAGTTGAGTTGAGTGGGGGGTGGATGAGAGTATGCGATTGAGGAGGGCACAGTGTTTGTCGGATATTGAGGAGATTGCAATTCAAGAGGAGATTTCGTGGAGACAGAAATCTCGGGCTATTTGGCTACAGGAAGGGGATAGGAACACCAAGTTTTTCCACCGCTCGGCAAATGCACGGAGGCGGAAGAATTTTATTGGGAGTTTAACAGTGGAGGGTTCTTTGTGTTCAACTGAGGAGGAGATTCGTGCGGGGATTCCTCCGTATTATCAGAGGTTGTTTACCGAAAGTGAGAGTTGGAGGCCGAACCTGGATGGACTTGTTTTTGATGCTATTGATGAAAGGGATCGTGACATGTTGGAGATTCCTTTCTCTGAAGAAGAGGTTCTGAAGGCATTAAAGCAATGCAATGGAGACCGAGCTCCTGGTCCTGATGGTTTCTCTATGCGGTTCCTTTGAGTGTTGGCCTGTGGTGCGGGAGGAGGTGATGGCCACTTTTTGTACTTTCTATGAGAATGGATGCTTTGTGAAATCGCTTAATGCTACCTTTATCTCTCTTCTCCCAAAAAAAGGGGAGATGAAGGACATTAAGGATTTCCGACCGATTAGCCTTGTTGGGTGTGTGTACAAGTTGATTGCGAAAGTTCTTGCATCGAGGATGCGCGGTGTTTTAGATGGTGTTATATCTGATTCTCAGAATGCTTTTATTGGGGGTCGCCAGATCTTGGACTCTACCATTATTGCTAGTGAGATGGTGGATGCTAGGTTGCAGAGTGGTATCCCGGGGGTTTTGGTGAAGCTGGATGTGGAAAAGGCGTATGACTATGTGCATTGGGGTTTCCTTGTGTATATGTTGGAGAGATTGGGTTTTGGGGCGCGATGGCGTAGATGGATTCATTTCTGTATCTCTTTGGTTCGCTTCTCGGTGATTGTGAATGGGTCACCATCCGGTTTTTTTAGGAGTTCTCGTGGTTTGAGGCAGGGTGATCATTTATCTCCACTCTTTTTTCTTGTTGTGATGGAGGCTTTTAGTCGGATGATGACTAAAGCCACTGGGTCGGGACTATTACGCGGTTTCAGGGTGGGTGGTGTCGCACCTCAGGTTGAGGATGTTTCACATTTATTATTTGCCGATGAAGCTTTAGTATTTTGTGATGCGGATGTGATGCAGTTGCGGTATCTCCGATGTATATTGATATGTTTTCAGGCGGTCTCTGGTCTGAAGATTAATACTTGCAAATGTTCGTTATTTCCGGTGGGTGAGGTGGACAATGTGTCTGCTTTGGCTTCAGCATTGGGGTGCAGAGCGGATTTGCTTCCTACGGTGTATTTGGGTTTGCCATTGGGATCCTCAGGGCAGCGACATGCATGTTGGGGCTCGGTGGTGGACCGGGTGGAAAGGCGTCTTGCAGGTTGGAAACGGCAGTATCTCTCTAAGGGGGGGAGACTTACCTTGGTGAAGAGCACGCTATCCAACCTACCTACGTATGCATTGTCACTTTATCGGATTCCCAGCGGGGTGACTCAGCGGATTGAGAGGATTCAGCGACAGTTTTTATGGGGTGGTTGTAGGGAGGGTTACTTTATTCCTTTGGTTCGGTGGGAAGCTGTTTGTCGGCCCTTTCAGGATGGAGGATTAGGTATACGTCGTGTGTTGCCTTTCAACAAGGCTCTGTTGGGGAAGTGGTTGTGGCGCTTTGGGACGGAAAGGGACCGGTTGTGGAGAAGGGTGATTGCTTGTCGTCATGGTGAGATTAGTGGTGGTTGGTGTTCTGAGGAGGTTAGGGGACGACGTGGTGTGGGGGTGTGGAAGGATATTAGACAGGGATGAGACTCTTTTGTTTCTTGTACCAGTGTTAGAGTTGGGGATGGCCGTTGTATTCGTTTTTGGTCAGATTGGTGGTGCGGTGCGGGCTCTTTGGAGGCCTCGTTTCCTCGGCTCTATAGGATCGCTCGGGACCGTCATGCTTCAGTAGCTGACTGTTATCATCTTGATACCGGAACGCTAGTGTGGGATGTCAGTTTTGTGCGGCGCTTTCAGGACTGGGAGTTGGAGGAGGTTTCTGCGTTTCTGGAGCTTTTATACTCATTGACTATAGGTGGCGGAGCGGATTCATTGATTTGGAAGCCGACTACTTCACGACTTTTTTCAGTCTCTTCCTTTTTTCATTGTCTTTTGCCGAGGACGAACGATGACCCTTTTCCTTGGAAGGCGGTTTGGCATTCGAAGGCCCCTCTTAAGGTTGCTTTTTTCACATGGTTGGCGGCGAGGAGTAGGATCCTCACTTTGGACAGGTTGCGACGGCGGGGCATGTTTTTGGTTAATCGGTGTTTTTTGTGCAAACAGGATGGGGAATCCATAGATCATCTCCTTTTGCACTGTCCGTTTGCTTACGATTGTTGGTGTTTTCTGTTATGTTTGTTTGGCGTTCATTGGGTGATGCCTGCCTCGGTTCGGAAGGTTTTGATTTCTTGGAGGAACATGTCGATTAGCTCGCATGCACGTCCTTTTTGGAGAGTGGTTCCTCTTTGCCTCTGGTGGATCTTATGGATGGAACGCAATAGGCGTTGTTTTGAGGGTGTTGAGTCCCCTGCGAGGGTGCTAAAACATGTCTTTATTTTCTGTCTATTTAGTTGGGTGGAATGCCGCAATTGTAGTTCTATAGACGAGAAAATTGAGTTTATGGGTTCTCTTGGCCCATAAGGGTCGTTGTATATGGGATGCATTCCCCTTTTGAATGCTTTTCTTTTTATAAATTACTTATCAAAAAAAAAAAAAAACTCATTTATTTTTTATTTTTAATGTAATCATAATATAGAAGTCCAAAAAATGGAGTGTGATCAAGCACTACTCTCCTGAAACTGTCTAAGCTCGCAATCAGTTACTGCAAAAGGAACAAAGACAGTATTATGGCTCTCGATACCATATAGTTGGCAACAACCTATACATGGTTGCACCTCAATCCAATATTAAACAAAAAAGGACCGCGGGGGGTGGGGGGACGATGGGAACCCACAATTTGATCCTTGAATATTTAGTATCTATCGTCAGTCCTCCTGATTTCTCTTCACTGATTGTGTTGCCCCATGCCTCAAATCTATCCATCTATTGGAACATGTTCTTTTGTTGATGGTGATAAAATTACAAATTGTAGTCTAAAACCTATATCAACATATATAGAAGGGAGGGGGCTGTTGTCCATTTATATCCACTGGTGTTCAGGGGTATGCTCCGGTAGTTAACGCTTACATTTTTGAAAATGTGAAAGTTCTACGATGATGATGAATCATGGACTAACAGGATTGAAATTTACTTTCATTTAAGCTTTTGCTACCATTTATACTCTTGACTATCTATAAATATGTATATATGTGTTACCTGCAAAAAGAAGAGGATTGAGCATGGCATAAAATAACTGTAGTGGTCTTTATTTCTTTATGCATGCAACTTCCGGGGGTTACTAGTTTTTTTGTTTTCCATGAATCGTCATGAGGATTATTGTTTGGTCAGTTTGGAGCAATTGTAAAGTCTTAGGTTGAACAGTATGAGGATGCGAGTCCAAGTAAACAAGCCTCCACTGTCGATAAACGTATACCAAAGTTCTTCGTTTCTCTCCAATGTTCCTTCCCAACACTTCGCACTTCGCATAGGCAAGACAATTATTAAGTAATTGCGTGTTTATAGGCAATAGTTTGCTTGCATCAACGAATTCCAACTTTATATGCTCAAAGAAATGTGTAAAAATATATATATGGGAAACATATAATTTTCTATCTTTGATGTATTTTTGACGCTTGAAGGATGCTCCAGAACGGGTTGAATCTGAGATGTGGGTCGTGGTTGATGTGTTGCTTGTGTCAAATTTTTTTTTTTTTGTCATATATATATATATATATTAAAATTTGTTATACAGACTATGTGCAGGAGCAGGAGATGGAAATTGAAGCACTAGAGGCTATACTTATGGATGAATTTAAAGGTTTTTAGTACCTCAGCCTTTAAAAAACATGGTTGGAACTACCTAAAAACCACCACTTTGTTTTTTTTTTTTTTAAATCTTGACTTGTAACTATGCACTGTTTTCTCTTTGGTGTATCTTGCCAGAAATTCACTCTAGTGAAAGTGGGCTAAATACTTCTAATCGGTGCTTCCAAATTACACTATCTCCACAGGTACATAAACTGCTGTCGTTCTTTATAAATTTTAATTAGCACATTGTATGATAGGTTCTCTTAAACATATGGCGCCGTATAGAGGCTCTAACATTTTGATTATTGAGGAACAAATCACCCTGTTGAATCCTCACTTGTTTATATATCGGTTTAATATGGTTCTCTCTGTGTTTTTGTGTGTGTCCGTGCGTGCGTGTGTGTAAACTGTATAGGTATGTAAGGGTGTTGTATGAACGAATGAGTAGCAAACACAAATTCTATTCACCACAACATATAAGATCCACAACCCCTTAAAATTAGGAATGGCATGTGAAGATTGGCAGACCAGGATCCCTATCTAGGTCCTATAAGATTTGTGTTTACTAGGGTTTGGCTATCAAATCATATGATAAATTGGATTATTGATGTATATAAACTAACTGAAAAGAAGAGTAAAAAATATGCGACCAAACCAAACTTCAATTTAGTTGTAGAGAGCTTTTGTTGAAGGGTAGCCAAGCCGGGAAGATTCTGATGGACTTTTGCATTTGTTTAGAAGGCAAGATTATCTTTCACCACTTCTTTTGCAATCCTTACGATGATAGAACTTAGAACACTTTACTACCTAATTCTTAAAGGCCTGCCTGCCCCAACGGGCCAGTTCGGTAATAAGCACCTCAGCCTACACATGGGAAGTGTCTTCAGTTAGTGGCACATATAATCTTCATGTTCACTCTGCCTTCATGTTTAAAATCATTTATCATATACCCTTTTTCTTTGTTCCCGTTTAATTGGCATGTTGTTGTCTTCGTCGTCTAATGTTTTTGGAATTTTCAAAATACATGAGCTAATGTACTAATTGCATTAATTTGTCTATAGCTTGATTCTGAATTTAAGAACAATGTTAAATATGGTTTCAATCATTGTGATTATAGCCCTTTTTTACTGCACAATTCCAAGGTAGCACATGCAACATTTGTTATGTACCATTCTCCTCCTACTCCTCAAACTCAGTAGAGAGCGCTTCCCATACTGCTGTACTGATAAAATAAAACACCTAGGAAGGCGCATCAACATGCCAAATTTTAATCCAAGAAATATCTGCCTCTCCATTGCAAATCAACTACTTCTACTGTGAGCTTACCCTGAATTCTCCAGACTTGTCCTTATGCCAGTGCAAAGCTTCTACTATGTTGCTGCAATGACAAATCCATGGAGTAGTTCAAGAAAATCCCCAAAATCTCCAATTCCCGATCTAATCAATATAGTCTGCAACACCAGCCAGGGCCAATGGAATCTATTCTGGGGCATAAAAGTTCATCCATGCTTGTGGTTTAAAATGATGGGTGATTAGGCCTATAAATGAACTGAGCCGTTCACTACCTACTCATGCTTAACTTAATATGGGCTGGGTTCGTTTGGTTTATTTATTTAGCCCAAACAAAAAATATCATGTTCAACTATTAAATGAGCCAAGTTCAACATGTCTATGCTCGGCTCATATATTCATATATGTGTTCTTGAAGCTCATTTAGGAGCTCGATAATGTATTTGTGGTTGTTTGTGTGTGTGTGTGTAAAATATAAAATATATTTAGGTTTTAGCCCGTTTGATGTTCAGTTATTTTAACTTGTTTGTTAGGCCTAGCCCACCCCAGTCAATTAGTTCTCTCTCTTCAAAACCCTAATAAGTTAAAGGCTATGACCATCTGAAGCTCGTACTATTTATTCTATCTATTCTACACATTGTATTCGTTCCTCAAAACCTAGCCGCTCGAATCCCAACAATATAGTGTATATGAATGGTCTCTTGGCAGCAAGTGAGAACAAATATAAATTCAACATTGTAGCCAGGGCTAATTAGTGGGATATTATACATTTGTAAAAATGTCATGCTTTTGATTGGAAAAAATCAGTCCATCTATTGATCCTTAAAATGTTGGTTTCTCTATGCTTTTAGTTCCGAAATCAGAAAAATCATTGACCTTGCTCTACATTTAACAGGATGACGAAGCAGATGAATCAACAACCACTCCAGGTTTTTCATTTTATGTACTTGCAATATTTTCGAACATATCTGTCTCTGTTCTACTTCTCCGCACCACAATCTCAAAGAAACTTGAATTGTTTACGTTTTGGTGACCAAATTAATGGCTTGGATTATGATCCTAATCTGATATGATAACCTAGATCTGGTAAAAGAAATTCTGACAAATAATCTGATAATTGTCCAAATTCCAATGGATACTTTAGCTAAGGTATTCAACTTGGATTAGATCCAGTTGAATAGTAATCTGAGCTAATAAGATAAATGCTGCTGCTACTACTACTGCTACAACTCTACTGATCGTATCTGACTATTATTATATTTGATGAAGAGGTTATTTATAGGTTCCCTTCTTACAGTATTCATTATTCAATCTTGAGCTTGAGCAGCCATTCTCTCCTTTTTAATTCTCTGCAAGCTTGTTAGTTACTTCTTGCCATACAAGTCGTGAACACTAGGCCTCCCTTTGTTTGATCTCTCACTGTTCTCTTGCTCTATCCTTCTCTCAGGCTAGTTCTCCTCTGTAACATACCATTTTTTTATCTGCCAACAAGTCTCTTGCCTCACTTGTGTGATCTCTCACTGCTCTTTTACTCTCTCCCTTTTTCAGGCTTGCTTCTCTGCTTAGTATTTTTTAATCTATTTCTCTCCTTGCAGATACAGTTAAAACATTGCTATGTTGTTAACACTAATTTCCTACCGGAGTTAAAACCCGTACTTTGGATTTATTGAAAATCTGTCTAGTATGATTTAAAATATTGGTTGAAGCATTGGTGATCAAATTTTATGTATGTATTGTTTGCTATTCTCATTTTCTTGTTTTTATGTTTTCTCATCTACTGCATTTTTCAATCTGATCACATTAGTTGATTGGACATTCGCTAGTTAGAAATTTGGCTTTCAGATCAGATCTGGTCAGATTAAAACTTTACCTTATGGATCAGATTAGGATTAAACACGTCCCTCCAGATTCGATCTGTTTACAGGCCTATATTTGGGAATTTTTGTTTCTGATTTCCCAAATTCAGGATATTTAATACCCTGCCATCGTAAGCTTTTGCTTAATCTTCTATTGCAGTTCAGCTGGCTTTAATTTTCTCACATACGGAAAACTATCCAGATGAACCGCCACTTCTGAATGTGAAAAGGTTAGTGACTGCATCTCTCTTATGCACACCCTTGCTCAAATGTAGCATTTTCTTATTATCCTCTAAATGTTCTTTCTTACTGTTAGAGAAGATACCAATATCTTTGCTCAACTTCTACTACAGTTTTTTCAAGCATTTAATGAGGTCCAAACAACTGGATTTAAAAAGAAAAAACTGAATAGCATTTTTGACAGTCGCCTTAAAGTTACAAGTTCCCAATTTCAATGGCATCCTGGTTGCACCTTAATGCCTCTTTTGATGTTTGCGAGTATGATTATTTTTTAATCGATCAAATGTAAAGCACCCCCGTTTAAGTGCTTTTTATATTATACTTACTTATCAAAAAAAAATAATGTAAAGCACCCTTCTTAGATGTTTTTCATAGAACATTCTTGAAATAGAACTCTATTTTCCCACACAAACAATGGTGTTTAGTTAAATTGAATGATTATTTTTTACACCAACTGCGAGGGCTGCCATGTCAAACAGGATGAGGAACTGATGAATCATCACCTTTTTATTTTCCTGTTGCTTAAGATTTGTGGGCTTTCTTGTTTTCCTTTGTGGGCTTGTCTTGGTGTGGCTAGATCAGATTCTAATGTGTTTTTAGGGTTGTGAATTACGTTGAATCAAAGGAATTACGGAAGCAAATTTGTTGAACCAAACATTTCCCTTTGAGATGGATTCTGTGGTTTTGAAGGAAAATTGTTTCATTTACAGAAGAAAAATAAGATGATTATGGCGAGTAGTTAAGGATACTTATAAAAAAACAAAAGGCAAAGGCATCTGACATGCAGATTTTTGAACCTCAAGTCTCTCTCTCTCTCTCTGCGTGTGCATGTGCATGCCAGCAAATTCGGACAATGCTCACGTCATGAATTTGAATACCTCACTCCTTTCAGTTGTATTTTACCCCTAATTTTATGGAAGGTACTTAGTTATGAACAGCCAACCTTTGATTTGTTTGTGAATTTCCATTTGGTGTTTGGGTTTAAATAGAAATTTTACATATTCATCTAGACATTGGATGTGTTTTTTGATATTGTCTTATTTATTGAAAAAAGATATACATCGTCTTATTTGACTAGAGCACTAATAAGTGACGGTAATGTCATGAGAAGATTTGAAATGGATTTTTGCTATGTCACAGTCAATTGTGTTTTTTTCCAGTTTAAGAGGAATTCAAGGAGCAGATCTTAAAATTTTGAAAGAAAAGCTTGAGCAAGAGGTAATTCTCAAGTATGTTTTGCTTTAACTTACAATTTCTTGTCCATCATATTTGAAGTTTTAAAAAATAGAACAGAAAAAAGGTTGTCCAGTTATCCCATACAATTGTATAGATTAGTAGCACACAGTTTATTAGTAGTTGATATATCATGGGACACCATGAAGGTCCATATGAGAAACGTGGGCTATTGGTGGGGGGAGGAACTTAAAAAGAATAGAACCCTGGCATTTAGTAAAATATGCTTTACAAAATCGGTACTACATATGGGACTAAAATACCGTAGAAATCTTAAGAATAGAATTGACATGTAGAAATACTAATGATACAGAGATGGCGTATTGTTTAGGAAATATGACAACTGCTGTCCTTCTTTCATTCACCTTGAGCCTAAGTGAGTATCTTAAATGATAAAACATAGTATCTCCCAGCAGATCATGAGATCAATGTGAACATTAGTTTTGCTGATGAACATCTCTGATGTTTGTACAATAAAAAGGCTATTCAACTTAAATAATAGTGTGAAGTTGAGTCATGGAGATTTTGATAAATATGTACATCTTCAGGCATCTGAGAATCTTGGCATGGCTATGGTCTACACTCTAGTTACGTCAGCTAAGGAGTGGCTATCTGAAAGATTTGCAGAAGATGCTGATGCTGATAACACCGAAGAAGAAGCGGCAGCAAAAGATGATGTATGGATGCTCGTCTCATCTATGACATTAACTCGCTGGTTATTAATAATTTAGTTTTTATTTGTCATGTTACTTGCCAATATGCTTCTGAATTTAAAATGGATCTCTGCTGCCGTTGATTACCTCACACTACCCTGTGCTTGCAAGACCCCTGAACTTTTGGTTACACGATTATGTGAGAGAACTGTTATTATGATATGGTTCATATATATAATTTTTCAATACTGATAAAAGAGATTTGTGGGATGTTTTATACTGACAATCTTCTGATGCACCTTCTAGCCTGCAGGGTTTCACTTAGTTAATTAATAAATGAAGGGTTTGGGAGAAAGACTGGGATGAAAAGGAGAGAGATTGATAGACTTTTAATAATTGTATTTCTAATTGTATGTCTCGGTTTGACTCTTGTTCGGCAATGTCTGGGTTAGACCTCTTTATATTCCCATTTTCAGTTTTATAGAGCAATCTTGTTTTAGAGGCTAATTCTTTTTACTTGAGGTGAGTTGGTGCTTCGCCAATTTTTAACTTTATAGTATCGGAGTTTTTAAGTGTATATAGTCTTTGGTTAGGGAACTAATTTATTGTTCTTTGCATGGAAATTAAGACATTCATAGTCTTCGGTTAGAGAGTTGATGTATTTGACTATGGATAGATATTAAGACATTAATATTTCTGTCTGATTTTTATATGTAAATATATATAAAAAAATGTGTTGATGGCTCAATTTCCAAGTACTGTGACTGCGATGAAACCACAGTCAATTGAACTTGTCATTGCAGGATTACTAAATTGTGTTGACTATCCTTTAACCAATTTGGGTTGTGTTTGAAAATTTTCTCTTTTGTCTTCTGGCTAATTCAGAATATATTCTGAATGAGAAGATCCATGTCCAGCATATTTTAAACCAAAATTAATGAGTGCCGGCATATATTTTTCCTGTAATTGTAAGTGGTGTGAGGGCTGGCAACATTGGACACGACACGAAAACCCGACACAAACACGAACACGACACGACACGGTTTAAGGCCTTAAATGGGTCGACACGAGAATATAAGGGTCAACCCGAACACGACACGGATAACCCGAACACGACACGTTTGACACGATTACTGTTTATATTTATCTTTATTTTTATATTTTTCTCTTCTCTAATTGGTCATGAATTGAAATATATCAATAAAATAGTACTGGATCGTGTCAAAATCAATTTAATTTTGTTGATAATAGGTTAAATAATTTATTTCGTGTTGGATTATGTCAAATTTAATTTAAAATATCATAATAAATAGGCTAAATGAATTACATAATTTACATGGGTCGACCCGAACACGACACGTATAGTAACGACACGATTTCGACCCGACACGAACACGACCCGTTGACACGAATTGCCACCCCTAGGTGTGATAATGGTCTTGCTTCTTGTCTCAGCTGATCTTTGGCTACTGCTAGTTGCAGAGTTATTACAGATACCTTTTTTCTGTCATCCAATACCCTTATTTACTGGGATTCAACCTGAAACTAATATTGAGCATCAAATTGACTTCCCAACGGCACTTTCTCTTTCTTTCTTTT
This sequence comes from Cornus suecica, assembly GCA_963922005.1. Lineage (NCBI taxonomy): Eukaryota > Viridiplantae > Streptophyta > Magnoliopsida > Cornales > Cornaceae > Cornus > Cornus suecica. The sequence goes on from OY998238.1 coordinate 95,656,354, forward strand.
ATATGGTTAACTATCATAGCACCTCAATGAGTCCACGTATTCACCTTTTGTTCTACTTGTTCTTATTGCGCGGTGGTTCATATTTTGATTTCAGATAATCATACCCCATGGAGAACCAGTAACACTTTATACATTTCTGGCGTGGAGAGAGAGGTTTGAAGCAGAGTTAGCACTAGAAAGAGCCAAGTAAGTTTTACAAGTAGCTTGTTTTTCTTTTTTCTTCTCTTCTTTTTCCAGCTGAGGTTCATATTCCAAATTGACAGACAATTATTTTGTAGCAAAGGATATGAAATTTGTCTGATGATTAGTGCTATCAAACCGAAGAATGTTACTGCTAATTGGAGTGTTAGTCAATTTCCTTTTGAAGTCAATAGCAGTTTTTTCATAAAACAATCAGTTCTGGATAATCTTGCTCCTCAAGGCAAGGAAATACTACCATCATATTAAACATTAAATGGCCATATATTTGACGAACCTCACATTTGTGGATGTGAAGCTGTGCCTTGACGCAACAGTAAGGTTTGTTCATCGTGACAGTCACTGGTTTGAAACCAGGAAATAGTCTCTCCGCATGCGGAAGTAGGGTGTGTACATCTAACCCTAGCCAGGTCTTGCAATGGTAGGAGCCTCATGCATTGGGTTTGCTCCTTTACATTTGTGGACCGTGTCCTAATCTGAACAGACTGCCAAAAGGTTAGCAGGATGAGGCGTGCGTGTATGCATCAGTCCTGGATGGATTTTCAATAATTTCTTTTTAGCACCTCACTGTAACCAGAGTTATGGAAGTGCATTCCAAGATGCACTTCACCACTGCTCTGAAGTGCAGTAGTTTTATTATCTTCAATGAGAATGTTCTTAGAAACACACACCCACACCCACACCGAGTAGGTGCTTTTCATGACCTCTTCAATCTGATTGTTTTGAGTACTTTCTATACTTGTACTATTACTAGTGACTTTTTCATTTTTGGGGGTGTATTTATGATTGTATAGTGCTACGACGGAATGTTCCACTTTTTCATGGTTATGTAGTGTTGAAATTGAAAGTTCCAATCTTGTGCATCTTGTCTTATTCAGTCTAGAGTACATGATCATAGTGTTTATTCAGTGAGTAAAGCAAGAAGATGATTTGATCAATTGTCAACCTCAACCTCGATTCTTAGATATCCTATTCGTTTAATTGATGTCTTGAGCCATATAGGAACGATGGCAAAACAGGCTACCTTTTATTTATTTGCTTTCATGACGAGTGACCTTGATTAACTGTCAGGCTAATGCCCGAATCAGCACTTACAGTACCCAAGGAAAAGAAGCTCACAGGCAGACAGTGGTTTGAAAGCGGAAGAGCTGTTGCGGTACTTCATTCTTCCAAACTATTATTACTTCGTATATTGTGGATTATGAAATGTATATATATTTGCTATCACCTCTGCTGTTTTTCCAAAAGTTTTGACCATGGAACACTGCACGCCATGAAGTACACTTGTTTCATTGACAAGGAGAGAGAGAGAGAGAGGGGGGATGTCTCATCCTCTGTGTGCATGAGCCCCATATTTTGAGAGTGGAAGATTATTTACATTCTAGGTAGTAAAGAAGGCAAAATTAACATGTGTCGTCTCTCATGTGCAGAAAGGTGCATCATCGATCGCCAAAGGATCTGATGAGGAAGACGAGGAAGACATCGACTTTGATGATGAAGACTTTGAAGGTAATTCTCACAATGAGCCACATTTTGTCCTGTGGTTGTCCGATTCTGAAACTGAAAATTTTCATTTCTTTTCTTTGCAACAACAGATGATGATGAAGAAGATATGCTTGAGCATTATTTGGCTGAGAAATCAGACTCATCCTCTCATTCTTCAAAAAGAGCAAATTAAAAGCGAGCTCATTTTGTAATTTGGAAATATTGAAATTTTCTTAACACATCGGATGAGAAATATGTCATCATTTTAGTGTCCTTGTCACATGTATTATTTCAGCCAGCATTATATTTTGAGAGGGAAAATAGATGTTTTGTTTGGAGAGAAGCAATGAGAGCAATTGGGTGTGAATTTTGATTATTTCAGAGCATTCATTTTCTGTCATCACTATATGTAGAAGTTATTTGCAGAGAATAGAGCCAGACAGTTTGAGTACTTTTTATGTATCTGATTACCAAATTTTATGACTTAAAACTATATGTATGCAAAAACACAGTTGTTTCCAAGGTCATTCAACATGTTTGACTGGGTTGTCCATGGGAGAAAGTAGTTCTTGAACTTTAGTCATGTAGGCATCCAGAAAACCTTTTAAAGGTGTTGCAGAATATTAAACCCTAAAAGGAGATCTTTTCTAGGAAGGTCTGAACCATAAACGTGATGTTTGATGGTATAACCAGGGAAGATCTGAACTACAATAGGTTTACTCCCAAGAGTGATGATAAAAGTTTCTCCATTTGTTGCTTTGAAAGGAGAAAAACAAGATTGCCAATATGATCTGGGAAGGATGGAGGGATTCATGTTGGTGGATGTATCAAAGAAAGTTATGATAGGAATAGGTTTTGCATATTTGTCAAGGAGAATTTGGACTTTAGCATGAAGGGAAAATGGCTGATTCAAAGGAGTTGTCCACCTCGAGTTTGGGTCATTTACCACTGTGGAATTCTTGATTGGGCTTTTACTTGCTTAAGTCATATATATATATATATATATATATATAATTCATTTCCCCCTCCTAGGGCTGCAAATGAACCGAGCCGAGTTTAGAATGTTCAAGCTCGGTTCATTTATTAAACGAGCCTAGAAAATGTGTTCAAGCTCGGCTCATTTGCTTAACGAACGAGCCCGAGCCGAACGTCATATTTAACGAGCCGAGCCCGAGCTTGTTCACGAACGACTCGTTTCAGTGCATCATATATTAATATTCCTAATAGTTGTCTGGATTGCGTTATTGCATGTCTGTTTTAACATATTTTCACTAGTATAATTTTTTATGAATGAATTTTATGTTATGACCGCCTAATTTCTATAATCTTTTCACAATAATCTTCATAATTTGTTCAATTTGAACACTTTCTTTTGTCAAATATGATATAATTTTACTATTTAACTTAGACGAGCCTGTTCACGAGCTTGGCGAGCCGAGTTTAGTAATGTTCAAGCTCGGCTCATTTACTAAACGAGCCTAAAAATTGTGTTCAGGCTTGGTTCGTTTACTAAACGAATGAGCACGAATCGAGCTTTTAATGAGCCGAACCCGAACCTGCTCACTAACGGCTCGGTTCATTTGCAACCCTACCCCCATCAAATGGATTTAAACTCCACTCAGTATTTCTCAAGAAGTCAAAAATAAGTGGATCAAAGTTGTAGTGCTATTAAATGGCCAACACACTTATTAGAGATTTAATTAAGTAAATCTCCAAGAATTAAAATACCAATAGATTTGCAATAGAAATTGATAGATAAAGTGAACTCATTATACAGATTTAACTTTGAAGACAAAGAATGGTGCCAATAATGATGATGTTGTGGTGTCTTTGCCATGCTACTGGTGGCACATTATCATAATTAAGCATGAGCAATGTCCAAGAAATGAATGCAATTACTACCAGCAGTGATGAGGTCGAAGGCCCAAGTAGATGTGGGCTACAGCAAGCCCAACTTGATGATTACCTCTTTCGGAATGGGACGATATAGCAAATAAGGGATTGTTTGGTACCTACCTCAGAAAAATTGTTCTCGAGAATTTTGAGAGTAGAAAATTAATTTTTGAGAACAAGAAAATGGAGTTATCTAAAAACAACTATTTTTATAACTGGGTCTGCTTGGTTTGTATTTATGAAAATTATTCTTGAGAATTCTGAGAACAGATAACAGTTTTATAAGAACAATAAAAATGAGTTTTCTGAAAACAATCATTTTTGTAACTGAATTTTCAGAAAACTGTTTTCAGAAAATTGAAACAAATAAACTTTTTACAGTTTTCTGATTTTCAGTTTTCAGAAAACAGAAAATTATTCTAAAAAAAACAAACCAAGCAAGCCCTTGAATGAGTTCTCTCCATTGACAAAGACATATCATTTGTTGATTGGCGTGCGTGATCGCTCACATGTGCAATCAAATCTCTGTAGATGTGATCAACCACTACATCCATTTTCAGTCTTTCAAGACTGGATTATTTTCCGTGATTGCTTGCACATGTGAGCGATCACGCACGCCAATCAACGGATGATATGTCATTTGAAAGACTTTGGAATGCCACTTAATGTGGTCTTTGTCAATGGAGAGAACTCATATAGTAATACTTGCAACAAGAAGAGCATAAACAAGTGGATCAAATCAAATCAAATGGATCACATAGGTTGATCACATTGAATTTAATGGATCAAATTTGATCCAGTAGGGATCGCCTCCACCAATCAAATCTCTGTAGGCATGATCAACCACGTCCATTGAGATATCCTAATCGGACTGAATTAAAATCGGGTAATTACAGTCTTCTATAGTAATACATCAAGATTCAATTTTTCTGTCACAAAATCACATTAATATGAACTATATGTAATTTAAATTTATTTATTTATTTATTTTCCAGTAAGTTTGGATATAATATGAACTTATGAGAGAGGGAATGAATGGAGTATTTGTTATCCATGGTATCATTACAATGTTTTTTTTTCTTCAAAATATGCTAATTAAGAGAGAGATTGTTCTCAAAATAGAGGATATGCCAAAGTGAAAGCCAAGTTAGCCAACACAAACTTCCACTTTTGGGATACAAGGCCAAAGCAACATAGTGCTCGGATTGATCAATCACCATCCAATTTAACTCCATTGAATCTTCTAAAGTGGGCCCAAAGTGATTTAACAGCTCCATTACATGTGCTTGGTTCAGACAAAAGTAGTAGACTCGGACTTGACCCTTTAAATGCCCATCTTCTTCCCTGGCCCAGCCCATGATTCTCACTTCTGAAGAAAAATCTTGGAACCCTTGTTCATAATTCCTTTTGAATCAAGTTTTTTTTTCATGCGGAATACAAATATTTAAGTTACACCGACACCCTTCGTGTCACTAATATCATACAATGTCTTCAAATCCCTTCACTATAATTCATTTCCAAATTTGTGTTTTCACTTGTATCTCTTTATAATATTGAATTGACAGTGAGGATAGTTCAATCCTTAAATCAAAACACAATGGAGTAGTTGACATGATAGTGCTCTCTTTATAGAAGTAATTTTTTTAACTTTATTTAAAAAATTGTTTTTGGGGTCTAGCTCCAGCCTCCAACACAAGTCAAAGTCAAGGGAACAATGGTCCAAATTTATTTGGCGGTAGAAAAGTTGGGCTTGGGTCACTATAATCAAATATAGTGAGGATAATATATACTGGGGTCAGCTAGGTTTTACATTATTGTTGCTTCAACTTTTGATTAGTAATAAGTTGAAACAAAAAAATAATAATAATAATTTGGTACATTGGATTGAAGCAGGTTTGAAGGTGATCTCAGTAAATTGTTACAACAGAAAATTCCAACAGGGTGGAAACCGTGGGATTATATATATAATCATATACACACTATATATATAGATATAGATTGATAGATAGACTGTACAAAGATTTAGACACCCCTCTACCTCTCAAATGAAGTCTGCCTACATTTTGACTCCTCTGCTAGGTTGAAGGTTCCATCCCAAAAATCCAATGTTCAAAGCTCTAAATTTTCATTTTTCTTCATCTCCTTTTTATTTTACTTCTCTCAGTCAAACAAACGCTCTTCTGTGACTTGGCTTGAACCATAGGGTCTAAACTGGTTGATTTCTGTTTCTCAACTTGACAGTTTACAAATCCCTCAAAAACCCATTTCAGATCCCTAAAACTTCAATTAATTTCTCTTATGAAACTCAACCATTCCAAACATAGCCCCAAATTCTTCAACTCACGACTTTGTTTCAAGAACTAGTCCTTTTTCACTGAAAAAACTTCCAAGTTTTACACATTTTGGTGCAAAAATCCAATACCCATTTCATCAACTCAACCAATTTCTCCATTATAACAAACCTAATTCATCCAATCATCTAAAAAACCACAAACTCTGATCTCAAAGTTGCTACAAAACTTCAATTTTTATTTTTCTTTGGACCCATTTCATATCATAAAATCTTGAACAAAATTCACAGCCACTCAATTCAACAACTCAACCAAACAATCCAAATACCCATTCCATAAACTCATCCAATCTCTCCATTACAACAAACCCAATTGATCAAATCATCTAAAAAATAACCCACAAACTCTGATCTCAATTTTGCTGCAAAAACTCAAGATTTTTTTATTTTATTTTTTGGACCCATTTCATATCTAGAAAATTTGAACAAAGTTCACAAACAATGCAAAACACATCAAGTTATCAGCAGATGCAACCACAATTACCGGAGTCAGAGCAGCTGAAATGCCCGCGGTGTGGCTCAACAAACACCAAATTCTGTTACTACAACAACTACAACCTCTCTCAGCCGCGCCATTTCTGCAAGAACTGCAAGAGGTACTGGACCAAAGGAGGCTCTCTCCGCAACATCCCCATTGGTGGTGCTACTCGCAAGAAAACCAAGCGCTCTTCCTCATCATTATCACCATCACCATCTTCCACATCTCAGCAGGGTGTGACAAGATCAGAGCCATTGGCGCCAAATCAGGACTGTCCATTGTTCGAAGCAACAGGGAGTTTTTGCTCGCTTCTGGGGCCTAATGGGAGTTTGATGAAGCTGGGTTACTTTTCAGAGAATTTGAATTCGAGTTCCGGGTTGGACCCATCAATGGAATTGCAGAGTACTGAGAATGCAGAGGCTTTTTCGGGTGCTGGGAGTGGTGGAGATTCGAGTTCTTGGGGCGGTGGCAATGGTTGGCCTCATCTTGCTTTCAGCAATGTTGTTAATGCCCAAGGCTTTGAAGGAAATAAAAGTAAAAATGTTTTTTAGTTTGTAATTTTGAAAATAGTTTTTGTTTATTCCAACATGTTTGATTATGTAAAATTGGAAGAACTTTCTTTGAAGCCTGCTTCTTTGGTTCCAGTTTGATTCTTCGTCTTGGATGAGTAATCTAAATGCTTGTGTGTATATATATATATATATATATATTCAGCTTTAAACCTGCTTCGATACATTGTAGAGTACCAACTTATTAATTATTTTTTTGTTTCAACACGTTACTTCTTAAAAGTTGAAGTAACAATGTAAAACCAAGGTAAGACTGAGAGTTTCAAGAGGATGGGAAGCGTCGCCTGTGTCAGAGCTCAGCCAATATCAGTTGCAACAGGTGGCACAGCCCCAGTGTATACTCAAGTGTTATGTGCGACAAAAACCCAAAAATTAATTTTTTTAAATAAAGTTACCAAATTACTGTTAAAAGGAAAGCACTATCGTGTCAGACTTTTAATTTAAGAATTGAACTATCCTTACTGTAAATTTAATATTATAAAGGATTAACAGATAAACAGAAAAAGTTTGTGTAATTAGGGTTAGGGTTGGATTGACAATCGAGTCCATTTAGTTCTTCACTAAGGCCCCGTTTGGTAGCCGGTTTGGTCCGGTTACCTCTGGTCTGGTTTGGTCTTGTCTGGGTGATGTTCTGAAATTTTATTTGGTAAACGGTCTGGTCTAATGGTCTTGATTTGAGAAAACTGGAATCAGACCATGTTTGACAAACTGTCTGGTTCCAAACTTCTTTGAACCAGACCATGTTTGACAAACTGGTCTGGTCTTAAATTTATAGTAAACTGTGAAAATATTGAATATACTTTATATAATGTAATAACCTTAAAACTCACACATTTTAATTTGTGAACATTTGATCAAGTCTTTTTGATTGATTTTTATTATGTATTTCTTACATAATAATGTTATATTGGTTTTCTAAAATTATTGCACTCCAATTATCAAATATAACAACAAATAGGTTTTATACAAGCCACATTTTTTATTATACAAAAATTACGATCACACAAATTTTACAAGTCACACACTAATATTACATAATAATTTCAATTGTTGATAACATGCAAATAATGCACTTTGTGTCACCACATTACTACAATAAGTACTACAATACAAAATATAAACACCATAAACATGAACAAACATCCAATGCAACAACAACCACCATATAGCATGTACTTTTGCTTCCTTTGAATGTCTGCAACAACACTATGAACAAGATATGGCTCCTTATCGAATCTTCCCTGCAGAGCATGGACATAGTCTTCATGAATCACGGTGATCCTACATTTTCAAACAAAATCATCAAATTAATATTTGAAATCGAAATTGAATTCAACATGGTAAACAATTGATAAGTAAATTGTACTTGCCATAGTGGACATCTATAAAAATCACTTTCCGAAATTCTTTTCGGTTTTAGCTTGATACAATTTCATTTCGCCTACACCACAAACACAAATAGGCCCCTCACCTGTAATTTGATGCATTGCTACAGAAAAACAAATAAATGAATATTAATATCATGCTATAATAACACAATGTATATATTATACACAACCATGGAGTACATATTATACACAAATTTATAATACAACCGTGGAATATATATTATACACAGATTTATAACATAATGTACATACAAACAAATTGATTACAAATGGAATTACACATTCATTTCAACTATGAGTCGTGTTAGAATAGATGTCGTTTGCAATACTAACACGCAATCTGTCCATTGGATTGTCCCTCACATGTGGTGTACTGCTCTTCGGTGGAGGATCCGCTTCAACATCTACATCTGGTTCTGGAGGATCATTATCAAATAGAGGATCTTGTAGAAATTGCATTTTAATTAAATTATGTAACGTACAACACGCGGTCATTATTGACACTTAGGCTTCGAACTTGTATTGAGGCATTTGGTTCAGTATACCAAATCTCATCTTCAAGAGGCCGAAACATCTTTCAATCACATTTCGCAGACTCGAATGCCTTTAATTAAAGGTTTTTTCGCGGTTACGTGGAGTCCCACCGCTCCAACGAATGTCTGACAAGTGGTATTGGTGGCCCCGATATGGCGCCAGAAAACCTTCATGGTTAGCATAACCGGAGTCGACTAGATAGTACTTCCCTATTTTGATTAGACAGGAAAAAATTTAATCGTAATAAATTAGAATATATTTTCATATTAAAACTTATTTTAGGCATACTATATTGTTATTTCCATAATACTTGGTGGTGGCTTTGGAAATCATAGGGAATCATTGTCCAGACACTCATTCAAAATGCGAGAATCGTTCGCCGATCCTTCCCAACCTGCCAAGACATAAGTGAATTTCATATCGAATGAGCAAACACCCATGACATTCTGGGTCGTAATGCCCTTTCTTCCATGAAATCGTTGTTGTTGGTCCAAAGGTACCTTTGCTACGATGTGTGTGTCATCTATTGCACCAACACAGTCTCTAAAGTAAAGATAAAATCTATTGCTACATAAAATCTCGGGGGGGGGGGGGGGGGGGGGGGTGACAGTTAAATTAGGTGGGACAATAATTTGCGTTCCCAGTTGGAGAACCTTCCCTAACACAGAGTGGAAGTGTCTTACAATTGTCTCCGTGGAGTGCCGGAACCTTTATGCCGTCACTTGATTTCTTGTATTATGAGAAATTTTCCACAGAAAAATACCTACTTGTTCCTGTATTGTTAAACTTCTCGAATGTTCAAGACCTAGTAATTTCAATACCTCACACAGTTGCTCGAAAATGGGTGGACTTATTCGAAAGTTTTCATAGCAACGTGTTTGGTTTGAAAGGATCTCGATTATGTAATCCCGACCACGTAGTGCATAAGTCCTAACAGGATGCCTATGATAATGTTTACTACGATGCTCTTCCCACACGGTTTCCATTATAATGCAAGATGATTCCAATATCTCATTTTGTTGAAGGAAATAATTCACCATCAATAGAGGCAAATTATCATCCATGTTCGAACATCTACAAAATTCAGCATAATAACACTTGTAAATTTCAAGAACCAAAAATCATAGTTTGCAGAAAAAAAAATAGTCTATTAGGTGAATTTCAAAGAGGTCTTGCAAACGTTACATAATCAAATAATAATCCCAAATAAAACATAGTTTGCAGGAAAAAAACATCCAGCAGTCGAAAATAAAACATAGTCCATCAGAAAAAAAACATACAACAATAAAGCATAGTCTAAAGACGATAAATCCATTCGCGCCTCTTCTCATCAGTCCTCTTTATAAACCACCCCATTTACTCCATATCTACCTTAAGGGCCTCCAGAACCTTGAAGTAGGTCTCGCTATCCAATTCCATTGCATCCAAGATATCAGTACACTCCATGAACAAGGTGCTAGAAGATTTGGTCATACGAGATTCCCCAGCCTGCTCTTTCATATGCGGGTGCGTGGTTTCAACTTTTGAATGTTGCGGATTTAAAGCTTCTAGAAAAAAGGTTGGTGTTTTCGATGCTAGTGGAACTCAACTTTTCAATAGTAGAAGCAACAGTGCCACCGCTCTTTTCTTTCCTGGATTTCTTATTTGCACTTAGAATCGGAGAAGGACTGAGTTTAGTAAAGTCATCACCATCGAAATCCAAGTCGGTCACAACTGGCGCAGGACGGGAGGATGAATCAAATGATAGGGGTACCCTAGTAGATGACTGAACATATGACCCAGTGGCTACGATTTCTTTGAATATTCCATCCAACAGATGGTAAATTGGAAAACCTTTATCCTTGAACTTGCCAAAAGCCGTCTACAAAATAGATTTTTCAAACATATATTAAGTATTTATTCGAAATAATTAAAGTTATTTGGCACAAAATTTGGTAATACTAACCTTAAAGGCGGGATCATCCCAACACATCTTGTCGCATATGACCATACCCGTAGTATTGTCATAGCCAATTCCAGTGGTCTTGTCCAAGAGTTTGGAAAAGCTGATAATCGCCCCTCAACCGTCTCATTTTGTTTCTAAGTTGTTCCTTATTCCAGTCTTTTTTTTTCGGTATTCTTTTTCATGTATTTTACTAAATTATCCCAGCCCATGGTATTAAACCCGGATCCATTTTTATTCCCCGCCTTCACCTCCTCATCCATTTTGGTGACGAACAGCAACGTTTTCGCTTCAGTCCATAAATATTTTTTACCCTTCCCATTTTGTGGCACTTTCACTCCAGCAACATTCTTCACGTTCATTTCATTGGTGTCCATCTATTAACACCTACCGTAACAACATTGAAATATGGTGGAAAAAACAACACAAAACAAAACAGGGTCTCACACGAAATATACATAACAGGATGTGTTCAGCTTCAACTTGTACTTCTCAAGATCCACAACTGTTGTTTATATATATGCCATGATTCATAACTCATAGTCTCCAATCTATATATACACACACATATATACATATATATATATATATATATATATGCATGCAAGTGGGTAACCCATGGTTCGCCGAACCGGCCGGTTCGCAACGGTATTGGGCTGAACCGAAACCGGTTCAGCCCGATATATCGGTGGGTAGGCCGGTTCACATCCGAACCGGCTGGTTCGCTAGGAACCGACCGATATATCGGTGAACCGGCCGATATATCTCCGAACCGGTTTTGGTTGAACCGATTCACTTTTTTTTTAAAAAAAAAAAAAAAAAAGAAGAAGAAATTGAGCAACGTCATTGCCGTCGAACTGTTCTATCCCGCGGCCTTCCCCGTGGCGTCCTGCACGTTGGTATTGAGCAGCGTCACAGCCTTACCCTTGTTCTTGTATCGTCATATATATATATACATGTATGTATATGTATTTGGCCAAATTCGCAGTCAAGAATTGTTTCCGCTGAGGTCGTCGGTGTGTTGCGTTGACAACAACGGTAGTTGGGGAAGAAGGGGTTGTGGGATGGTGGTGGGGCTCATGGTTCGCCGAACCGGCCGGTTCGTAACGGAACCGGCCGGTTCACAACGGTATTGGGCTGAACCGAAACCGGTTCAGCCCGATATATCGGTGGGTAGGCCGGTTCACATCCGAACCGGCCGGTTCGCTAGGAACCGGCCGATATATCTCCGAACCGGTTTTGGTTGAACCGGTTCACTTTTTTAAAAAAAAAAAGAAAAAAAGAAAAAAGAAATTGAGCAACGTCATTGCCGTCGAACTGTTCTATCCCGCGGCCTTCCCCGTGGCGTCCTGCACATTGGTATTGAGCAGCGTCACAACCTTACCCTTGTTCTTGTATCGTCATATATATATATACATGTATGTATATGTATTTGGCCAAATTCGCAGTCAAGAATTGTTTCAGCTGAGGTCGTCGGTGTGTTGCGTTGACGACAACGGTGGTTGGGGAAGAAGGAGTTGTGGGATGGTGGTGGGGCTACGATAGATACAGAAGTGATGGATAGGGTCAAATGGAATTTGGGTTGAAAAGAAACTGTTGGAGCCTGGAGGTGCAGAGAGGGCAATATTGTCATTGGGCAAGACTAGGGAATATTCATCAAATATAATAAACAAATTGAGGGTTATTAAGTCATTTTATACACAAATCTTTAAGTACCTTCATTTATCTATCAAAAACTCCCAATTATTTGTCTTTAAGTACCTTCAGGAACATGAAATCTATGGATTAGTTTGAAAAAAAATTATATCTTTTATGATTTGAATATTTATTTGTTTAAAATTAATATTATGAATAGTCTCATAAGAAGATCGACGACACATTTAAATTCATTAATAAATTATTTTTGGTACTAAATATTTTTAAAAAATATAGAAAATTTACTTAAAATTATCAAAGTTTAATTATATTGTCAAAAGTACCATATCAATATATTTTTACAATACATTTTTATCACTATGTGCAAGTTTTTAAAAAATTCACGCTTGCGATAACCGAAACCGTTACGTAACCCCGATACTGATCCGGTTCCGTTACACCGATACCGAAACCGTTACACCAACCGAAACCGTTTTTGCGAACCATGGGGTAACCTTCCCTATATATATAAATATACATCGATCTTCAACCACAAACAAAAATAATGAACATGCATCAATTACAGTTCAAAGTATTCGACAGACTACCTCTCAATTGTTCTCATAAGAAACAACAGGAATAGGGGAAACATAGAAGTTGAAAGAACAATAGCAAAATAATAAGAGAAATGAAAAATTGCTGAAACTTGAAAGAATACATCTGTTTGGAACTCAAATTCAAAATCAATTAGCCACTTCTCTGTGAAACTATTGACAACAGATCCATCCTCACAGTTTAATTTTAATTTCCATAGTTCACCTTTTAAAATTGAAACAAAAGTAACAAAACAATGAATACAATATAAAAGTACAATTGACCATAGGTGAAAAGAGCAACTTGTAAAATTATACACCACTAATGTCCATCAATCCTTCATTATTTATTTTATAATGCCTTGGAAATTTATTCTCACACTGTCACACACACAGTAAGCAAATCAAGTGTCATGAAGGGGGAAAATCCTAAAAACCCATCAGATGATGGAACGACAAAGATGACAAGTAGTGTGGTGATGATCATCAAACCATTTGTTCAAACAACCCTTGTGGAAAAAATGCTTGCAGGACAACTCACTGACCTCTCAATGGACAAACAAGAGAAACCTTCACCACATAAATAGTAATTGACTCATATATATAATCAAACAAGTGTTCCAAACTGAGAATATATAGATACAAAAAAAATGAAGAAAACTGTGTGATGAAGAATGTTAACCAAAAAACACCAAACAAACGAAATTCCCAAATTCGAAATCCAGTAAACCCTAATTTCAATTAAGAAGGAAAATCACAAAATTTTGACTACATAAAAATGAGTTTTGAAGCATAGATCTATCACATAGCTATACATATATACACATATACATATATATTTCCACCCAAATTTGAAATCCAGCACAATAAAGAGAAGAAATTGAGAAATCGCAGAGAGAGATCGAACCTTGAATAGATGTCTTAGAGTGAGTTGTACGATTCGACGAGTGGAATCGATCGTTTGTGGAGCATAGACGAGTGGAATGGACTTCGATTAGACTTCGTGGAGAGAGGCGAAGAGTGGAATCGAGCTAGGGTTTGTGGAGAGGCGACGAGCTTCTTGGTTTGATGGTTCGTCGAGAGAGGCGATGGGGTTCGTGGGAGAGAGGCGACGAGATATGGTTGTGGAGAGGCGAGTGGAAGAAATCAAGCAAAAATATTTCCAAGAGAGGCGACAAGTAGGGTTCTTTGTGGGAGGCTGGTTCAATTATTTGAGTTGGTTCATTATTTTGATCAGTTGGTTCAATTATCTGGTTCAATAATTTTAAGTTGGTTCAATTATTTTGTAACCAGACCAAATAGAACCACAAAAAATTTTGGTCCTAAAAAATATCATTTTGGTTCAATTTGGTCTGACTATATTTTTTGAAACCAATGCAAAACAAACATGATCTGGTCTCAAAAAACCATGACCAGACCTAAAAAATGGGACCATAACCAGTAAACAAACATGGCCTAACAAACAATGGTTGTCTTTAATGTGGGGAAGTTGGGCCCATCAACATTAATCGCCCACTCAAATTGATGGGTCTGTTTGCGCGTCCATCGACTCCATCCTCCTTTTCCATTTCCGGATTGACTCCCAGTCCCAACTTTTGAGTCTGAAATTTCTTTTCCAAGAAGAAGCTGAAAATGAAATTTATTTCCCAATAGCAACATCCAATGCTCAAACATATGGTACTCATCAATCCTTCTTAAACCCAGCAATGGCAGGAGAAATTAAAAATTGTTAATTAAATGCGAGGACAATCCCCTTGCAACAACTTCAAAACCAAGATATATATATATATATATATATATATATATATATGACATAAAGCTATCTTATTATTATCAAACTTGTAACCCCAGTGCCGGTTATCCTAATGATTTATCAAGAACACACTTATAGTAGACATCACTCCATGACTCACATGGCGTGTTTGGGATCCACAACATGGCTGACCAACTCATTTGATGGTAGACAATAGGCCATGGGAAGTTCATCATTTCACCGCAAAAGCAATCATTTTACCAAACTTGCAAGGCATTAACTGGATAGCTCACCCTCATTTTAGCAATGGGCATGCAGAAAACATATATATCATTCGAATCCAATGTCAATGATCTGCTTTTACAGAAAAAAAGGAAATAAATAAATAAATAATACTTAGTGAGCTATAGCAATACAAAAATATATATTAAAAACTTAACTACAACAAAACCAGTCTATAATAATCCTAAACAGAAGGGAAAAAGAAAAAGAAAAAAAAAGTTTCAACAGTGCCACAGAAAATAAGCTTCATGTACAGCACGTTAGCAGCAGCTTCTTCCCAGCAAGATTTGTATAGAAGTACATTTACCTTCAAACTCTTGGGCAATAATTGACACTGGTTTTTGGTTGTAGGAGAGCTACAAGCACATTCTACCCCGATTCATCCCGACATAGTAAGGATACCAGAATTGCATATTTCCTTTGCGAAGAAATGGTAAAACAAAAAATAGCAGTAAAAGAAAATGAGGGTGAATATTGAGAAGAAGGGTTGGAAGAAAGTGTCCCGCTCAGGCACCAAGAAGACAATTTGCTTCCACGTGGATTCTGTTACAGCAAATCCTGAACCTTGAAGTAATAAAATGGAAGCTATGAATCTACGAGGCACTTGAAATTTAAGAAATGATAAATTAAGCCTGAACTTGCTGGCTCTTGAGAAAAGGAAAGATGCCTTCTTCAACAGCAACCCAAAAAGGTTTCTTCCCGGACCACCTCTAGGCATAATACATGTACAGACTGTTTGCAGCAGCACAGGCGATCGAGTTTTCAGAAGGGTGCCAAGCTAAATGGAGCAACTTTGTAGTGAAATCAAAAGAATTTCCATTTGCATCAACCGTTGGACTTTCTGATCCTAGTATAGAAATCCAAACAATCACAGAGTATAATAACATGATATGAAGTGATACATGTAAAAGGTTGAGAACAAGATCATACTAACCTCGTCTGACAACACGTGTTATACTGCTCAGGGATCTGGCAGGCCTAGAAGGGGTTGGAACTTGTCTCCTAAAAGAGAATGTCAAAGTCACCATATATAATATCATAAAATCAATTGTCTCGTAACCAATTTCGTAAGGCCATTATACCTCATTGGATTTTTGCTGGCTTCCAAGGTAGTTGCTTCAGTACTGCCCGTAGCACAACCAAACACGCGGAATAGATTGCTAAAATCATAAAAATCACACATTTAGATGCATTTAAAAAACATAAAATCAATAAGAATTAATCGATAAAAGAAGATGTTTGTGTGCATTCAAACCTGTAAGAACCTGTTGCTATTCGCTGACCATCCCCACTCAAGCAACATTCAAATTTATCAAAGATGGAATCATTTTCATATAAATCACATAGCTGTAAACAAAGAGTACAGTATAATCAACTTTTTATTCATCAGAGCAGAACTTCAGGCAAGGGTTTGTATGAAGATGTGAAATTCACCTTAGGTCTTAAATACTCGTGAACCTGGAAGGTTGCAACTGGACCTGAATCCATATTAATGTCCCACAACTGAAATGAAGCAGAAGATATCCAAGTGCAATCAAAAGCTAATATAAATATGCAGGGAACAGAGTTCTTAATTTCTAGACTTCTTTGTGCAAAATACAACTGAGCATACAACCTCAAGTAAATGGGCGCTTGGCATGTGACACCGTCATTCCAAGGGGAATTTTACAGGGATATATGCGACAATACCCCCCCGTACAAACATACAGACATATATAATATGGCAAAACCATAACAAGTCAGCATCGTCATAATTTCTGGACAACTAAGACTAGCAGTATAACAACATTCTAGAATAGACTCAGTTGGAAAAGGACAAAAAAAGGAATTTTTTAAACTAAGCCACGTCTCTAGGGGTTATTTTTCTTAGTGAAGCGCCAGGTTATTGTATGCACCAATATTTGAAATTGAATCTAACTTCTACTCCATATGAATTGACAAGAACATTACAGAATTAATCACACCCCAGAATAAAATAAAAAATTATAAGTTATTTTCTGACTGAATATAATATCCAAAAAAGGAAAAGAATGCTCCAGCCAAGTAGTATATGTTCTATTCAAAAACTAAATAGACATGTTCTGACATGAGGCCGGACACAAAACCAAATTTCACCATAGATATGCCCTTAATTCTGCCAGCACCATAGATAATTGCAAATCATTAATCATTCCTCCCTCTATCTTACACTGTAATGTCGTGACAGAAGTAATGCCATGCCAATTTGGGGCCTGCAATTACCTTATGGCCAATTCAATCCCTACACTATTGATTCCACCCACCAAGATAGAACTTAGGCAGGTCATCTAAGCAATTCAACTATTAAAACCAAAAAAAAAAAAATGACTTCACTATGATATCTGCATTTGAATTGAGATGAATCAACACCAGAAGTTAAAGGGCTCAAGCCATTTCATACAGTTTTGCTCATAGAGCGAGTCTTGCGACTGTAGTGTGCGAAGGTGCGCCTTGCACAACATTTGCTCCTTTCTTATCAACTATAAGTGCTTTAGTAATTTTTGTTTGTCCAAAAAAAAATTAAAAAGAAGAAAAATGACTTCACTGTTATATCTGCATTTGAATTGCAAAGTATTTACTCATGTAGTTGAAGGGCTCAAGCCATTTCATATAGTGGGCCAAGGCTCCAGGCTCATAGAGGCGTAAGTCTTGAGCCTGTTGCGTGCGCAAGTGCGCCTTGGACAACATTTGCGACTTTCTTATCGACTATAAGTGTATTAAAAATATTTTTATTCTTTCATATCGTTTTCTTCGTATGCCTCACTTCACTTGTATGCGCGTCTCGCCTTGTACCTTGCGCCTAGGTTCCAGATAACTTCTGGCGCCTAACTATGCTTTGAGCCTTTAATAACACTGATTTCATACTAGTCTCTACTTTCCCACTACAGTTACGTTTTGGGAGCAAAAGAGACGAACAAGGGAAGAATGAATATTATTTCCAGAAGTTTCATAATACACTTTCACGTCTCCAATAATTCCATATTTCGTAATTATACTCCATGTTAAAAAAACTTCTCACAAGAACAATGTCAAGCTCAACAAAAAGTAACTGCTCCGACACATCCAAATAAAACTGCACCACGCAAATTTTTACACGACTTACATGGAGAATATTAAAACTCCTTTCATAATTAAAAAAGGATATACTTATTCCAAACTTGAATCCTTTAGAAGGTGGACAGATTGTTTTCTACTGCTTAGGCTTATGATCACACATTGATATTTTTATGGAGAAGATCCTGGGGGTCCATTCCACAGATTTCTTTAGAACATGAATCTTGTAAGAACTTTTAGAAACTTCTATGTAGATTAAGTTGACCCAAAACTGTATGCTGTTATAAAAGTGTGTTAGGAGCATAATATGTCTAATCGGGATTCTAAGCTAATGGAAAAGCAAAATTATCTCCATGACCAATTTTTTCCCAAAGCAAATTGCTGCTTTACCAAAGGCCTTGTAGCCTGATGGTATCACCTTTCCTCCCCAAAGGGGAGGTCAGGGGTTCGAGCCCCATGGGGCTCATGTGGGGGGGTGTGGGGGGTGTGCGTTTCTTACCATTCAAAAATAAATAAATAAAAAATTGCTGCTTCAACATGGGTACATGAGAGTCATTTAAAAGTACACAAGAATCCGTTCTAGTCATTTCAGGCTTTTCAGCATCTTACAGTACATGCAAGACTATAAATGGAGCATGCATATTTCTGTTAATAGTGGCATGAGAGCCAAGAATCCACATCATATGCAGCATTCCGGACTCAGAGCTCACTTATCTAGCAGTATCAAATATCTAATATAAAGTTCAAGTTGGTAGCACATATAGAAGCCAAACCTTAAGATTCATGTAATCACGACTAAGGATATATCTTCCTTCCTTTCCAAATTTAATATCTGAGATGGAGGCTATAATCTCAGTAAAAAAAGATCTGGAAGCAGGTGCCTCCGGTTCTTCAAACCTGTATGCAAAGGAAGTCATTGTCTGATTAAGCATTTGAAAGTAATGTAGTCTACATGTCGAGAACTCAAGAAAATAATGTATCTTTATATTGGGATGGCCCAGGCAGGTCTTAAACAGTCCCAAAGCCAAGCTACTTCTAAATTTTCTTTCAGCCTTTTAATCCTATTTCTTATAAGAAGGATGCAGTACAGGAACAACTAAAACATGACAAAATTCAAAAGAACGCTTACAATTTAGAATGTGTATCGCATAAAGCCGATTGCCGCAAATCGATAAGACGGATCGACCCTTTTGAACTACTATATGCTAGTGTATTACAATGAGTAGGATGGAACTCTGCTGATGTTATCACCTCTGCAATAATAAAGAAATTAATGTTTCAAGGATCGAACATAGTGTACATTCAAATAAATAAGGTCTAGATCAAAAAACCCATGAAAAATAAGTAAGAAATAAGATTGAAACCATATATTGAGAAAAGTTTTGAAAACTCATGAAGTGGATCAGCCTATTATATCACAAATTCAGGCTGGATAGTACGGTAGAAATCATCTTCAGCAGCTTCACAAGGAACTTTGTTCAAAATTTACTTTTCCAAATAATACCATAATTTCCTAGTTAGCGGGACCAATGCCATTCAAATTAACTGGAGTAGAGGATGACACGGTTTTGAAAGTTCTTTAAACAGACCCCCAACTGTCCTTACAGGAAAAGGAGACAATTTTCTGACATATATATTTATACACCCACACACAACACATGGAAGTATATGCTCCCATGAAGAACCACAAGTTGATGTTAATCTGCTAAAGGCTTCCCCTACTAATAAAAGCATCCCCACATAAAAGGAAAGAAGAAGTAAATAAAAAAAAGATCATCAATCATTTGAGGCTCCAACCAAAATGCTAACTGTACCAGTTAGGTCCTCCATGTTTGCAGGCTTCACATCAACAATATTGAAACTTTGATTGCTAATCTCCAAGTTCCAAAGATTTATTCGCAGATCATCAGCCGATATAAAGGTTTCACCATCACTAAAAGATGAGAGAGAAAGAGAGTCAGAAAACTTCTTCAAAAACCATATAAATATGAGTGTCAGACTAGATATATAACAGCAGGCACAACGGAAGGCTGTGATGTTGGGGATAGAAAGGTAGGATCACAAACCAATCTAGGGGGAGAAGTGGAGAGGGGATAACACTTAATATTCTTCATTCAACCCGAGAAACAAAATCACTTGATAAAAATGGCTTGAATTATAGAGTTATACACAATACTACAACGTTTAGTTGGACTACTCTTCTCTATATTAAAGATGTACTTTGAGTTTGATGACACTATACATGAGTAATCCAGAAAAAGCACCCCTAGATTTTAATTTCTACTCTCTTGTTCTTCATTGAAAGAGTATTTCACAATTTTTTATAAGATTATCAAACAAAGTTGGGAAAACAAGCATGTCTTGCAAACCCAGACAACAAACTTCAAATCCATGATTATGAAACAGCAGAGTGAAATGCTATTAGAAGCAAACTAACTACGCTCATACACATAAGGTGAAATTAACAACATAAAATATAAGATTGATAAGCAAATCATAAAAAACACTACATGAAACCACAAAGTACCACTGCAGCCAGGCTGGAAAAATCTTCTTCGGTCTTCGCCCGTATAATAAACATTTATTCTGCTTACTGAACTAGACAAATAAACTACATCTCAAGCATTTACTCATTGTACTTCACTGAGAAGGAGGTGTTTTCCTTTTTTTGTCTCAAGGAAGCATAGAATTGTGAACAAAGAAGGCACGTCTTAAAATATTTCTACTATACCTTTGTACCTACATCAGGCATATTAGGTATGCAGATCTGTGCGTGTATGTGAGTAAGGGAAGAAATGAAATACTTTGACCACAGGATTTTATATACATGGTGGTGACATTTATATACATATCTATATATATGGAGAGAGGTCTGAATATCCCAGACCAACGAGATGCTACTTAATATAAATCATGCCTAATCAAGACTTGGACATATTTCGGGGTCCGCAAAACATGTCCAACGATATCATAATTGGATTCTTCCACTCGGTCACCTCAACACTGTCATCTTAGTTCCAACCGTATGACAAAAATTTGAGGTCCATCGATATAGCCAAAGAGCCAGTTGGGAAACAGACGTGAAACGATACCTTATTGATGTTAAATGAGCAGAATGCAAAAACACTTCTAAACACCTCCTTTAATGTGAGGAGAATGAGTGTGCTGGTGCAGCTCACTGTCCTTTAGGTTTATTCCTCGATCTTCAGAGGACTTCCTATTTTGCTCGGATGGTAACATATTGAGGAAAGATGCCATAAGGGCTTGGCTGTCTGCAATTTATTCCCCTGTGGAGTGAGTGGCAGAAGCAGAATCATCCCACCTTTAAGGAAGTGAAGTTGCATATCCATTAGATTAAAAATCAATATCGAGAACCCTCTTCCACTTTTAAATGCCAAGAAGATCAATTGATTTTCCAATAGAATACTATTTGCTTGAAAAAGGAGCCAAAGAGGACGCATTCAGTCAAGATGACATCAAATGTAATAGTACAATCTATGTTGTTTGAAGCCATGTCATACAGCTTAACCTTCGATTAGATGACTTCGTGAATGGTACTGCTTGGTGTCCCTCCCCAGGAAGAGGAAGACAGGTATTTCATAAGCTCTCTTGCACGAGGGTCAAGCCACTCTTCTTTCCTCCTTGTTTTTTATGCTCCCTGTCTGAGTTGGAATGACTACTGGGTTAAAGTATCGAAAGAGGTAAGAGTATGGGATTGAAAGTCACTGCCAGGTTCAATATGCAGTAAATTACTGAATCTGGCTGCTGCTGATCAGGACTTCCCTTAGCTGGTTCTCCTAAGATGCAACAGACTCAGAAAATGCTATAGATGATTAACTAGCAGTCAGCAGGATCTAGAAACACTAGATTACATGCAACTTAAGCTGTTGATCACATTTAGACCTTCATGTGCAACCTAGTCATGAATTTTGCCTAATCAGGGAAGAAAATTGACGAGGATAACAGCATGCAAATGGTATACGAAAGCACCACTTCAAGGTTAGAAGGCGATCCGATTATCAAAGAAACATAACACAGCATGACTAACATATAAAAAAAATAAAAAGAACCTAATTAGACAGGAAAGTAAAATCATACTTCAGCCTAAAAATATGAACTCCAACCTGTTATTTGAAATTGAATTAATATGGTAATCGTGTGCATGAGCATATACCCTTCTACACCTTGCCACAAGGCTGGTCTCTTGACTGAGTACCTGCAGGTAGTACGTTGTAAGTACTAAATTGAATGAAGTCATTGAAACAACGAGCAACACAAAAGTTAGTGGCCATGCTTTCTCTACATAATTAGATATACAGGTGAAAATGAAAAATTAGTTAATATATTCAAAAGATATGTAATGGCATGCTCCAACCCACAGGCTGATATTGTCTGCTTTGGGTTTGCTTCATCCAAAAGGCATCATACCAATTAAAGACAACATTTTCACATAAAAGCACTTCACTATCACTATACCCGGGCGATATGGGATGTCACAATCACCCCTCTTGCAGTGTTGTTAAAGGCATGCGCCTAGGCTCCAGGCTCCTTGAGGTGCAAGACATGCGTCTCAAGTGTGTGCAAAAGCGCCTTTGACAACATTTGTGTCTTAATTATGGAGTATGGATGCTTTAGAAAGAACTTTATTTTTCATTGTATTTTATATTGTGTGTTTCACTTCCCTCAGGCACGCATAGGCTCCAAAGAACCTCTAGCGCCTTAGTGTGCCTTGAGCCATAACTATGCCCTCTTGGGGCCCAGCGTCCTCGCTGGCATGACCCACTTGGGCTTGTGCACGCTCCCACACTTTCGGTTAAGCTCTGGCTCTAATACCATTTGTAACAACCCGTTTCAAACCACGGTACGATATTGTGTCTGCTTTAGGCACAAGTTTTTGTGTTTCCTCCAAAAGGTCTCATACCAATTGGAGAGAATACTTTCACGTATAAGCATTTCACTATCATTATACTCGGGTGGTGTGAGACGTCACAATAGAGTTTGTATTACATTATAGGAGAACCAAACATGACGAAGTACATGTCATCATTTAGCTCAATAAAGATGATATACAATGATCAAAATTTTCATATAGAGGGATATCATCGATTTTCTAAACGATTGCGGACCTAGTCATTGCGACCCCATTTGTGATGGGCACCCCTTCTCCCGAAGTTATGGGGCTATTTTGTCAAGTTCCTTAGAGAGAGTAGTATCACGCCCCTAGGCATTCTCTACCTACCCACCCATGTTGGTTTCATTTTTGAATGAAGTTCCACGACAAAGTTCTTATTATTAATAGTTTACCAAAAAAGAGTTGTTAACATATTTTCCATATTTATTGCCTTGGATGTCGCTTGCTTTTTCGAATTATATCGTGTAAATCTTGAATAAGGCCCTCGAAAGCTTGATGCAAATATATGATTTTTTGCTCCACGTCTCGAAAGTATATATCCTTGTTTAGGCGTAACGATTTAGGCACTGTCCCGAGAGAGGCTCAATGAAACAAAGATGTCTGTTAAGAGGCGGCACGAAACTTTGACCAATATATCTTGCAGGTTGTATTCATTTTTACCATAATTCATGAACCCAATTAGTATAGGGAAACATACCGTGCCAAACACACATATTGAAATTAATATCTTCCATTACTGATTAAATTCTATTTAGTCCCCCAATTCTATGAGGATGACGAATCCTAATTTAAAAAAGCAAGGATCTTTCTAATTCTCGAGGGGCAAAAAAGAAGAAAAGATGCCGCATCCATTTTTCTTCAAAACTTGTATCGCAAAGGCTACAAGTTTTTTGTTTTTCGTCGTGGTGGGGGATTATGCATCTTTCGTCAACTAAAGGCATCAGAGGCACACCTCGCAATAACATTGTGCCTTATAACCTATGGAACTCAAGGAATGATGGAAATGTATACAAAAAGGACAGGTCACAAAATTATAAAGAGAGAAATATAAACAAATAAACTGAAGTCTTGCTTGAATTCGCGGTCTTCATGAAGTAACGACTTTTTTCACGCGAGGGGGGGGGGGGGGGGGGGGGTTAAGGGATATGGAGCTTTATAACCTATGGAATTCAAGGAATGATGGAAATGTATACAAAAAAGACAGCTGACAAAAATAGAGGAAAATATAAACAAATAACTGAAGTCTTGCTTGAATTAGCGGTCTTCATGAAGTAACAACAGGTGAGTTAGGAGAATTTGAAGAGGTACAACAGGCATTGCATTTAATTTGTAATCAAACAATGTTGGTGTAGGATTAATGGGCGAAAGTTTGATAACACATGAAGGAAGTTCTGGAAGAAATCAGGTAGAATTGCTCAGACACCAGTGAGTGTGCCCTATTTGGGCTGTGTTATACATGTACCCCTGGCTAAACCAATTGATGTTAGAGGTGAAATTTCAGCTTTCAGATCTCAGTTAATCAAACCCCCCTCCCGATATTATTTCACTGACGCTCTGTACACGACCACTCATCTCTTACATGGTTTCGTGGCCTATACATATCTTCCTTCATTTTGTTTCAAAGCATTTTTTTCTTTTTTCTAACTTTGTTTTGGCCAGGTTCAGGTTGGTTTGGGCAAAACTGAAATGGTCGCATTTAGAAATGTTTATAACTAAACATTATTTACTTAAAACAGAGGTTACTATTTGAAAATAAGTACATAGGTTGAGTACAACTACCATAGGCAAGCGTAGAGATGGAATGCCCCCTGCTGGGAATGAAAAATCATTGCTCAAATAATTGTAAGATCTCTCTGGGTATCCTCCATTTGCGACAACTGGTGTAGGACTAGAAGAAACACTTGAACTGGCTACGCCACCGTTCCCAACAGCTCTGGAAGGGTCAACGTTCATGTCAGAAATTTTCTTGACCTTCTTTTCTAGAACCTGTTCAAGTTGCAAAGAAAAAAAAGTATATAAGTAAGAAAATGTGGGACATAACCAATCAGGATACGAAAAAATGGTCAAATAACTATATCAAATTGACATAATAGAAATGTGATGCACTTCTATGAGATTTTGCAAGTATCTTCAAATAGATATATTAACAATTCCAATCAACTGAATAAGTCAAAGGAAAGTGTCAACCAAGTGCTTGGTCAATGCACTCAGCTCCACGGCCTGCTACTAGTAGGGACATCCCAACTTTCATTCTCAAAGTGTGCATGTGTTTCACATAGGCCAATTCCATAACCATAACCTTTCTTGTCCAACTCCCCAGTTTCATTAGATATTGGGACCTTGGTATAATGTGAAAAAAACGAACAGGCCCTTTAATAAACTAATTTTTCATCACAATAAACTTTTGTCATATAATACTGCTTATAATTAATCATGCATTTCATTTCTCCTACATTTTTTGTTTTTCTAAAAAACCTATCACTTGATATTATATGGACCACCTAATTAAGTTTCCATAAATCTATAAAAGCCATACAAAAATATTTCTACTCTCTGAACCTTTCCATTGGTCTCCTCAAATAAGTAAACATATCCTACTATTGAAGTATTTAGCAAAAATTTGAACTTGATTTTCCAATATAAGTATTTCGTCTTGATCGCTACTCAATTGTTCTCTCTCAAAGTCAATAGTATCTAAATGACAAACACACTGCCCACTTTTAACCATGCTACTCCCTTGCAATTTTCTAAAACAGCATAGTCTAATAATTGCTGGGATATTATCACAATTCGTGTTTATAGGTGTACCAGAGGTTTATGAGCAACAACAATGACCTACAGCAACTTCATTTCTTCAGAGTTCAAGCCAAGTCTCTAAAAAAATTCTAGGCTATAACGCACAATGGATCATATAAAATGACTAGCAACATATTTTAATAGCTGAGAAACTAAAAGGACATCATCTACATTGCTCGTTAGCAGGGGAAGACCGGACACAAACCACAGAATCTATAAATCAAATAGTAAAATTCTTCAAAAGACTATAAAACAAACTAAATTCCCACCTTCCAAAACTTGATGGTTTTATCATTGGTGGATAGAAGAAATAGGGCACCGTTAGCCGATTGGCACCATCTGATCTTGTTGATTTTCTCCTCAATCTCCAAGCTCTTGAGATAATCAAACTGAACACAAACAAAAATGACACCGAATGAATTCCAACAATCCAGAACTAGAAAGCAAAAACGATTGCAGAAATGAATACCTCAGGTTCATGACTCTGAAACTCAGTCTTATAACGGAACTCTGGATGTCTAGTTATTGGATAATCCATCCTCTCCAAGTCTCGTTGACTTCCACCATGCTACATTAAAGTACTGAAAAATATTACAATTTTGCAGCAAAGAAGAAACGGTAACACAAATTATGATGACCAGATTTAATAAATATCACTTTCTAAGAGTACTCACATTCTTTGTATCAGTCCTTTCAAATAATACCACCCTACCCCCTCGGTCCCCAGTCGCAAGATGGTCTCCCGTTCTATCAAATTCGATTGCAGATATGATATCAACTGCAAATTAAACAACATTCAATATGAGCATACTAGAAATCCTGCTAAATCACTGACCAGATACAAAACTAGTTATAACGTCACAAAAAGTGAAACAGAGCAAAACAAATTTTTTCATCTCTTATCGTCAACACAAAGATCTCCAAGCTTTAAGGTAGAGGGACACACATAACAACACGTATTGAGCAAGAGAAAAAGAGCACGTATTGAGCAAGAGAGAAAGAGCATTAAACAGGAGGAGAGAGAATGGATTTTGCCTAATTTTGGGCAAATACAAAGGACAGGAGATGCTGCGTCCCTTTTCCTTCACTTACCCTCATCCTCTCCCTCCTACCACATAGGATACAACTCCTCCTTCCTTCCTCCTATCAGAAATACGCTTAGATTCCAAGAGACCTTGATGACTTGGTGCACCTTGAACTTTTGATAACTATACTGATGGTTTACATACATGAGATACCAAATGAAGAAGTAACCAAACTCCAAATTAAATCAATGCATTGCACGCCATATTGAAGTTTGTTCAAGCTACTTTAGCCTTCATACATGGTAAATCTTGCACAGAATGACCGCAAAATCAAATGTTTAAGTCCTAGGACCCAAAAGTACATTCTCTTAAGGAGTTTTAAATTATGTACTTCTCTATATTTATCAGAGGGAACTTTGTATCTTACCTTTCTTTTAGTTAGTCAGCCTATGGGCCATATTTATCCGTGTATAGTACTAGGACTTGGTGAATGAAAATGCACAACTACTGTTTTCCTATTTTAAAATACTCTCTTTTCTTCCTTACCGTACAAAACTATCATGATATAAGAACAGGGCTGGAATTTGTATAAATTGCAAGCTTCAATAGCAATGTCTTCTCTCTCTTCGCAACTTGAATAGCATCTCTTTTGGATCAATACGCATCATTTATAGCAAACCCCAATCACAGAAAATTCCAACACATCACCGTCTTCTCCTTCTGCTAGATTACACATCCCCCTCAGCCCCTTTGCAAACCCTAGTTCCATTTCTCTCGCAATCGCAGCACCTTCATTACAACAATTTTTCTCTCATCTTTGGTTTTACTTATAAAGAGAGCACTCTCGCAATTTAGCAGGCAACTCTGTTTGTCTTGCTTACAGTTTGCAGTTGGGTCCCGCTACCGATTTCATAGAATTGATTCTGGCTGTTTGTCACAACAGTAATTTCTCTTCAATCTCAGAGACACTAATTGATATCGATTGCAACAGTCGCAATGCAGCCACTGACTTGGTTCGTGTTTGCATCTCTCTTTCTATTCAAATCTGGTCATATGCCTCAAAATTTGCTTTTGATTTCATCAGTGGACAACATTGGCTGCCTGTTCACATCAAATTTTGCACTCTGTTTGATCTCTTTCTATTTGATGTTTATTTTAGCATACTGGCATAATTGTGACTTTGAGTGGTGATAATATAGATTATTCTCTTTCCCTTCCTGTTCGATCTAGCATTCCAGCAACAGTTGCATCCTAGTTAGGGTCCATTGCATCTCACGACCTCACTGTCATATCAATTGCAATTTTCACAAATTGTTGACTACTATTGCAAGTTCACACTAGATTGGATAATCTTAGCATCTCACGCCACACAACTGCATTCAAGTTCTCAACTTGTTTCAGATTTTCCATATCAGTTGGGATTACTCTTCTTTTTTTTTTTGTGCATTTTAGTCCTTTTAAAACATATAAAAGGAAAAATAGCTACAAGCAAAAGCTATGTGGAGTTCCACTACAAAAGTTGCACCATATGTGTATGAGACATCATTATCAGCTACTAACTTGTCTTTAATTGGAGAGCAGTTGCAGAAGCCTCTTCTCGTTCATCAGTTGCCCATCAGTCAAAAGCTGTTTCAGTCTTTCTTCTGTAGGTTTGTAATAGGTACCACATTGGCTTTTGACAAGTTTCTACGCATCATTTGACTATTTATCTGTATTATTCACTTCTACTTTTCTCCTGCATCATCTATTTCGGCTTCAGCTGCCAACAGCCCATCTTTGACAAGTATTAGATGGTATTGAAACAATGGCTTCACCACATGTCTCTTCTTGATATAAATTGCATTCCTCAACTTACCTTCTACTTAATTTATGTTAGTATTCTGAATATAAGTTATATTTCTCTTCATATGATTGTATCGTACGAGATTCCCCATTTCAAAAAGTTGACTAGGATAGACTGTAGAGGGGGATGACTGTGTGCTTGAGAAGCTCCATGTTCCAGCTATAGTTATAGCTGCTTCTTCTGTTGATTTGTCTTCTTTTTATTTGCGTGCTCAATCGTCAAACTTTCATTTAAGGAGTATTTAATCTCAAATAGTGTATTAGAGAAGTCACAGAGTCATGATATTTATGATTATAGTGGTTGGAAACTTGCCAAATTTTATGCTTTGCCCTTGAATAAGAGTTCTATGATTTCTATGGCACCTTTAACTTAAGTTGATCCTGATGTGTACGGACCTCCTATTTACATAAAAGGAGGGTCCAAATAATATGTTCCTTTTTCATTGAAGGTAACAACGGAAATTGTGGAGCTTATTTAATGAAGCTCGCTTCGATTTTGTTTCTATATTTAGCACTTATTTAATGAAGCTCGTTTTGATTTTGTTTCTATATTTAGCGCCTTTCGTGCTATAATCTGCACCCAAATATTCCCCTCTTATCAAAAGGTTTTGATGTAATTTGGGTGGAGAGTATAGTTATAGTCTTTTCCTTTGACATACTAAACTCAGCATAATATTGTGATCTTCTAGCTTTGAAACTCCGGAGCGAAATGATGTTGCCAAGCGAAAGCATCGACACATCATGGAGACTGCTAGTATTAATTTTGGAATCTACAAGTGTTCATCGTAATTTCTGTGGGGAGGTTGTTCTAACTGCTATCCAAATAACAAATAGAATATCATATGTTGCTACTGCTTTTTCTTCAACAATTTGTACTAAATTGTTTGCACGTTCAAATGTGTGTTTCTTTTTTATGGTGAAGGCAAAATTGAAAAGTTGTATGTGTCGTCATGTAGTGTTTCTTAAGCATATTCCATTCTTTTTTAGTCCCTCTGGTTCACCTTTATTACGCAAGTCTGATTTTCTCCATATTGATCCCTTTCATGATGGGATATCATGTATTCATGTACGCATTCTACCTATCTCCGATATTCCATCTTCCATCTTCTTCTGCACCTACCGACATGTCTAGGTTTGTTCCTCATCCAAATATTCTCACTTACAGTTGCAGGATCAAACAGTTCCTTCTGCATGTACAGGTTCTTCCAGTTACCACTAATTTGTCACATGAACCTATGCTTCATATCTTAATGAAACTAACTAGGGTAAAATATAGGTTAACAAATTACCTATTGACATGCTAGCCACTTTAAACCAGATCACAAACAATGTAAATCTATACAGATCCTTGCAAGCTATTTGTACTTCAACCCACCAGGGTACAGGTAAGGGGAACAGACACATATATGCATGGAGGACCATATCGCATCCAACAAACCTGTTATGTACTTTCAGGAACGGAACACTAAATTAACAAACTTTGTTGTGATAAACTCAAAATAATTTCATAATTCCCTTGAAATTATAAAACCAATACTTTCCAGCAACATCAAATAAGAAATAAAAACGATTACAGAGATGTTAAAATCGCGCGTATAAATGTAACCGACATTTATACTTGAAAACACTACTTCTAGGACATGCAATTGATGTATAACACCGAACTAACCGAACTCCATAAAAGTTCACTCACATACTATTCATTTTCTCAATGAATTCATCATAACACTCGATAAAATCTATGATAGATATAACAATATCAAATCCGAAACCTAAATCTAACTATTTCCCCTAATTACCAGCAAATCAACAATGAACAATCCGAGAACAGATCAAACCCTAATCGATACATACAGCTACAAAACAATGGATCGAAATAGGTCAAAGCGAGTATCAGCATAGTACCTTCCTGAACTTCCTCACCGGCCGTCCGTTCGCCGAATACCTGAGAGAATTTCCACTCGAGCGGCGTCGGTGGTCCCGCCGTAGCTTCCTCCACTTCTGCATCGCCGCCGTTCATTTTCCCGCGGACAAATCAACCGCCAAATCAGCCAAAATCAAATCACTGGCATCAATCGACCGATTAGGGTTTCGAGCCTTCGCCGGAAGATCGCCGCTTCGAAATTGCCGAAAAATGCATGAAAATTTGTCGGATTCAGATTCAACCATGCGCAGTCTATACAACAAATTGATACTCTCTCTCTCAATATTATATATATATATATATATGTGCGTCTGTATAAATATATATATATATATATATATATATATGTGTATAGTGTGATGATGAAAATGGGATTTGGAGTAGCAAACCGTTCTTTGCCTTCGATGAAGCAATACACTCTTCTCTCTCTCTCTCTGTCTAAGCTCTATCCATCAATAATCTCTCTCTGTTTTGTTTTTTTACTACTATATTTTTCTGGGTTATGATATAATTACCGATGACCAGCACGATTTCAATGGTGAGATGGCTTCAGATAATTTAGTCGTGGCACGATCTTAGCAGTCTGTTATGGCACTAGTGTGACATACGGTGAGGCTAGGAAACTGAATTAAAATGGAAATAGTATAGAAGAGTTGTTGTGTAGAATGACATTTAATGTTAGAGAAAAGAAGGGTATAGTTTTGAGTGAGTGATATAAAATGAGATTATTTATATGTTGTGTTGTGTCTTTTCATTTTTACTCATCCGGTGAGAAAAAAGAGACTTGTGGACCGGTTCGGCTTTATGTAATTTGACATTTTTTTTTTATTTTTTTGGTAAATATCACCTAGACCCTGATATTTTTTCATATTCCACTTAGACCCTCCCATTTTTTTATTTTCACCCAAAACCCCGGCATCTCAATATTTCTAACGTAAGTCCGTCAAATAACTTCCTAATTATTTTATAATAAAAATTGCAAACATAGTTTCCCATAAGTTAAGTAGGTTCTAAATCACCATTAACTTGCTCACACCAAGCCCAAGTCTTGCAATATCAAGATACACAAGAATCATATAAATTACCCATATATTCCTTATATTTGATAACTTTAATTGTAACAAACTCGCCACATGAGCATTTTTTCTCTTTGTATCTCAAATTTTCACAATTATTTTCACTTGTGCTTGAAAATTCCGTTTTGAACTTACTATTAGTACTCAAATTTTACAAAATCCTATATTTGAAAGCAAAATAATCAAAATATGTGAAGGATAGAAACTATTATTTGAGCTCGAAACATGATGGAAAGTGTGTTTACAAAAATAAATAAATGGATTTACAAATGGGTTTGCTTGAGATTGTATATACATGTATATATATATACATGTATATATATATATATAAGAGAGGGATATTGTACGAAATTTTAAACACAAGTGAAGGACAATTTGATACTTTAGCATTAGTAGGGCATATTTAACATCACACACCTTTTAAGGATAAAATGGTCAATAAAATACTTTTTCAGACTTACATAGGCAGAATCCGTTAATCAACTGACGGAGTCTAATTGATAAACAAGTCAAACTTCGAGGGGCTGAGTAAAAATATGAAAAAAAGAGAAATCTAGGTAGGATATTAGGCAAATCTCAGGGAGTGCATCTGATATTTATCCTTATTTTTTTCCCATGATGTTGTCAAGAGTTCAATTCAGGACGAATTTGGAAATAAACAATTCAATGCTTGCCTTAATTTCATCTAGTGTTGGCTTATATTGACTATATAGTATATTTTGGTATTTTGTTTCCCAAGAAATCAATCACCCATTTTGTCTATGTAAAAACATGAATTATGGCAATTATATTTTTTGAATCTTGTAACAGGGTCATAGACAATCAACAAATTTATTCACTCATTTCAATACTCTTTTTCATTTTGATTTATTTCACTCATTTCAATAATATTTTTCAATTTGTTAAAAAACTACTCCTATTTTTCATTGATTTGCCAAGGTATGACTAGTTATATCATCTCACTTATTCACTCATCCATTATCTCAAAATTTACAATATGGTTTGCATTTTATACTTGATTAATGACCAAACTACACGAGGCATTTAAATAAATAGAACAAATTATAAAAATTGTTAAATTATGCTCGCATTTTTTTTTTAATTGTAAGAAACTCACACACTACACACTCACAATGCCTCTTATGAGACTCAAACCCCTCACCTCCCCATTTGGGGGACGAGGTTATACCATTGCATTATGTCTTTTGAATAATTACTATTTTTTCTCCTTTAGCGATTGACATCCATATCCGTCTGCCAAATATGAAATTACCCTTATACTCATGTGTAAACCCGTTCGCAAACGTCGAACGAATTGTAACTTTTGTAATTTAAATCAGAAGCAATATATAGAAAAATGACAAGATAAATAAATAGATATTGAAGAATCAACAAGAATGGGGAAAATTTCGGATCCTTTTCTCTTTTTCTTTCAGTCTTTTTATACATGAACCTGATATCACCCTCATAAATGGGTATTCAAAATATTTAAAACAATATCTTTACATTAAATACAGATTTACTTGTTTGTAAAACTACCACATTAAAATCCATATCAATTTTTATTGTGAATAATGTAACGGTCGACTTTTATGAGCTTTTATCCTGAAATGGGCTTCTATTTTTGGACATTGTTTTATATTGTGCTTATTAATATATGTTGATTCAATGTTACTTTGTCTGATGGGCCTGATGCAGAAAATGGGCCTACACTTTGCCCACAATTCCCAAGCCCATTTCGTATTTTGAAATAGGGTGGGAATTTGAAGTGCCATGTGTAACTGCCACTTTCCTTACTCCATTCATCTTCTCCAACATTACTTCTTCATTTACAAGAGTAGACTCCTATTCTTTGAAGGCGATTTCCAACAAGAAGCTCTTGAGGTTAGTTTTACTTCTTTCATCCTTCATTTTTCTTTCGTAAATCAAATATCATAAGTAGCGATAGTAGCCGAACCCCTTCTCTGGAAGTGGTTGTGGATGATGTTCCCCTCGTTTCCTCTTCTGAAATTGCCCCCAGTTCCAGTAAATCGAAACCCAAAAAACTCTCTCGTAAACAATTGCGAAAATTGTCTTTAGCCGATAGGTGTAAAATAGAGTTTGAAATACCCAGTGATGTTTCGATTTCTGAGTATTCTTCGGATTTGGACTTCAAATCGTATGAAGAAATTGAACCGGATGAAGTTTTGTTTTTTGCGCACCATTTGGCCGTACTCAGATTTTCTCTTCATCCCTTCTATCACTACGTTTTTTTTTTTTTAGGGCTTACACCCTTGCAAGTGAACCCTAATTTTTTCAGGTATCTATCTGTAATGCTCGTTCTGAATCGCGAACGAGATTTGAACTTAGGTTTGGGTGACTTCTTGCTTTGTTACAAAGTTGATCAGATCAGGAAAAACCCTGGTCGGTACCATCTGCACCCTCATTCAACCTTGAAACTTTGTGATGGGAATCCTTCTTCTGATAAGGAATGGAAAGATAAAATGGTGAAAATTGGGGGAAAATGGAGAGTGGATGCGTCCGGCCCGTACCCTCTGTCAAGGACCTTCGGTATTTGTAAAAAATACAAGTGTGGATTCAAGAATCCTGGCAAGTGTCTCTTTGTACTTTTCGAATTTTGCCTGTTTTTCATGAACTACTTATGTATTTGTTTTTGATCGTATGTTTGTGTGTTGTATAGAGCCGAACGCCTGGAATATCTGAACGAGAGGGTCTTCACTACTCTTCCTTCCAGCAAAACTCTTTTAACTTCTCAGAATCTGAAATTAATTGTTGTCAGCGCTTCAGAAGCTACCATAATGGAAATTTCGGTGACTGCTTCCAAATGTGTTGTAGCACAAAAATCTCCTGCCCCTGACAGTTTGTTTAATGACAAAGGAAAAAATAAACTGGTCGATCTGACAGAAGAGCCGAAGAAGACAAAGGGGCTTCTAAAGAGGACGAACACTGATGACAGTGGTAATGTTCAGAAAAAATTACAGTTTGGCCCCCCTTCAGAGCATGCAAAAAGGAATGACTTTGAGAAGCATGAAAAGTTAGTGAAGAAGGCCAAATCTGTGAGCGGCTATACTATTCCAGACTGTTGTTTCCCTCCATCATTTGATCCTGAAGGTGCTTGGATGCCTAAGTTCGAAAAAAGTGATGGAAGTGTTCTGGATCGCCGTTCGCTGACCATGTCGGATCCTGATTCCCTGATGGCACTTGCTCGTGGTATGTGGCCACCAAAAGATGAAATTTTTCAATAGCATGTCGATCAGAATGAGCTTTTGGCTAGGGCTCCTGTCTCTATTTTGGAGGTACAAAGTTTTTTTTTTTTTTTTTGTAATGATAACGTTTCTTCTTTCTTCAGTCTGTATTTGATGTCCAAGCCCTCTGCAAGGCTGTTGAGATGGGAGAGTACAAGAGAAAAAACATGGATGTTGCATATCTAAGGGCTGAAAAATGTGCCATGTTGGCTGAAAAACAAAATAAGATCTTGGAAA
Organism: Cornus suecica; assembly: GCA_963922005.1. Taxonomy (NCBI): domain Eukaryota; kingdom Viridiplantae; phylum Streptophyta; class Magnoliopsida; order Cornales; family Cornaceae; genus Cornus; species Cornus suecica. The sequence continues at coordinate 95,691,583 of OY998238.1, forward strand.
CTGAGCTGGAAAGCTTAAAGAAACTCCATAAGAAGGAAGCCGATCAGAATGCTGAACTGAAGAAGCAGGTCCATAACCTTGAGACTTCGAATGCCGTTCTGAAATCCGGCTTGAAGATTTGCCGAAGAGGGGGTATGAAAATGCACCAGAGGTATGTGAGCATTTTTGATATAAAATTCTGTGATGGGTTCAGATTATGTCATGATCAATTGTCAATGGACCTATCTGCTTGTACTTATGAAGATCCGGCAGCTCATGACACTGTTTGCGGTGTCGTTCATCCGTATAATGAACTTGAGCCTTATAGAGACGAGAAGGATTTTGCTCAATTTATTTTGCACGGGATCATACCGGCTGAACGACTAGAGCCTATTTCTGCAGTCCCTTCTGCTGTAAATGAAGTGTCAGCTGGGCCTTCCATTCCTCCTTCGAAGAATCAGCAGCCACCCACCGATGAAATTTTACCTTCGACTTCTTGATTAGAAGTTTTATCTTTGAACAATTTTTATGGTATGTAAAACAATATATATTTTTGGTGCTCCTATGGTGAGCATTTTTATTTTATTTTTTGTTTTTTGAACATGTTTTGAGATGGCACTCTTGATGTGCTAAATATTTTTGAACAGGATGGCACTGAGGTGCTAAGTATTTTTGAACATGGTAATGTGTTTTTAGAACACAACTTTTTGAGGCGCATCTTCATGCGTCTTTTTTTAAGCAAGAACTTGGTGCCATCTTTTAAGATGGTCTTTTATTTTTGCCTAAATGGCTTATATATTTTGGCCAAGTTATTTTACTTGGGCTTTTCATGTACTTTCTTTTTGTGATAATGAACAAAAATATTGGAAGATATGAATAATATCTTTATTGATTTGATACGGATCTTATCATACAAACTTTAAACGAAATTTAAGATCAACAAAAAATTTATTGAAAATACCTCTTCAGGTGTATTGCATTCCAAGCTCGTTCGATCTGTTTTCCATTTTGATCGGCCAATCTGTAGGCTTCTTTGCCGATCACCTCTGTGATGTACGACCCATCCCATGTAGGATCTAGCTTATCTGATCTTTTGGCCAACACCCTTAGTACTCGATCACCCACTTGAAACGATCTTGGTTTCACCTTTTTGTTGTAACTCCTCATCAACCTTTGCAGATACTTTGCCAGCCTTATTGAGGCCATTTCCCTTTTTTCATCCATGAAATTGCCTTCGATTCTTAGAATCTGTTCGTTCTGTTCAGGATCGAAGATGTGGGTTCTTGTTGTGGGAACTTCCAATTCAATTGGGATTACTGCCTCGACACCGTACGCCATAGAGAATGGTGTCAACCCGGTTGGCTTTCGGGGAGTCGTTCGGTAACTCAAGAGGACTCTTGGCAATTCCTCTAACCATCGTCCCTTTTCTTTGATCCCTTATAATTTTCTTTTTCTTCCAACAAAAATCGTTATGTTCGTTATCTCGGCTTGTCCGTTTGCTTGCGGGTAACTGACCGATGATAAGTTCTGGTTGATACCATACTCGTCCAGCAACTCCCGCACATACTAATTGTCCAAAATTTTGCCATTGTCCATCATTATGTACTTTGGCACTCCAAACCTGTAGATTATATGATTCAAGATAAAATCAATCACTTGAGTATGCGTGATTCTTTCATAAGTTTTCGCCTCCACCCATTTAGTGAAATAATCTGTAACCAGAAGCACGTGTTTTTTATTTGATGTTGCCCTTGTTAATGGTCTAACCGCATCCATTCCCCATCGTGCGAACAAAACAGGGGAAGCCATTGATGTGAGAAGCTTTGCTGGTTGATGGATTATATGTGAATGCCTTTGACATTTGTCACATCTTCTCGCGTACTCTTCCGCGTCTCGGATCATGTACGGCCAAAAATAACCTTGCGTTATTGCTCTGTGAGATAATGATCTACCCCCAATATGGCCTCCACAAGTTTCATCGTGCAACTGCTTGAGTACCTCTTATGCTTCAGACGGAGTCAAACACTGCAGGTAAGGCCTAGTCATCGATCGACGGTATAAAAAGCCATCGATCACTAAATATTTGGTAGAATCTGATCTTACTTTCTTTGCTTCCCGTCGATCCTCATGTAAAACACCGATCAATAAATATTGAAGGTTTGGGTCGATCCAAATCGGCTCGTACGGAATCAAGCACACTTCCTTCTTTTTACCGATCGATGAAGCGAACAATTCGTCCACGAGAATTATCCTGATCATATCGTCCCCAGCTGATGATGCCTGATTTGCTACATGATCAGCCCCATGATTTTCCGCCCTTGGAATTTGCTTGAAAGTTACTACTTGAAAACTTTGTGTTTCTTCCTTAACAACATTTTTGTACTCCATCATCATTTCCTCATTTGTATTATAACTTCCTACGATTTGATTTATGACTAACTGCGAGTCACTGAACACGGTTAATTCTTTGATCTGGAACTCATTTGCCAATCTTAATCCTGCTAGAACGGCTTCGTACTCAACCTCATTGTTTGAACTTTCAAAGCACAATTTAATTGATTGCTGCAACTTGGTGCCTTCTGGGGATATTAGCTCGATCCCCACACCTGCCCCCAGGCTATTTACTGATCCATCCACATAAAGCGCCCACCTTGGATTTTCACTGTAGATCTCATCTTCAGTTGCTTCGTATTCAAGGAGAAAATATGCCACCACTTGACCTTTTATGGACGTTCGTGGTTCATAGGTGATGTCGAACATGCTCGACTCTATTGACCATTTAGTCGTTCGTCTAGAGAAATCAGGTTTTGATAAGATCGTTTTGATTGGAAATGTTGTAGGAATCCTGATCGGATGGGATTCGAAATAATGTCGTAACTTTCGTTTAGCCTGAACCAAAGCCAATATTATTTTCTCCGTCTTCGAATACCTTTTCTCGGCATCAAGCAATGTTTTGCTTGCATAGTAAATTGGGTGTTGTCTGCTCCCATCAGCTCTCACTAATGCTGAACTAACTACGTTCGGTGAAACTACTAGATATAGAGTTAAGGACTCATGATCTTTGGGTGCCATCAGGATTGGTGGTTTCGCCATATAGAGCTTCAGTTGATCGAATGCTTCTTGTTGTTTCTTTCCCCAAGCCATCATTTTATTAGATTTCAACGCATCGAAGAACGACTTGCATCTGTCTGATAATTTGGAAATGAACCAGCTCAAAGTTGCTAACCTTCCTGTAAACACCTGAATTTCTTTTGGGGACTCAGGTGGCTTCATCTCGATCAATGCTTGAACCTGTGCAGGACTTGCTTTGATTCCATCTTTGTTAACTATGTGTCCCAAGAATTATTCGGAAGACATACCAAAAGTGCATTTCTCCGGGTTTAGCTTCATTTTGTGCGATCGTAGGGATGCGACCATATCCTCCAAGTGCTTCAAGTGATTATCCTTGAGTTGGCTTTTAACCACCATGTCGTCTATGTAAGCCTCCACCGTGTCTCCAATCTGGGCCTTAAAAATCTTGTCGATCAGTCGTTGATAAGTTGCACCTGCATTTTTTAGACCGAACGACCTGACCTTGTAACAATAGGTCCCTATTTCGGTGATGAATGTCGTTTTGTCTTCATCTTTTGGGTTCATTGGAATTTGATTGTATCCTGAATAAGCGTCGAGGAAGGTGAGTCGTTCGAATCCGGTAGTTGCGTCGATCATGCGATCAATCTTTAGTAAAGGAAAATTGTCCTTCGGACAAGCTTTATTTAAGTTGGTGAAGTCCACACACATTTGAAACTTCCCATTCTTCTTTTGTACGACGACAACGTTAGACAACCAATCGGGGTAGTGAACTTCTCTGATAAAACCAGCTTCTAACAACGGGTCAACCTCTTCAACTACAAACTTTCCTCGTTTGGTTCCGATCCTTCTGGGTCGTTGCCATACGGGTTGTGCACCAGGATGAACACTTAAAGTGTGTATCATGGTTCCTGGGTCAATTCCGGGCATGTCGCTGTGCTCCGAAGCGAAAACATCCGAATTTGATCTTAACAAGGAAATCAAATTGCTCCTTTCAGTAGAATCCAAGATTCTTCCAATTCGGATGGTTTTACCTTTGCTCCCGACGATCAGATCTACTGTGATGGTGTCCTCTTCCGTCTTTTCATCATCATCAGTCTGATCACGAACGTTCGGTAATTGCTATAAGTTGCATTCGGTGCTTTCGTTTTTTAGACCCTTGGTGACAATGGCATAACATTCTTTCGCCACCACTTGATCTCCTTGGATGTCAACAAATCCTTTCCCTGAAAGATCTACACACCACATCACCTGATGCAGAGTTGAAGGAACTCCCTGCGTTCGGTGAATCCAACCTCTTCCCATGATCAAATTGTATGAGGGTTGCACGTCCACCAGCATGAAATTTTCCGTCAAAGTTCGTTTTGCTGCTGTTGCAGGTAAATTCAGTGCGCCAATCGGGAAGATCCTCTTCCATCAAAACTTGCCAGCAGACTAGAGGTCGGCTTGATCAACTCCGTGCTGATGCTGATTTTTTTTAAGGCTGATTTGGTTAGGATGTTTGTGTTGCTACTTGGATCAACCAACACCCTTTTAACTAAACAATTTGAAACTATGATCGAAATTACCAGTGGATCTTCATGCAGTAGCTGTACACGTCTCAAGTCCTCTTTTGTAAATGATATTGTTGGCATTGGGTAAATACGAATTACGTTCACCTTCCCAACCCTTCGGATCTTGTTAGCATTGCGCATTCTTGAACGCTGAACTGAACGGATTTCTTCATCCTCCTCTGGTTTTCCATGAATCGTGTCAATGATCTTCACCGGTTGTCCGCCCATAATCTTATTGGTTTTCGGACGATCAAAATTTTTCGTTCCATTGTCCACGTATTCCTTCAGATCTCCTTTGGCTATTAATGTCTCAACCTGCCTTCTTAAATGTCTGCATTCATTAGTTAAATGACCGAAGTCATTGTGGAGTGCATAGTGCTTCGAACGGTCCTGCTGTTCTGGTGGCGTTCTTAGCGGAAATGGTGGACGAAAGATACCTTTTGCCTTATTCTCGTTATACAGTTTCGCCAACGTTGTTCGGAGTGGAGTTTCAGGTATGTCATACCTTGGCCTCCTCTCCTACTGCCTGTATGGAGCTGATCGTATGCTGCTCATACTATCAGCTTTCTTGATTATCCTTTCTTTTGACTTGCTGTCCACAATAACCAATGCCGAACGATGACCCCTTTCTTATTCATCTTCCTCCAATCTCAAATATCCCTGCGCCCGTGAATTCAACTGGCCCATGTTGAGAGGTGTTGATTTCACCAAGGATATATGAAAGTTGGTCCCTTGTTCTATAGCCACTTTAAAAGCTTCCACCGCTGCTGGTTGATCGCAACTGGGTATCATTCCCATTTCCAAATTGAATCTGGATAGGAAATTCTTCAAAGTTTCACCTTTCGCTTGCCTCATCGTGAACATATTAGAAATGGTCATCTTCTGCTTCCGATTGCCAAAATACTGAGCTAGGAATTTTTCCATTAGAGTTTGGAAAAAATCGATCGAACCACCGGGTAACTGTCTAAACCATAACAGGGTTGGACCCGTTAAGCTCGTAGAAAAAGCTTTGCACATTAACGCATCATCAGCCATGTCGAGAGTCATCATCTGCTCCACATGAAAAAGGTGTTCAATTGGGTCTTGTGTCCCATCAAACATAATGAACTTTGGCATCCGGAACTTGTCTAGCCTTTTTGCTTGTTGTATTTCAGTGCTGAACGGTGACTTAATCATTTTCGTTGTCATCTCGATGGCTAGATCAGCTGGTGATTGTGTTCAGAGATCTTTTACTTGCTCGTCAACGATCTTCTGAAGTCTGGTTACCATATCGAGCGGAACTGCCCGATTATTAATGTTCATCTCATCCCCAATTTGCTGGGTACGAGTTCGATTTGCTGAACTGGCTTCGTGATGATAGTCCTCTTCTTCAGCTACGGGATCATTCTGTCGTCCTCCTGCTGGCAGTTCTTGACGTTCTGATTGATCAAGTGTAAAGACATAAAAATGCTCAATACTATTTCCCCATCCCTTTATTAATTTTCGGATTCCCTTTATATACATTTTCTAAATGGGCTTTATTACTGGATTCATAGGAAACTTGCTGGCCCAGAAGCTTGATGGGCCTGATGACAAATGGGCTCTGATGGGCCTGATGACAGATGGGCTCTGATGGGCCTGATGACGGATGGGCTCTGACGGGCCTGATGACATATGGGCTCTGATGGGCCTGATGACAGATGGGCTCAGCTGGGCTGGACATTTCCACTCTTACACAGGCCCTATCCTTTATGATGGGTCGTCAATCTTCCCGGCCCATTAAAAAGGATACAGAGTGGGGATGAGATGCATCACCCCTGATCAGGGTGACGTGACTGACGCAATTAATATGACGGTTGTACAATCATTGCAACGTTTGAAATTCGTGGTCCAGGTGGCCTCGGTAGGTGAAAAGGGAGGCTGTGGAGGCGCACGTGAAGTGAGATGACGCTTCGGTTCCCGAGCGTACGGCTTTTCAGGCCCCCCTGAGATTTCTATAAATAATTACTGCAGTGCTATGGATTCATTCCGTTTCACAATTTAAAAAATTCTAGAGAACTCCCTGCACTTGAGATCTTGACTTATCGTTGCCAGAGTCCACCTTCTCTCTCAGGAAAACGTCATAAATCCTTCGGGATTCATCTTAGAGTAAGTTATTTCTTTCCATCTCAACGTCTTTCTTTTCGAAATGTCTGATAGTGATGATACCCGGTCGGGTAGCGACCGTTTACCTTCCCCTGTAGACCCGGACGTATCCCTCAGTTCACCCTCAGTTGAGGTGGTTAGGACAACTGTGCCTAGCCCACCGGAAGTTAACCGGAACGTCGCAGCAGCCGGAAATCCGGTTGCGGGGGTTTCGGGAGATCAGTTTTATGCCAATCCCATTCCCCCTATGAATAGGGTAGAGTCGGTATTAAAAAGGTTGAGGGTTAAATGCGGGGTACCCGATCAGGTGATTATTAAAAATTATCCTAAAAAGTATGATTTTAGGAAGGGTGAGGGGGTTTTGGATAACCAGATTTTGTTGTCGGCCTTTCACCTCCAGGTCATTAGATTCCCGATCCAGCCCTTCTTCCTTTATGTCTTAGCTACCTTAGGTTTGGCCCCATTTCAGGTGGGACCTAACTTCTTCCGGGTCTTGGCCATGATCTTGATGATTAATCGGGATCTAGGACTTGACCTGGGTCTGGCGGAACTTCTGTTCTGTTACAAAATACAGGTCCAGAAGGAGTGCAGAGGCCGGTACAACCTTTTTCCCCTTAGTGGGAGGAAAATTTGTGATGGTACTGAAAAATCCAATAAAGGGTGGAAAGAAAGGATGGTCCTTGTGAGTGGGAGTTAGAGACTCCCCAGCTCATCCAGAATCAAAGTCCCCATCGAGTTTGACCAACACCTTTTCCCTTCTTTCAAGCCATTCCATAGGGGGGCGTGCAATTGTGATCAGTGCAATGATAAGTTAGGCCTCCATGTGCTTGAGTTTCTGGGGGCGCCCGACGAATATAAAACCTCAAATTATATCAGAACTCGTTTTGAATTGCTTAAATCGAAAATTTGGGGACAGCCTTTGAGGATGTGTACCAGTTTCTTGACAGGTTCCAATTTGCAGGCCCTATCTACAGAAATGCTGAGGATCCCGCAGGCGGTGTTGAAGAAGAAGTCTAAGCGGGCAGTTGGACCTCAGGCCTCAAATTCAGCCTCCGGTGAGATCCAGATCGGGCAGGGATCACAAAGTGTTCTAACCCCTCCGGCTGATCCTGTTCTCTCGCCTCCTGTAGAGAATAGCCCGGTAACTCCATCTCCACCAATGGGAAATGTGCAAACCGGCCAGACTCCTCCTCAAGGATCAGAGGAGGTTGCTCCATCCTCAGGGGATGTTCCCGTCCCTGAATTCCGGTTGGTTGAAGGGGAAACGAGCCTGACGGGGGCGCGACATCCCCGATCGGAGGAGAATCTACCCGAACGGTCAGTAAGGGCCCGAACGGAGACACGATCATCTCCCATCGTACTGGATGACAGTGGGGCCGCAACTGAAAAGGAGCTACCCGTGCCCTGGGCGCCGAAGATTACACTCCCGGGCGGCGACTTTCTGGTTGCGGGGCATGCGACGATTGACAATGACACTGCCCTACGGGCTATGAGATCTCAGATCTGGACACCCATAGACCGAAAGAGGCTGAGAACCATCGATTGGGAGGAATTGGCTCTGACAGGTCCAGAGATTGCTATGAATGTAGTGCTTGAATCTGCTGATTTCCCAACTGCATTTAATATTTTATTTACTTTCTCATCAGGCTAACACTTAACCTTTTGGCAGATGCTCTACCTGACACAGGACTATAATACAAAAATGGAGGAGGACACTAAGTTGCTCAAGAACTCCAACGAGCTCCTGAGATTGAAGGAGGAATCCCGGATGAAGGTCGCCAACCAGCTGTCCATATCCAATGAAAAATTGGATGTCCAGACCCGAAGGGCAGTCCTGCAGAGCAACAGCTTCGGGCGGCTTAAGAAAAAATTAAGGAAATGGAGGCAGTTCGGCGGGCCCTCTTTGCTGAGACAGAGGCCTTGAAGGCTGAGAATGGGAATCTGAAAGCTAATAATGAGAGCTTGACGGTTTCCAATTCGAAGCTCCTGGAGGAGAGGGCTGAGATGGAGAATCTCCTTGCCACAGAGAGGTCGGTGGTGGAGATGTGTCACCGGGGTGGGAACGAAGTGTATAAGCGTTTCTGCGAAACCTCCCAATACCGGATCGGGTTTGGTTGGAGGTCATGCTTTAATGACATGCAGAAACCCGTCGAAGAAAGGACTTTCGCCTCGGTGGAAGAGCTGGATGAGAGTCTGGGCATCTCCCCTCCGTACGACGATCCGGTTGGTGGTCCAGACGACGTCCGTTTCTGCGAGTTCCTGACCAAGCCTCTCCCAGGAATGAGCATAACCGCCCCTCCTGATCCTCCGGCTCCCGATGGGGCCATCGTTTCAGTGAACCCAAATGTACCGGGCACCAGCGTTGACCTTTAGTATTTACTGTTTATGAAATGCATTGTAAGCCTTGGCCACAGGGGCCCATTTTGAATGAGATATAATAGGTTTTGTCCATTTCACTTTTGACTTTTACAGTTATAACGATTCTTGGTTACTTTGTTTATTTTTTCAAAGTTTTGTGACTTCGGGCTCTTCAGGCCATGCGAAAGTCAATGCAACACTTAGTTTATTTTTGGAACAATGATCTCTTCAGGATCTGGGTTGTGACTTCTGGCTCTTCAGGCCATGCGAAAGTCAATGCAACACTTAGTTTATTTTTGGAACAATGATCTCTTCAGGATCTGGGTTGTGACTTCGGGCTCTTCAGGCCATGCGAAAGTCAATGCAACACTTAGTTTATTTTTGGAACAATGATATCTTCAGGATCTGTGTTGTGACTTCGGGCTCTTCAGGCCATGCGAAATTCAATGCAACACTTAGTTTATTTTTGGAACAATGATCTCTTCGGGATCTGGGTTGTGACTTCGGGCTCTTCAGGCCATGCGAAAGTCAATGCAACACTTAGTTTATTTTTGGAACAATGATCTCTTCGGGATCTGGGTTGTGACTTCGGGCTCTTCAGGCCATGCGAAAGTCAATGCAACACTTAGTTTATTTTTGGAACAATGATTTCTTCAGGATCTGGGTTGTGACTTCGGGCTCTTCAGGCCATGCGAAAGTCAATGCAACACTTAGTTTATTTTTGGAACAATGATCTCTTCAGGATCTGTGTTGTGACTTCGGGCTCTTCAGGCCATGCGAAAGTCAATGCAACACTTAGTTTATTTTTGGAACAATGATCTCTTCAGGATCTGTGTTGTGACTTCGGGCTCTTCAGCAGATTTTATAATAATCATTATAATGATTTTTACTGACCAGTTGTTGTAGCCTTTTTACAAAAAGATCCAAGTGGAAACAGGACCTGGCCCATCAAGGGTAGTACCTCTTGAGGCGAGAGGCGTTCTGGGAGTTTGGTTCCATTCCGCCATCAACATTCCTTCGGACTCGGTATGCTCCGCGACCGATGACTTCAGAGATGGTGTACGGGCCCTCCCAAGGCTCCCTGAGCTTGCCTATAAGCCCGATTTTGCGCATAAGGACCATGTCTCCGATCTGGAACTCTCTTCTTTTGACTCTTTGATTGAAGTGGTTCCGGACTTGCTGTTGGTAAGCGGCCAGCCTGATCCCGGCGGCCTCCCTTCTTTCATCCAGAAGATCAAGGTTCTGAGCCAAATGCTGGTTACTTGGTCCTTCGACCCAGGCCTCGCTCCGGAGGGTTGGAACCCGGATCTCAGTCGGAATCACAGCTTCAGCACCGTACGCCATGGCAAAAGGGGTCTCTCCAGTGGGTTGTCTGGGGGTCGTTCTGTATGACCAGAGAACTTCGGGCAGCTTCTCTAACCAGGCCCCTTTGGCCTCCTCAAGTTTCTTGGCCAGAGTGTTGAATATAGTTCGATTTGTCCTTTTCGCCTGCCCATTCCCTTGCGGGTAGCCGACGGAAGACGTGTTCTGGTTGATACCATGTTCGGCAAAGAATGCTCTAACCTCCTCGTTGTCCAGGTTTGTTCCGTTATCCATCATGATCGTTCTTAGTAGCCCAAATTTGCATATAATGTTGGTCCATACGAATTTGACGACGTGACTCCCTTTGACGGTGGGATAGGCTTCGGCTTCCACCCATTTGGTGAAATAGTCGGTTGCCAGAAGGACGTACGCATTCGACCGGATTGCTTTCGGTAAGGGTCCCACTATATCCATTCCCCACCGGGCGAATGAGTACCGGGCCGAATTCCTCCTGACCTTGTGAGCTTCAGCTTTATTCTCGGGAAGAGTTCCACTACGTAAGTAATCTATTAGGGGATCAATCCAACTGGGCTCCCATGGGATGAGCATTACTCGTTCGGGCTCTTGAATGCTGGGCCTCTGAATAAAATCCAATAGAGCCACCCGGGTTAGATCCTCTCCGGCTGAGGAAGCCTGATTGGCCAGGTGGTCAGCTTCAGAGTTTTCATCCCTGGGGATTTGGGTAAAGGTGATTCTGTGAAAACTTTCTGTCTCCTTCAAAACTAGCGCTCGATACAACTTCATTGTCGGGTCATTTGTTTCGTATTCTCCGTTGATCTGACGGACGACAAGTTGAGAATCACTGTGTACTGCTAAGGACTGGATCTTAAGGCTTCGGGCTATCCTCAAACCGGATACGATGGCCTCATACTCTGCCTCATTGTTTGTGGCCGGAAACTGCAACTGCACCGACATATGAAGGCGTGTTCCATCAGGTGTTAAAACTTCTAGGCCAATTCCTGAGCCGGAAGAGTTGGCTGACCCATCCACAAAGATCTTCCATGTATCCAGTTCACTGTTCTGGTCTGGATCCTCAGTCTCACTCTCGAGCAAAAAGTCCGCTACAGCCTGTCCTTTGATGGAAACCCGAGGTATGTATGTCAAATCATATATGCCCAATTCGATGGCCCACTTAGAGATTCGTCCTGAGAGGTCGGGCTTCGACATAATAACCCGTAGGGGTGTAGTTGTTGGGACGACGATCGGGTGGGCCTCAAAGTAATGCCTTAGCCTTCTTTTGGCGTTCACCAGTGACATAATCAGTTTTTCCTGCCTGCTGTATCTAGTTTCTGCCTCAGCCAAGGATTTACTGGTGTAGAATACTGGCATTTGAAGGTTCCCGTCCTCTCTGATGAGGGCGACGCTAGTTGAAGCGGAGGATACTGCTAAATAAAGGTATAAGACTTCATCGGGGGTTGGTGTAGACAAGATGGGGGGCATGGTCAGGTACTCTTTTAACCCCGCCAGGGCCTCCGATTGTTCGTGACCCCAGATCTCTCCCTTCTTCACCTTTATTGCTTGAAAGAATGGTCGGCACCGATCAGTGAGTCGTGAGATGAATCTGCTAAGTGCTACCACTCTTCCCGTCAGGACTTGAACGTCTTTATGTGTTCGGGGCTCCTTCATTTCTATGAGAGCTTTGACCTGTGTCGGGCTGGCTTGGATACCAGTCCGGTCCACGATGTGCCCTAGGAACTGTCCAGATGATACACAAAAAGAACACTTTGCCAGATTAAGCTTCATGCCATGGGACCTGAGGGTAGCGAACACTTGGCGTAGGTGAGTGATGTGGTCCTTTTTCTTTCTGCTCTTGACTACAGTATCGTCGATGTAGGCTTCGATTACTGTGCCCATCATACCTTTAAAGATCTTGTTGACTAATCTCTGGAAGGTGGCACCTGCATTTTTCAGTCCGAAAGGCATAACTTTAAAGTAGTATGTACCTGTTTCAGTAATGAAAGAAGTCTTTTCCTCATCCTTCGGGTTCATTTTTATTTGGTTGTAACCTGAATAGGCATCCAGGAAAGTTAGACGGTCATAGCCCGAGGTAGCATCAACCATCTGGTCGATCTTTGGGAGTGGAAAACTGTCATTTGGGCATGCCTTGTTCAGGTCGGTAAAATCGACGCAAACCCTCCATTTGCCGTTTTTCTTTTGAACAACCACGATGTTGGCAAGCCATTCGGGATATCCGACTTCACGGATGAAGCCGGCCTGGAGCAGTCTGGATACCTCATCTGCTATAATTAGGTTCCGATGTGCCCCCATGCGTCTTTGCTTTTGCCTGATTGGCCTGACGTTTGGGTCAACATGCAATGAGTGCTGTGAAACGTCAGGATCTATTCCCGGCATGTCTGTATGCTCCCATGCGAAGACGTCAGAGTTGTCCTGCAGCAATTGTGTTAGTTCTTCAAATTCAGAATCGGTCAGGGTTGTACCTGCAAAAGTAACTTTTTCTGGGTTGTCGGGCACGACACAGACCGATTGTAGTGGCTCAACCACAATTGGGGAGCCCGGCTCCCCATTCTTTAATTGCTATTTGGAGCATGAACTTTGCTCCTTCGATCGGGGTACCCCTGGGGCCTAGGCCTTCCGGATCTCCTTCAGAGTGACCGAATAACATTCCTTGGCGGCCACTTGGTCGCCCTTCACATCAATGGTGCCAGTACCGTCAGGGCCCAAACATCTCATGACCTGGTGAAGAGTCGAAGGCACACCTTGCATTCGGTGAATCCATCCCCTTCCCATAAGCAGATTGTATGAAGGTTTGGCGTCCACCACAACAAATGTCTCGGTCAGGGTCCTATGAGCGGCAGACACAGGTAACTGAATTTCACCGATCGGCTCGATTTGCCTGCCGTCAAAACCTGCGATGGGGCATCGGGATGTCATAATTTCAGATGGATTGATTTCGAGCTTTTCGAAAGCCCATTTGGTGATGATGTTGGCACTGCTCCCTGGATCGATCACGACTCTTTTCACAAGGCAGTTGGCCACCATTAGGGTCACAACCAGAGGGTCTTCATGCGGGGTTTGGACTCCCCGGAGGTCCGACACCGAGAAAGTGATGTGAGTTTCTTCAGCCTTGTATCGGGCTTCACTAATTTCGTTGACTTTTCTCATTTTGTGGGCTTTCCGTAGATAGCTTCGGCGCGATCCTTCGGTCTCTTTGGGTGGGGGGCCACCATGAATCATGTTGATGATTTTAACCGGCTGTGCATCCGAGGGGTTTCGAGGGACGTCGGGGGCGCGCTGATCGGTTCTTGGCCTGTCTTGTTGGACGTAATCCCGGAGTACTCCGCGAAGTAGTAATGCCTCCACCTGTTGCCTTAGATTGCGACACTCGTTCGTGATGTGCCCGAAATCACCATGGAAAGCGCAGTGTTTTGTCTTGTCTCTCTGGTCAAGTGGTTGTCGCATGGTAGGGGGTTGCTGGAAAATTCCTTTGGCTTTGTTCTCCTGGTAAAGTTTTGCAAGGCTAACCTTCAGGGGTGTTATCCTTTCTTCTAACCTGGGTCGTTTAGATGGCTTTGTGACTGATACTCCCGTTGGGGCTGACGATCCTGATGACAGATGGGCTCTGATGGGCCTGATGACAGATGGGCTCAGCTGGGCTGGACATTTCCACTCTTACATCAAGCCTTTATCTTAATTCCTGATTCTTTTTTTCAAGAGCCTCCAAGCGTTGAAGAATAACGGTTGTGTCTCCTAGCTGTGTGGTAGTTTCTCCCGCCATTGATTTAATAGCTTCTGACTATAACCTTCGAGTTTCCCACAAACGGCGCCAAAAACTGTAAACCCATTCGCAAACGCCGAACGAATTGTAACTTTTGTAATTTAAATCAGAAGCAATATATAGAAAAATGACAAGATAAACAAATAGATATTGAAGAATCAGCAAGAATGGGGAAAATTTCGGATCCTTTTCTCTTTTTCTTTCAGTCTTTTTATACATGAACCTAATATCACCCTCATAACTGGGTATTAAAAATATTTAAAACAATATCTCTACATTAAATACAGATTTACTTGTTTGTAAAACTACCACATTAAAATCCATATCAATTTTTATTGTGTATAATGTAACGGTCGACTTTTATGAGTTTTTATCTTGAAATGAGCTTCTATTTTTGGACCTTGTTTTATATTGTGCTTATTAATATATGTTGATTCAATGTTACTTTGTTTGATGGGCCTGATGCAGAAAATGGGCCTACATCATGTCTTTACAAATAAGTAAGAGTATTATAGTCATTTCACTACTAAAAGACTGCTAACATAATCATTAAGTGTCTTTGACCATACTGAAAGTTAGACAAAATGAGATATTTGTTACAAAATATAAACCGGAGACTAAAGAGGGTGTGGGCATAACTTAACAAAACTCGAGGGGAGGTAAGTATAATTATCCATTTATTTTATTATTCGAACCACAAATGCACTTACATTCTAAAAAATAAAAAGAATAATAATAAACCACAACAACATTAATAAAAGATACGGGATGTATTGACTCTTTGTATGGGTTTCAAAATAAATAAATGTGGTAGGTACATAAATAGTATATAATAACTTGAATCAAACATGTTAATATCCCCTGATCAGTCTGACTACTGAACTAACAACTTTTTCAGTGTAGAGTCAAGGCATAACAACTTTTTCCGTGTCAAGGACTGTATTAATCAATGTGTTTTTTTTTTTATATTAGTATAGCCCAATTAACTTGACAGAGGAAAGTAAAGTGAAGGTTACTGATTTTAGGCCCTCAATGTTGGGTTCAAAAGTGAGCAATTTGTTATGGGTTTTCTTCTTAGAAGGCCCTGGTCCAGCCCAAAATAGTCTAACAACAATCATCAATTATGTAATCCCCTTTTTAGGACTGAAACATTACTTAACCCAAAGAAATTGAAAAATGTTGGTCTAATTTTCTATTTTGCTTTTAACACTACTATCATGGTAATTTTATAATTTCATTTATTGAATGAAATATCAAACCACATAAGATTGTCAAACTAGAGCTACTTCAAAGCACAACGCTCTTCCTGTAGATTTGTAGATTTACGTTAAAGTCGCAACATAACAACTTTAATTTTGTTTCATGATATATAATCACCGAAATGAGCTAGAAAAATTCGGGAACTTTGGTTGTTTATGTGATGAGAGAATTAGATACACAAAAAAAAAATATATATATATATATATTTGTTACTATATATATATATTTTTTGGTACCGGACATAATCTAGACAAACTGAGTGAGCCTCCACAATCCGCATGCAAGTATGAAGTAGCAATTAAAAATTGCAGACAGACCTAATTAAATCTACAAGATATATAAATAATAAACCCTAGATCAAGATTCAGGTTCTTTATTGTCTTTTATTTGAAACATGTCCATGTGGGGGTTAGGTGTTTTTTGTTTTTTGTTTATTTTTTTTATATGTGGACAGTGTGGCCGCCACCGCCAGTTTGTGGGATGCATATGGCTTCCAAATTTGACCACACTTTAACACTGGAGATAGCCTAACTTGCATGACCAATACCAGAACATCATCATCTAGTGAGATGATGATGATTAATAATAGTCTTAAAACATTATTACTCATAAATTCTTCTTATAACTTAATGTATATTTTTTTCTTTTCGGTAACCGAAGTGATCCGGGTCAATTTACGCGCACCTCGACTAATTCCCAGAATCGAAGTGAACGACAGAGTAAACCTCCAGTGACCCAGACGAAAACGTAGTTAAGAGAATTTGAATCTAGGATCTCAACTACTTTATGTATATTAGTTTGTGAGATTGTGTTGACCCCAACAACTTGTGGTTTTCTTTTATAAACTATCTTGTTGTTTGTGTTTTAATTTCATTGCAAGTTCATTTGCAGCCGATCAATCAATAGTTAACATGGTAGGGAGGGATTACAATTTGATCCGATCTGACTTGATTCACTCCTAGTGAAACGAATTTGATAAGTCCTTAATTAACGAGTGGAGTAGGTTTGGTTTTAAAAATTAAAATTTGTTGTGAATTTGGGGTGAAATTGATATTAATAATTTTAAAACATGGGGGAATAGAGTTTAGCCAAAGTCGTAACGCTCACAAAAATGCGAATGTTCGTAATTCCTTAGTGTTTACTTATTTAGGGTGTCAACAATACATCAAATTCCAACATCATTTTTGTTAAAAAATATGATTGTAGAAATTTTCTTTGGCCAAAATGATATCAACACACTTGTCCCAAAATATTTTCAACCGCCCAATTGATGCTAAGGCCTTTTCTCTTCACCAACATCCTCACTAAGGCCCTGTTTGGTAGGTGGTCTGGTCCCAAGTGGTCTGGTCTGGTTTGGTCTTGCGTTTTATGAGACCAGACCGTGTTTGGTAGCATTGGTCCCAATTTTTTTGTTAGACCAAGTAAGACCAAATCAGACCAAAATGACCTCATTTCAGACAAAAAAAAAGGTGGTTCCTGGTGGTCCGGTCTGGTATTATTAATAAAATATATTTATAAATAATTAAAAATGAATAAATAATAAAAAATTTAATAATAATAATAATAATAAAAATTAAATAAAACATATTTTAAAAATAAAATATAAATAATAAACAAAATAAAATAAATAATACCTAATAATAATAAATAAATGAATAAATGAATAAAATATATTTATATATAATTAAAAAATAAAAATTAATAATATAAATAATAAATTAAATAAAACATAATAATAATAAAAAAATGAATACAATAATAATAAATAAATATAATAATAAAAAATGGACTAAATAATACATAATAATAATAAATTACATAAAACATATTTAAAAATATAATAAAAATAATAAATAAAAAAAAAATATAATAAATAAATATAATAATAAATAATAAATAGATATAATAATAAATAAATATAATAATAAATAATAAGTAAATATAATAATGAATAAATACTTCATAATAATAATAAAAAATTAATAATAAATTAAATAAAACATATTTTAAAAAATATATATAAATAATAAATAATAAACAAAATAAATTAAATAATACCTAATAATAATAAATAAATGAATAGAATAATAATAAATAAATGAATAAATAATAAAATATATTTATAAATAATTAAAAATTAAAAATTAATAATATAAATAATAAATTAAATAAAACATAATAATAATAAAAAAATGAATACAATAATAATAAATAAATATAATAATAAAAAATGGACTAAATAATACATAATAATAATAAATTACATAAAACATATTTAAAAATATAATAAAAATAATAAATAATAAACAAAATGAAATAAATAATAATAATAAATAATTAATAGATATAATAATAAATAATTAATAGATATAATAATAAATAAATATAATAATAAATAATAAGTAAATATAATAATGAATAAATACTTCATAATAATAATAAAAAATGAGTATAATAATAATAAATTAATATTAAATTAATAAAAAATATATTTAAATAATTAAAAATGAATAAATAATTTATAAATAAAATGAATTAAATAATGAAATAATAATAAATAAATAGAATATATTTATAAATTAATAAATAATAATTTAATAATATAAATAATAAAATAATAAAGTGAAGAAATAATAAATAAATAAATAAATAATACATAAATAAATATTATAATAAATAATAAATAAATAATAAGACCAGACCGCTTACCAAACAGACTTTTGCAGATCAGACCAGACCAGAAAGATCACCTACCAAACATGGCCTAACTTTCTAATTTAGTAATATTATTTATATATATATGAACATATAAGCATGTATATATATATAATATCATCTTCAAACAGAGCTTATCTTATTTTTTCTCTTCTTCATTTCTATTTCAAAACTCAAATCCCTAACCTAGCTATTCAGCCATGGCTCCAAAACAATTGATGGATAACCCCCGAAACCGATACCCCATGCTCACGATATTCCAAGCACGGGATTAGAAGAATATATATATTTTTAATCAATGACCATATTCTTGATGTTAATACTTTGATCGGACCTATTGAGGGTGTAACTTTATTGATTTATTTGTTTATCTTTTTAGAAATGATTAGGATTAACATTAAATTGAAATTTTAAGTTATAACATGAAACAGAATTAGATCTTTTACGCTTCTTAAGGCAAATAAATAAAAAGAGTGAAGAAATTACAATATAATGTAATGGGTCCGTTTGGATACGAGAAAACAGTTTTTGTTTTTATATTGTTCATCTAGTTAAAAAAAAAAAACACGTTTGACAAACGCGTTTATTGTTCATTTTTTTTTTCCAAAAAAACTGTTTTCTGTGAATAGTGTGTAAAAGTGGTGAAAACACCAAATACAATTTTTAATTATTTTTTGAATTTTTTCACTGTTTAGGGTACCACCTCCGTCACGGCTGCCGCCACCAACCACCACCACCAGTCGTCGCCGCCGGCCCCCACCACCTCCGATCGCCGCGCGGGCGCCGGGCCCCAGCGCCGCAGCCTCCGCCCGCCGCCAGTCACTCACCACCACCGCCGCCGCCAATCACTGCCGCCCACCACCGCCGCCCACCAATATCATTTTATTTTTTAATACAAATTTTTATCAAAACGCTTTTTTGTTTTTAATTTTTTGCTGAAAAAAATAAAGACAAATATAAAAACAGTTTTTATATTTGAAGACAAAAAACAAATACAAAAAATAGGCTTTCCAAACGCACCCAATGCATTTTAGTTGATTTGATTACTAAAAGATCAAATTCATTATAATTTATATTCACTTTTATTTAAATACTATCATATTATCAAGTAATCATTAGTATCTCAATAAATAAAATTCAGATTAAAATTATGATCCATTGACATATCTCATACATATACTATACAAACAACCAACAACAAAGCCTATATCTAGCAAAAAATGGTGGAAGAGCACGAGAATTTCATTGATATTAATTGTGAAATGTTTGTAAAAATAAATAAATTTGTGAAATGTGTCACGCAATAAATACAATTGGTGACACACGCAATTAGCTAACATCACCTTTTATTTTCTTTTTTCTTTTTCTTTTTCTTTTTCTTATCAATTTGTTTTTATTCCACAAGTACTTTTTAACTTTATCCTACATTCATTCCCTTAGATGTTAGATAAAGCAACCACTCAACACCACAAACAAAGTTGAGCACTTTAGCATGTTGCCATTCCACGTAATGGATTCACTTGTCGCTTATACATGTAAGGTATAAAGAATCTTAATAAATGTGATTATTTATTTATTTATATAGTATATCTTATTGCTTTTATTTTTTATTCTTTATGTTGATGTGTGTTGCATTGGGTTCTCTCTCTTTTCTACATCAAGTGGATCAACTGTTTTGATAATATGCAAATTGGGATATCCATATTCCTTTTCAGCAAGTAGATGAAATCATAACCATTTATGCAACCATTTGTTTGGTTTTTCGAATGTTATTTTTGACTTTTTTTTTAAAGAAAAATTTATTTTGAATGGTGTTTGATAAATTTTTTAAAAGAATTTTTGGATATTGGAAGAACGCTTTAAAAAAGTTGGAGGTACCAGTTTCTCAAAGACAGTTTCTGCTTTTCTTTCTCTTCTGTAGAAAGCCAAAAGCAAAAGTTATGCCAAATAGGGCCTTAATGCTTTGTTTGCGAAGTGATTCGTGATTTGTGGTCCAAAAAAAAAAGGAAAATCGAAGAGTAACAAATCATGTGGTGTGATTTTATTCTAAACTAAAAGCATGTTTGGTATTGATGGTTTTGGTATGAGAAAAATGAAAGTTGAAGAATGCCGAGCATGCTTGGTAGAGTTAGTAATACTACAAATATTGGATTAAAATAAATTTTATTTAATATTTTATTATTTTAATTCGTTTATTTAATATTTTTAAATAAATAAAATTTTAAACTAATTTAAATATTTATTTATTTATATTCAGCTTTTGTTGAATTATTTGTTCTAGGTACCGTATTAGGATCACTTGAAATCACCAAATTTGGTGTTTCCAAATTAGGCCCAAAAGTGAAAGCATGCTTTGGGCTTGCGGAAGTAGAAGCATGCTAAACAAACATACTTTGGTGTGTAAAATTGTGAATAATTACAAAGCAAGAACACAAAATTGGAAGCAAAACATGCTCCCAAATAGACCCTTAGGAATGTGATACTCCATTAATAGAAAGAAAATAAAATAAAATTTACCATTGGACCAATTTTTATAGTACTTTATTTTGCTTAATTTATTGATTCCACGGATTTTAATAAAAGAATGAGAGCAAAATGCGTATAAAAAAACTTCAAATACTAAAACCACTCGACATAATTCTAATCCACAAAATCATTAGTATTTAAGCAAATACATATGCATGATCCTAATACAAGAAATCTTCTTTAAATTTAGTAAATGCATGTAATAAGATTATTGTCCTTAAAATTTATTGACAGCTAATTTCTTTTATTCACCTCACGATTTACATTAAATAGTTATTTGAAACTACAATGAGAAAATAATCAAATTGAAAGTTCATAATGTTGTACCATCTTACTATAACCAATTTGACCACATTATTACAAATTTTCTACCAAGAGCGAATTGCGTTCCACTTATTTCTAAAAAATAATAAAGAAAATAAAATTTATATTAATATATATATTATATATATGTTCCACTTATTTCTAAAAAATAATAAAGAAAATAAAATTTATATTAATATATATTATATATATATATATATATATATATATATATATATATTAACTGTGACTTATAAATAAAGTGAATTGTATGACAGCTAAATATATGATAGAGGAGGCATGCGTAGTCAAATTATCAAAGCGCCGCCTTAATTTTTTTTGTTTTTTTATATATATATAGATATTGGAGAATCGCCGACGGGACATGATCGGAATATTCCGTGAAGTGGGTGTCCTAGTTGGAAAGTGAGAATTCAATGTTGTCCGAATATTCCCTCATATTCCCTTATTCATTTATGATCACATGATAAATCCTCGACCGTCAGATTGTTTGGCCAATTAAAAGTCCACAAATCGAACGGTAATCAACCAAAAAGGCTTAATGTGGAAGCTTATCTCACGATGTACCAGATAATGCATGTTCTAGAGTAGCCAACCGAAAATAGGAATTGATAGGCACAACTCCAATTTACCACCACCACTTCACGTAATATTCCTTTGGCATCTAAAAAATTCACAACCGGTTATGCTTCACATTTACACCTACACACATGTGTGTGTATATATATATATATGGACCCTTATAGCGGTGGTGTATCAATCATTCAAAGCTCCAACATTCTTGTGTGAGAAAATTTGAGAAAAGTGTTTGGAGTTCGAGAAAATTATAAGCAATGGCTGGAATTGTGGTGGTTTTTGACTTCGACAAGACCATTATTGATTTGGATAGTGATAATTGGGTCGTGGACGAGTTGGGTGCTACCGATTTGTTCAATCAACTTCTCAACACCATGCCTTGGAATTCTCTCATGGTTAGTCCTTTGCCAATTAATTCATTCAATTGTGTATATATATTTTCTGTATGTATATATGCATCTTATTAGTGAACATGTCTTATTTGATTTGATTGAAAAAATTCCATTCATGAAAGAAAATACAAGAAAGAGCATTTAACAACCACATGTCTTATTTGATTCACTAGTCATGATAATGGTTGGTTGTTGCGATATGGTTTTGGTCCAATCGGGATATAATATTAAAAAAATTCAACAAAATTTTAAATTATTGTAAGTAATAAAGACCTCGCGAGAAATTGAGAGAGTTTAATGTTGTTTGATGTGACATCTAATATTTTCCATGAAGACTATTAGTTGAAATTTGTCTTTTTCCAAGTCAATATTTGAAAATGTTATTAAAACACGAAGCGAAACAGACTTTTAATTTGTTATTCCCCCCCCCCCCCCCCCCTCCTCTCCCCCTGTTTTCTTACTTATTTGTTCATGAGATAATATATATATATATATATATATATGTTTATATGTAAGCTCATATGGTAATGCTCTGCTATGTTATTTATATACAGGATAAGATGATGAAGGAGCTTCATTCACAAGGAAAGACCATTGAGGACATTGCAGGGGTACTAAAAAGGGTTCCAATACATCACAGGGTCATCACAGCCATTAGATCAGCTCATGCTTTAGGGTATATATATCTATCTCTCTGTCTCTAACTCTTTTAATTTGTCTCAGAATAAATTTTCTTTTCCTCTGTTTGTTTTCCTGGAAAAAAAAAATTCATGGTGTAAATGGGTAATTTGCAGGTGTGATTTGAGGGTTGTAAGTGATGCAAATATGTTCTTTATAGAGACAATACTAAATCATCTTGGCCTGAGAGATTATTTCACTGAAATCAACACAAATCCGAGCTTCGTCGACGACGAAGGGAGGCTCAGGATCTTCCCTTACCATGATTTCCATTCCTCTACTCATGGCTGCAATCTCTGCCCTCCAAATATGTGCAAGGTGATTACCATTTTATTTCACTTGTTTTTCATTTTTTTTGGTTCCACCTAACAAAATTAATTAATTTTTTTCTCCAGAAAAATAATTTACTAGTTATTAATTATTTGGCCACTTGTCACGAGCATAGAATTATTAATATATATCTACATATGTATATAAATATATTCAGTTTCTAAATAAGTAAACTGTGTACTAAAAGTTTAAAAGTCACCATATTGAAAAAGACTTGTGAGTCAATATTAATATATGCATAGTGACCCCACTAGATCTCTTCAATAGTATTTTTGAAGAGAAATAATGATTGATAGTAACATATTTTGAAAAAATGTAAATTTTGAAGATATACTGTATTCAAGTGCTTATTTTTTTCAAAAGAGATAGATGAGTAGTTAAACCGTGTACTTTTATGTAAGGTTATTATAAGTTTTGTTACCATTTTCTTCCCCCAAATCAAATTAATTTCTTCTTCTCTCTTCAGAAAAATAAATTACTAATTCTCAATTTTTGTTTTTATATTTCAAAACAAGTAAACTCATGTACCAAAACTCACTGGATTGAAAAAGACTTGGGTCAATATATTATGTCTATTGACCCCTAATATGTTTTATAGTAATCTTAATATGTTGAAGGATTTAAATATTAAAATTTAATTCTAAACTATCTTAGAAATTTAGATTTTTTCAATTATGCTCCTACTGAATTTTTTTAAAAAATAACCTAAAATCCCACTAAAGTTTTAATATGATTATTATGCTCCCACTCACCGAAATTTCTAGATCCGTCACTGACTCTCACTAACAAATAACAACTTAACTTTAGTGTTACTTATCACTTATAAATAGAATCATTATAAGTTTGTACTGTGTATGATTGAATTAAGTTTATGGTGTGTTTGATAATACTTAACATTTATTGAGTTGAGTGCAGTTGATAAAAGTTTTGAACATCACTGAAAGTATCACTTAAAATGAGGTAAAATTTTAAGTGACAAAGTCATCACTTAACACTAAAGTCTGAAAACTAAAAATTTATAAAAATATCAAAAAATATAATTTTTATAAACACTACTTAAAATCTCCAGTACTTAATTTTCAATTTTATCAAATAACACCTAAATGTTTTTTTTTTCCTCAATAGGGTTTGATTATGGAAAGAATCCAAGCTTCTATAGCTAAAGAGGGGAAGAAGAAGGTAATCTATCTCGGAGATGGAGCGGGCGATTTTTGCCCGAGTTTGAAGCTGAAACAGGGAGACTACATGATGCCAAGGAAGAACTTCCCAGTGTGGGACTTGATATGCGAAAATCGCGCACTTCTGAAGGCAGAGATCCACGAATGGAGTGACGGGGTCGAGTTAGAGCGCGTTTTGCTTCAACTTATTAGCAAGATTTCAATGGAAGAGAGCTCTGCTCAGATGTTTTCTGTTGATTGCAAGTTTCAGACAATCCCCATGTCTGCCCCTGAAGCATTGCCTCAAGCTCTCCCAGTTCCTCATTAGGTGTTGCTAGTCTTGTTGGGCAATACTAAAGCTAATATATACAAAGTTGTATTTTCATATTATTTATGCTTTAGGAATGAAATTGTGATCTTAATTATGATGTGACTGAAAAAAAATTAAATGAATAAAAGATAAAGATATTAGTGTGGTTCTAAATATGGCATCAATTATGACTTAGTTGTGAACCTTTGGTGTGTCAATTTGGTAGTAGTTATGTACAATAAGTTCCTTTTGGAAATCAAAGCAAATTCTCCCCTGAAAATGGAGTTTGTTAAAATATAATCATATATATAAGTTTAATTTTATAAGGCATTTTGAAGTACATATAATGATGATTAAAATCGATTTCTATTGAGCATTGACTTGTGTGAGCTAAGTGAGGCTTGACATATTCACTTGTCAACTATGCCTTTAAATTTTTACATATATATATATATATTTTTTTTACGTCTAAATGAAATAAAACCAGTTAGATTTGTTTGAATATCGAACAAGGAAAAAACAAAAAAATAATACTTAGGTCCTGCTCCATAAGAAATAAGTTCATCATTCCTGATAATATGGTCCAATACAAGTGAATATCAATACAAGTTGGCAAGTGGTCCAATACAAGATCAATTCATTTTGAAAAATATTTTGACACGTGTCCAACTTGTATTGGATCATATCATCGGGAGGACGAATTTGGTCCTCATGGGACAGGACCTAAGTATTGTCCAAAAACAAAATAAAAACTAATACAAATAGGACTAATTTTAGGACTCTTTGTACAAATAGAAATAAGAATTAATTATTTATATTCAAATAGTTAATTCAAAGGCATAGATGTAAGTTAATTCTTATTTCTTTTCTAATAAAAATAATAATGAACTTATTCTTATTCAAAATCGAATGATCACTAGAGTTATTTAGAGAAATCTTTTCAAGGGCAACATTAGAGAAATCTTTGCAATGCAAGTGAATTTGACATGTGATAGGACAGGAGATATGCTTGGAAATCAAATGAGAATAATTATCTAAAGAATCAGACAATTCTTGTCCGAAATCAAATTCGGATGGAAGAGATTATAAGCATGAATATAATCATTGATCCATGCTCCGATGTCACTGTAAAATGACATATTTATCCTTGAATTTTAATTTTTTTTTAAATGTAAAATGACATATATA
This sequence comes from Cornus suecica, assembly GCA_963922005.1. Taxonomy (NCBI): domain Eukaryota; kingdom Viridiplantae; phylum Streptophyta; class Magnoliopsida; order Cornales; family Cornaceae; genus Cornus; species Cornus suecica. The sequence continues at coordinate 95,717,220 of OY998238.1, forward strand.
TCTTTGAATATTAAGGGTGTGTTTGGATAGTTGGTTTTTGCTTTTGTTTTTATTTTTTTGTTTTCCAATTGAGAATAAAAACGTGTCTGGGAAGTGAAAACCCAAATTTCATTTTTATGCACAGTACAAAAAAACATCACTCTCATTTGAGTCCAAAATGAGAACTGTTTTTTGAATTTTTTGCACTGTAACCGGTACAAAGCAAAAACGTGTCCTGAGAATAATTTCCCAAAAATAGAAAACTCCTCTCCAAAACTCTTCTCTCTTCTCTTGTCGCCTCTCTTTCCACGAATCCATCGATTTCCAAGCGTCTCCGTCATTGGTTTCTCTCTCTCTCAAAAATTCATGGCCTCTCCGTTGGTGGCTAACGGCGACATCGCCGCCGCGAACTCCGTCGCCCCTGGCCGCATGGTGTCGGTGTACAACGAAGTACAAAACAGTCATCTGGATCACTCTTTGCCCTTCCCTTCTGTACTCAAACGCCCCTTCAAGGTCGTTAATGACCCTCATAGTTCCGCTGTCGGCAATCCAGGTCCACACATCTCTCAAGCTCGCGACAGCTCTAGGGCTTCGATTTGGGCCATTTTGGGACAACACTAGCTTCGATTTGGGAATCGCACTTCCTCCTCAAGCTCAAATCAGGTTCGTTTCTTTGCGTATCTTGTATCTATAGCTGCGTATGTGTGTGTATATGTATGTGTCTGTGTAATCCCACTCCCCTTGCCATGTCAAATTTTTTAACTTCTCCAGAGTTTGTTTCATACCCAACTCTTATTTTGTTTCCGTTGCGGGTGGTGATAGGTTGCGCGGGTGTTTGTTTGGAGGATAGGGATATGGAGGAGGGGTTGTTCAAGGTGGGGAGTGTGGAGGAGGCCACCGAGATTTTATTGCCGCGGATGCCAGAGAAGATGAGGGAGTTGATGAGGTTGACTTTCTTTAAGCCGCCCAAGACCATGCTCTCTTGTTTTCTCAATGATTTCATCGATGTGAGTCTCACATTTTGACTTTTTATTTATTTATTTATATGATTAATGATTTTTATTGATTGATTTGTTTTCAATTGGTCATCTACACATAATTCTTACATTGAAATTGGTGTTTTATGATTGAAATTTAATTTTCTAAACCATATAAAGCTTTGATTGAAAGTATCAAATTGGAAAACAATGCAAGGGGTTAACTGCAATTGATATTCCAGCATGGCTGTTGAGAAATGGGGTCCTTAGCACAAACTCATGAATTATTTAAAAACAGGGAGGTAAAATTGATATCCTAAAAAATTAAGCTTCACTAAGAAAATTAAATAGTTCTAGGAACATCATGCTGATTTGAGGGAATAATGTTATATTGTGGTTTGCTTTGTGCTTTTGCATAGTCAGTCGATAACATCGAAATTAAATAGTACCAAGTTGGTAAGTTTTTGCTAATAAGCTACTTTTATTTATCATCAAATGATCGTGCAAGGGAGTGAATAATTGAGAATACACACTCCGAAGGATGAATGTTAAGTAATATGAGTTATGTAAAAGAGATTATTTAAGTGTGATGAAGCAATACGAAGTCGGATAAGAAAATAACTGATTACGATCTTCATGTCAGCCCCAAAATAGTGGATGACTAAGAAAAGACCGAATCATCAATGCACAAACTGTCATCTTTTGTTAAATTTATCCCTTTTCTCCTTCATCAATTGACAATTCTTTGTAGTCATTCGTTTGTGCTCCTTCATGACCAATTGATTCCATCTCTATTATTATAGGAACACCCTTGACTTCTTCCAAGTTTTTTGACTTCATCTTATAGTGGGTAAGATGAGTATTTGTCTCTTGATCCATGGACAGATGTGGTTGTGACTTTTTTGCACTAGTCTATTTGAGTTATGAACTAGAATTTACTCGAGTTATAAAATGCATTATGTGAATATTGGAAGTTTAAAAATAGGAGTTCAAGGGTGAATATATATACATGTCATTTCATTTTCCCCTTTTGGATTGTGGGGGTTGGGATATGGGTGCCCTGTTGCCCTACCTGGCTGTTACTATACCCAAGGATGAGCTTGTAACCAAATTAGCATCCTAGCTACTGTCCTGAAAACATACTATTGACTGGAAATTCTTATTAGCATAAGTTGCTTACTGCACTCTTTTGCTAATGGTAGGGGACACTGAAGGCCTCAATGTTTAAGATAAAACAAACCTAGTTCTCATTGATTGATTTTGCAATTGTACTGATTACCAATATATGGCAATAAGCAACTTACGTTCAATCGAAAAAATTAACAACAATATGACCTCTTCTTCTAGTCTTGAAAACTCAGTTTTCATAAAACAGTACTCAGAAAGTTGTGTTTGCAGAACCTCAACTAAACAAATTTCAAATTGTTTTATATGTTACTTTTAGTTCTCTAAGTCTGGAAAAGGAAATCAGAAATTTAACCAAGGCACTTGGTTTCCTTTTACCTTGACTAATCTTTAATGTTGTAATGAGGAACTTGAAGGCATTTCCCACTTGTTATGCCTGTGGTTCTCCCTTGTTCTACTACATTTCTTTTATATGATCAATGTTAACTAAACAAAACTGAAGTAATTTGTGTTTTCAAATGGAATAGAACAATGTTGTCATTGCCTCATCAATCAAGCAAAATTGAAGGCCATTCATAGTGAATTCTTTAATACTCATCTATGAGAGTAGAGCAAAAGGGAAATAAATAAAAGGAAATAATATATATCTCTAATCATCTTCTCATTTGTTATTAGTATGAGGTCGCATGTAATTACATTAGTAGATTAGTAATCTATGGGTCAGATTACTTATTATTATTAACTTTTTCATAAATTTAGAGTTAACCATTGCATGTAACTTTCATCAACGATGGAAGTAAACCACTACCTATTTGCAACTTTGATTGACTTTTCATTGCCTCTTCAATCAAGCAAAAATGGAGGTCATTCATAGTGAATTCGGTAATACTCACCTGTGAGAGTAGAGCAAAAGGGAAATAAATCAAAAGAAAGAAGGAAATAATATATATCTTTAATCATCTACCATTACTACAATAGTAATCCTAGATTAGACTAACTTTTCATTGCCTATTCTATCAAGCAAAAATGGAGGTCATTCATAGTGAATTCTATAATACTCACCTGTGAGAGTAGAGCAAAAAGGAAATAAATCAAAAGAAATAAAGAAATAATATATATCACTAATCATCTACCATTACTACAATAGTAATCATCTAATTTTTTGTCTTTATCTTTTTATTTTTTCATTTTTCGAAGTTAAAAAGTAAACACAAAGCCCCAATGCTGTTTTTTTTTTGTTTCTGTTCTGTTTTACTATTTTTTATTTTTTTTATTTTTTTTGTTGTGTTTCCATTAATATTCGTGGTCATTGTCTTTGCTGAGTTGTTTTAACAGCTTAAATGATGTTGCTTACACTGCTCAGGGGGTTTTCTACATTCCACACACTCATTGTGGCGCCTACTTCTCTCTATATATTACTCTTCTCCGGTCTATTTGACAAGGGTTCACTTAATGAATTGATAACTAAAAGAAAATCTACATTCTCCGACACAGTATTGGGGGTATGTTGTTGAAGAAGGAGTAGTTTGAACTGTCATATATGGTGATGATTTAGGGACACAAATTTTGTAGTTGAACTCTTGTTGGGCTTGTTTCATTTGTGGTTTATGTTTTAAGAAAGTACACTATGTGCAAATCTTACAGTTAAAACTCATAATTGCAATCTTAGATTATGAGTTACGTCTATGAGGGGTACAATGAATGCAGTTCGCGATACAATATATTCGGCCATGTAATAATATATTTAGATATGGGTATATACTGAATGATTGTAAAATATTATTGAATTTTCATCTCCATAATGGGATATGTTGGAGGACAATGTCTTGGACATGTCTTGTGATATTGGATGTCTTGTGATAATTGTTTTTTAGTATGTCTTGTGATAATTCTTGCTATCAGGTGAAAAAAAAAATTTGGACTTATCATTTTTATGGGGAGGTGCTGCCGAAATTTTTTCATTTTCAAAAGTGTTCATGATGAACAATACCAACTTGTCATAGAAGATATTTGATAAGTGCCTTTCAATTGCCATTTTGCTAATTAATGTCTTCATATCCATTTGATTATTCATTTACTTAATTCATTAAAAGTTGAATACTTGTCTAAATTAAGTGGATTGGTCTAATGGAATTCAATCTCATTTAAATAGATATAATATCAAATTAATGACATTAAACTTATCACTGAACAAAAAAATTATTTAAAAAAAACATATTAAAGTCAAAATTTCAGTAAAATCTTTTAAAAAACAATTCAACTCTGCCAAACATGTTTTTCTATTTCTATTCTCATAAATCCAGGGAACACAGACGCTGCCAAACATGTTTTCCTGTTTCTGTTCCCATATATTTTGAAAAAATAAGGTTTACCAAACGTGTTTTTTTGTTTTCTGTTCCCGAAATTTTTTTAAACAAAATTTCCAACCAAACACGTTTTTGTTTCCGGATTATCCCTAGGACAATAACAAAAAAGTTTTTTATTCTCGAGAGAAAAAAAAACAAAAACGAAAACACTGATTTCCAAATGCACCATAAAGTTTTTTTTAGTGTAAAATGACATATATATCCTTGAATATTAAGTTTTTTTTTAAAAAAAAAAATGATAAAATGTGAAATGACATTCAAAACCCTTAAAACCTAATGTTCAACAATCAACATCTTCTTATCTCTCCAATCAGTGTAGAGAGAGAAGGGCAGATAGCTCTCATCTCCTCTCATTCCTTGTTCAAATTCTGATTCCTAACCCTGTTGAAGCACATGTTACATGTTTAATATGTTAGTTATGATTGCCTAATTTAGGTAGCCTAATAGTTAGGCATGATTGCCTAACTTAGGTAGCCTAATGGTTAGGCATGATTTAGGTAGCCTAATGGTTAGGCATGACTTACTTTTGTATTGCCTATATATAGGCTTATGTATCTAGGGTATTGACAACAACAACTACACAAGATACGATCAATACAATGTAATCATTTGAGTGCTCCATTTCTATTCTCTCTTTCATAGTTTAGTCTATACATTAGTAATTATTCCGCAATTACTATACACTTACAATTTTCAACATGGTATCAGAGCAACCCATTTAATCTATGTGCTTCTTTATAAGCCTTACTAGAAGGAGAGTGTATTAATCTTTATTTCTTGTTGTAATCTTTTACTAGCATCAATATCTGATATTGTTGACCTCTTCAATCATCCTTTCCGGCTTACATCTTGATGCTGCCATCTCTAATCTTGTTTCTACTGCCAACTCATATCTTTCTACTGTAAGCTTTGATTTTTCCACTGCCCATTGCTGTTGCTGAATTTGTTTTTACTGCCCTCTCTCTACAATCTGAATTTTTTTTTTACTATCCACTATAATGGAAAATAAAAATTCTTTCAAGGACATTCTCTTCTTCGGATCTATGACCAATACCAAATTGAAGGGTTCTAACTATCTTCAATGGTCACGTGCGGTAACTATGTTTCTAAAAGCTTGGGGTAAGGTGTCATATCTTCAGGATACCAAACCTTCTGATGCAACCACAGTGGCTATATGGGAACAAGAGGATGTTCAGATAATGACTTGGTTATGGAACAGTTTGGAGCTGGAATTTTTTAACAATGTTTCGTGTCTTGAGACCTCTAAGGAAATTTGGGATACTCTTCGAGAGTTATACTCTTCCGAGCAGAATCTTTCTCGGATATATCAACTCTATCAGGCCATATTTTCTCTTCAACAAGGTGATCGCTCGGTTGAAGACTATTTTTCAGAACTCAAGGGTATGTGGGACGAATTGAACATTTATCAGCCGTTGACAACTGACTTGAAAATTCAGCAGCAACACCGCGAGGAATTTCGAGTTGCTAAGTTTCTCTCTGGACTTAAACCAGAACTTGCTACCATCAGCTCTCAAATTCTCTCTGGGAAGGACATTCCTACAGTCAGTGAAACATTTGCTCGGGTACGGCGTGCTTCTATTCATTCTTCTGCCTCCGAGAAAGATGCCCAGTCTACCCTGGTTGCTCCTGATGGGCCTAATGACCCATATAATCGCAATAATCGTAGTCATCATACTGGCCGCGGTGGTCATCTCAACCGTAGTCATGGTGGTCGGCGTACCACCAGTGGCCGTGGCACCAAATATTGCACTCATTGTAATCGAAGTAACCACATTGTTGAATCCTGCTGGAAACTTCATGGTAAGCTCGCTTGGGCTAATCAAGCTGCCTTTGACAATGTTCCTCCCATTGTTACTTCTGACGAGCAGGTTGTTATGACTAAGTCCGAGTATGATTCTATCACTCAGCGCCTGCATGACCACTCTGCATCCACAACCAATCTTGTTACTTCAGGTAATACCTGTCTCATCTCATCGTCTACTTCTCATTGGGTCATTGATTCAGGGGCCTCCAATCATATGACAGGTAATTCATCTCTTCTTTCTAATTTTTCACCAGTTGCCTCCCAATATTTTGTTACCATAGCTAATGGTACTAAAATTCCGGTTTGCGGAGTTGGTAATGTTCAGACTTCTACCCTTACTCTTTCATCTGTATTATATCTACCCAAATTTCCCTTCAATTTATTATTTGTGCCCAAGCTGACCAAATCTTTCAACTACTTAGTAACCTTTTATCCTAATCACTGTGTTTTTCAGGATCTAAAGGCAAAGAGGACGATTGGTGGGGGATTTAAGAAGGATGGTCTCTACTATTTTCAGTCATCTTCAAACTCTGTTCATGCAGCCTTCCACTCTGCTGCTTCTCCGTACCAGTGGCATTGTCGTTTGGGGCATCCCTCCTATCTCAGTTTGCAACATTTAGTTCCTTCTTTACCTTCGGTCTCCAAGTTTAATTGCGATACTTGTGAACTTAGTAAACACCGTCGAGCTTCATTTCAACTTCGAGCAGATGCACCTTGTTCACATCCTTTTGAACTTGTTCATTCAGACGTTTGGGGACCTTCTCGAACTACTGGCTTATTTGGTGCACATTATTTTGTCACTTTTATTGATGATTATTCACTAATGACTTGGTTATATGTTTTTAAAGAAAGATCTCAATTGTTCCAAAATTTTCAATCTTTTTATGCTGAAATAACCAATCAATTTAATGCTAAACTTCTTGTCATACGAACTGATAATGCTCTTGAATATCGTCTTGGCATCTTTCAGCAATTTCTTGAGTCGAGAGGAATTCAAACATCTTGTGTTGATACCCCTCAACAAAACGGAATTGCTGAACGGAAAAATGGGCTTGTTCTTGCTATAGCTCGTGCTCTTGTGATTCAAATGAATGTACTGAAACACTTCTGGGGTGATGCAGTTTTAACTGCTGCATATCTTTTAAATAGAATGCCCTCGCGTATTCTAAAAGGGAAATCACCTTTTCAAATAATGTTCTCTGATAAAAATGTTTTTTCTATACCCCCGAAAGTGTTTGGATGCATTTGTTTTGTTCACAATCTTAGTCACAATCGAGACAAACTTGATCGTCGTGCCCACAAATGTATTTTTCTTGGTTATTCTCGTACTCAAAAAGGATATAGGTGTTACAGTCCTACTTTACACAGACAATTTGTTAGTGTTGATGTCACCTTCTTTGAGGATACTCCATATTACTCTTCTGCAACCAATCAGTTAATGGAACCTGTCATTCCCACACCTGTTATTCCTACTATTGTTCCTATATCTCAGGCTTATGTTCCTCGTCGACCACGAAGTGTCTCTCGACATCGTCCACAAACTGTCTCGGTTGCCCCTGATCATGTAGAAACTACTCCATCTCATCCACCACCGGCCTTAACGTCTGTAGATCCTCCTCTTAATTCCGATCTTGATCTTCCTATTGCTGTTCGCAAAGGTAAGCGCATATGTACTGAACATCCTATATCAAACTTTATCTCTCTAGATCACTTGTCGCCTTCCTTTCAGCCTTTTTCTCTCTCTGTATCCTCTACTACTGTTCCTAAGTCTTACAGGGAGGCCTTTTCTCATCCTGGCTGGAAAACAACAATGGAAGAAGAAATGCGTGCTTTGAAGTTGAATCATACTTGGGATCTTATTCCTACTTCTGCTGATGCACAAGTGGTTGGTTGTCGTTGGGTGTTCACTATAAAGCAAAATCCGGATGGTACTGTGGACCACCTGAAAGCCCGTCTAGTTGCCAAAGGATTCACCCAAACCTATGGCATTGATTACACTGAAACCTTCTCTCCGGTTTCTAGTGTGTTTTAAATTATTACTCGCAAGTGCACGAATCAATTGTAGTTTAGGTTATGCAAGAACGAGGTCGAACCCAAGGGAATGTTTTAAAGATAACTTAATTAAACTCAAATTAATCTAAAACTAACCTAGTTTCTCAAAGTTTGTTTGTTGAAGTGATTTTTATACTAAACATGCAATATCGAAATACAAATAATTAAAGCGAGAATAATAGGGAGAAAATACTAAGGTATCGGAATCCACCACCACTAATCCATAAACTTCTAATTATTAATTTATCAATTCCAATTTTAGAGTAGTAATTTAGAAATCAATCTTATTATTTTCTCAAGATTTAACAATAACATACTAATGAAATATATTTTCAAGAAATAGATTTTCTTTCGCTTTAAAGTGTAAAATTCTAAGCATCCTATGTATGCAATTTAATGGATCACATAAGATCAAAGATTTTTACTTATAAATTCATCAAATCCAAGCTTGATTAATTGTGATAAGAATTCTTAACTACTATAAATACATGATATTTATAGTGAAAGGAATTTAAAACAATTAATACTATGAAGCGAAAATCATAAGCATTTAAACCATACACATGGAAATTGATAAAAGACTAAAAGGAATTTATTTCATAAATGGTGGTTTCATCCTCAACCTTAGTTGATAATTTAGTTACACATGCTTAAAAAGAAAATAACAAAGTAAGAACAATAAAACCCGGAATTGAAGATAAATTCTTCTCCTCTTTGGTGTCCTTCTTGCTCTCCTCCTTCTTCTTCTCTTCTTCTTTTTTCTTCTTCAAGATGTATCCATATTTATAGAGAAATATTGGAATCAAATTACAACTTGTAAAGATAAATGAAATATTCTTTTGTTTTCTTTTACTTTGAATATACATAACTTTCCATCACATTTTGTTTTTTTCCCATATGCATTTGAATCTTCCAACTTTCATCCATGTGCATTTGATTCATCCAACTTTCATCCATGTGCATTTGATTCATTTCTCTCTTTACACCTATAAATGAAAGACATAAATGTAGATGTAATTTAATGACATTGAAAATGATTTATTCAATAATTTTATTATATAAATTAAGTTTTGTGCACTTATCATTATTACACTTCTAAATTAATTAAAATAAATAATTTTACCTACTAACAAATATACATTTAGGGATAAAATATGTATGTAAAATGGACTTATCAAATACCCCCAAACCTATATTTTGCTAGTCCTCGAGCAAAACAAAAAGAAATAAAATTCTAACTATACCATTTTCGCTGGTTGTCTCGATTACATTTAGCATATGCAATAAGCCTTTGAACCCCTAGGTTTCCCCTAGTGGACGAGTTATAGTCTCGTGAGGGTTTCCAGTGATGATACCCACAAACATCGATTCTCGTGAATATACTACCCACAATTTCTCAATTCTTTATAATCACGCATTCATGCATTCACATACTCATCAACCAAGTCATGATATAATGCACAAGATATTATGGATGCAAATACTCCCATTCACTACCGAACAATAACTAATATCAAGATTCGTGTCATGAATGGTTCCCACAAAAGTAAAAGATTTCGTTACTTTATACTCCCAATCCAGACAACCCTCCGTGTTTTTGTGAACATTCTACTCTGGTATTTCAATCTTTATTTTTCTACTTCATTGATCAAATTTTGCCAAAAAATAAAAAATAAAAATTTATTACTTCCATCATTCCACTTTTCATCCCTTTTTATCTTTCTAAGCTCCGGACTTTCCAGCGTGGATTTTTAATCCCAACCAATTGGGCCCTAACTTCTTTATTGGGATTTATGCTCATTAGTTTTCTCCCATTTTTACGCGAACAATGATATTGGTGATACCAAGGTCCGGTTACTCAGATCGAAGAACTACTTTTTGCATTTTATTTTTCAAAATAAATTTTGAAAATTTTCTCCATTTCATCTATATCAACTCCCCATCTCTCATTTTATTGTGGCAAAATTAATTTTTCAACTACATAGTCAAAGATCAATTGTTTTTCCCATAGTGAATGTGTGCTTGTGCTTATAGGTCAAAGTCGTCCTTTTCGGTTTCAATTTTACTAATCTATTCACCCATGTAAAACCATATCACTTCACTTAGCTCGATCTAATCATTACTCTCATGAACGGGAATATTGCATCACATACTACTCACACATCATAAACACAAACTCAATCAACTTGTAATGCAAAACATTCATGCGTGAAAATAAATTCTTTTTTTTTTTTTTTGAAAAATTTCAAATTTTTTTTTTTTTTTCAAAATTAATGAATTACAAAACAACAAATTAGACACCATACCCCCAAACCTAAACTCAACATTGTCCCTAATGTTGGACAAACTCACATTTTGTAAACAAAAAGACAAGAGTGAAAAGGTATCACCTGACTCATGGTAGGTTGATCTGGTCAAACTTGCTATCAAACAACAATGAATTGTTAGAATTCAAAACAAAAATTAAAAATAAAGTAAAAAAATCCTAAAATAGATATGTACAACAAGACCACATAGGTCAATCCTGATAAACATGATCACTCAGAGAGATCTCCTCCCCTTCTTGAGAAATTAACTCTAAAAATGGTTTCAAACACTGACCGTTAACTTTGAACACATCACCATTTTTTGGATTTTCAATCTCAATGGCTCCATATGGATGAACAATTCGAACAATGAATGGACCAGACCATCGAGATCTCAACTTTAAACAAATGCAACCTAGAATTATAAAGCAAGACTTTTTGACCAGGTGTGAAAGTTTTCTTAAGAATACTTTTGTCATGCCTTATTTTCATTTGCTCTTTATAGATTTTTGTACTCTGGTAAGCATCATTCCTAATTTCCTCCAACTCATTCAACTGAAGCCTCCTATGGACTCCTGCTTTGTCAAGGTTAAAGTTGAGTTGTTTAATAGCCCAAAAGGCTCTATGCTCTAACTCAACTGGGAGATGACAAACTTTACCATACACCATTCGGTAAGGAGACATTCCAATGGGGTTCTTAAATGCAGTACGGTATGCCCACAATGCATCACTAAGTCTCAAGGACCAGTCTTTCCTATTTGGGTTAACTGTTTTTTCCAAAATGTGTTTAATCTCTCTATTGGATAACTCAACTTGACCGCTAGTCTGGGAATGATAAGCGAGTGCAATTTTGTGGGTTACACAACATTTTCTCATTAATGCTTCGAAAACCCTATTGCAAAAATGTTTCCCCCCATCACTAATAATAGCACGGGGTGTACCAAAACGTGAAAAGATATTATCTTTCAAAAACTTGACTACCACCTTGTGATCATTAGTTTTACATGCAATTGCCTCAATCCATTTAGACACATAATCAACTGCGACAAGGATGTACAAATTGCCAAATGAATTAGGAAATGGTCCCATAAAATCAATGCCCCAAATATCGAAAACTTCAATAATCAGAATTGGGTTTAAAGACATCATATTTCGACGTGAAATACTCCCTAACTTTTGACATCGCTCACATGCTAAGCAATAAGAATGACAATCTTTAAAGATTGAAGGCCAGTAAAATCCAGATTGCAATATCTTTGCAACAGTTCTCTTAGAACTAAAATGACCTCCACATGCATGATCATGACAAAAGGAGATTACACTAGTTTGGTCATAATTGGGGACACATCTTCGAATAATCTGATCAGGACAATACTTGAATAAGTACGGATCATCCCAAAAGAAGTGACGGACCTCAAATAAGAATTTGGATTTATCTTGCTTAGTCCAATGTGAAGGCATTTGACCTGTGACAAGATAGTTCACAATGTCGGCAAACCAAGGTGACTCAGATACAACAAAGAGTTGTTCATCAGGGAAAGACTCAAGAATATGCATGGAGTCTAAGGATGTCTCAAGAATGAGCCTAGACAAGTGATCAACTACTACATTTTCAGACCCCTTCTTATCTCGAATTTCAAGATAAAACTCTTGTAGCAATAGGATCCATCGAATTAAACGTGGCTTAGCATCTTTTTTAGAAAAGAGATACCTAAGTGTAGCATGATCTGAGAAAATGAGGACTTTAGACCCTAACAGATAGGACCTAAACTTGTCTAATGCAAACACAACTGCTAACAATTATTTTTCAGTGGTAGAGTAATTCAGTTGTGCCTCATTTAATATCTTACTTGCATAATAGATCACATGGGGTAGCCTATTCACACGTTGCCCTAACACAACTCCAACTGCATAATCAGATGCATCGCACATAATCTCAAAAGGCGCATCCCAACTCAGTGGCTTCATGATAGGTGTTGTGGTCAACAATGTTTTAAGCTTCTCAAAGGCTTTCAGGCATTCGTCATCAAAGACAAAAGCAACATCTTTAACAAGTAAATTGCAAAGTGGTCTGGAAATGTTGCTAAAGTTTTTAATGAATCGACGATAAAATCCAGCATGACCTAAGAATGACCTAATCTCTTTGACCGTACGTGGTGGTGGAAGATTAGAAATCAGATCAACCTTAGCTTTGTCAACCTCTATACCCTTCTTTGAAATAACATGCCCCAAGACAATTCCCTTTTTCACCATAAAATGGCATTTCTCCCAATTTAAGACCATATTTTTCTCCTCACAACGTGTAAGCACGAGTTTCAAATGAATGAGACATTCATCAAAGGATGAGCCAAACACGGAGAAGTCATCCATAAACACCTCAAGAAAATGTTCTACCATATCATAAAATATGTTGAGCATACACCGCTGAAAAGTAGCAGGTGCATTGCATAATCCAAATGGCATACGTCTATAGGCAAATGTTCCAAAAGGACAAGTGAATGTGGTTTTCTCCTGATCCTCAGGTGCAATAGGAATTTGGTTATATCCAGAATAACCATCTAGGAAACAGTAGTACTCATGACCGGCTAATCTCTCAAGCATCTGATCGATAAAAGGAAGTGGAAAATGATCTTTCCTAGTGACAGAGTTCAACTTCCTATAATCAATGCACACTCGCCATCCAGTAGTCATTCGGGTCGGTACTAACTCATTGGCATCATTTGTGACTACCGTGATACCTGATTTCTTAGGCACGACCTGAACAGGACTTACCCAAGAACTATCGGAAATATGATATATGATCCCCACATCTAACAACTTCAAGACTTCTGCCCTAACGACCTCTTTCATGTTAGGGTTAAGCCGTCTTTGCATTTCTCGCGAAGTTTTAGCATTTTCCTCAATATGGATACGATGCATGCACACAGATGGAGATATGCCCTTAATGTCTGCTATAGTCCACCCAATAGCCGATTTATGCTCCCTAAGGACATTTAAGAGTTTTTCCTCATGTTCTTTATTTAACTCAGAAGCAATGATGACAGGAAGACTCTCATTTGGACCTAAGTAGGCATACTTCAGTTCAGAAGGTAAAACTTTCAGATCCAATTTTGGAGGTGACTCAACAGATGAGACATGTTTAGATTCAATTGATAAATGGGGCTCTACCTTGGCTTTCCAATTCTCAATGTCCATAAAAGGGACATAATCTAACAAGGTATTCACTTCTTCACAAGCACTGTCCAGATCAAAATCATACCCAAAGTGATTTAGACATGCCTCTAAAGGATCATCAAAATTTGAATGTGCAAAAGTCTCCTGTACTAGACTCTCTATTAGATTCACATCACTCATATCCTCAGATTCTGATGGTTGTCGGCTCACATTAAAAACATTAAGCTCAACAGACATGTTTCCAAATGAAAGTTTTAGAACACCATTCCTACAATTGATTAAAGCATTTGAAGTGGCTAGGAATGGTTGACCAAGGATAACAGGAATTTGGCTATTGGGATTAGCCACGGGTTGGGTGTCTAAGACTATGAAGTCTACTGGAAAGAAGAATTTGTCAACCTGAATTAACACATCCTCAATGATACCACGAGGTACATTGACTGAACGATCTGCCAACTGTAGCACTACCTTTGTGGGTTTCAAATCACCAAGACCAAGTTGCTCATACACAGAGTATGGTAACAGATTTACACTCGCACCCAAATCAAGCAAAGCTTGCTCAATTATCTGGTTACCTATTGTACATGAGATTGTAGGACAACCGGGATCCTTGAATTTAGGTGGTGTGCGGTACTGGATAATTGAGCTTACTTGCTCTGTAAGGAAGGCTTTTTTATACACATTCAATCCACGTTTAACCGTACACAAATCTTTCAAAAACTTAGCATAAGAGGGGACCTGTTGAATTGCATCGAGAAATGGAATATTGATTTTGACTTGTTTAAATATTTCCATAATCTCTTTGTAATGATGCCCCTTCTTATGCTTTTGGAGTCTTTGAGGAAATGGTGCAGTAGGAACAAAGTTCCTAACTGAAGGTTCTACTAGAGAATTGGGGACAAGATCGGGAATTTGGACTTTTGGGTCAACTTGAGATTCCATTTTGTTTTCCTTTTCTGGTTCATGGTTACCTTTCACAGTTTCTCTTCTTGGAATTTTGACTTGATTGTCAACTTGTTTGCCTGACCTTAGAGTTATGATTGACTGGACTTGATCAGTTGGACCAGAGGTCGACTGTTCACTCACATGATATTGACCTTTTGGATTGGGAATGGGCTGACTAGGAAATTTTCCTTTTTCTCTCTCTCCTACAACAGTGGCTAACTGGCCAATCTGTGTTTCTAATTTAGAAATCGATTGACTAGTTTGCTGCATGAACTGTTGTAATGTATCTTCCAGTGTTGGTTTCCTTGGTTGTTGGGGGACATATGGATGAGAATTTTGGTACATGGAAGGATATGATGCTGGTGGTTGCCCTTGGGATTGCATATGTTGCATACCCGAGTTGTTCCGAGGCTGATTTTGACTCCATGAGAAATTAGGATGATTTCTCCAATTGGGGTTGTATGTGTCAGAATAGGGACTACCAAATGGTTTCTTATAGCCGTTTAGTGCATTAGCTTGTTCAGTTATACACTCATGGAATGATGCTATAAAGGGACACGTCTGAGCAGTATGAGATGGACTCTCACAAAGTTGACATGTCTCACTAATAACATGGACTGAAGAACTTTTTCCATTTTTCATCTCTATAGCCTCCACTTTTCTGGTGAGACTAGCTATCATTGCACTCAAATCAGTTCCCTCACTAACTTCATAGACTCCTCCCTTTTTGGTATCTATAGACATTGGTAAACTTCTTCTCTCAACCCTCCCTGAGTATTCCCAATGTTGAGAACTCTCGGCTAACGCATCTAGAAATTTCCAAGCCTCATTCTCATTCTTAGACATGAAATCTACCCCACCTCGTGACTCAATTAGTTGACGATTTTGAGCTGATAATCCATCATAAAAGAATTCAACTAAACGCCATTTTTCAAAACCATGGTGGGGACACTTAAGTAGCAAATCATTGAATGTTTCCCAACACATGTAAAACTGTTCACCTTCTTTTTGAGCAAATTCCATGATATTTCGGCGAAGGGAATTAGTTCTATGTCTACGGAAGAATTTGGTGAGGAATTTTTTACAGAGTTCATCCCAAGATTTGATTGATTCTGGTTCCAATGAATATAACCAAGACTTGGCTTTCTCTTTCAAAGAGAACGGGAATAACCTCATCTTAATTGACTCTTCGGGAATATTCTGAAAATTCAAGGTGGAACAAATCTCTAAAAATTCCTTAACATGAAGGTATGGGTCTTCAAAGTTCGTACCTCTAAAAGTCGGCAGTAAATTGATTACTGCTGCCCGTATCTCCAAATGGGCATGTTGTGTAGTAGGCAAGACAATACAAGAAGGAGTTGTGATATGTGCGGGAGTATAATAATCCTTAAGGGCTTTCACTTCATTATGTTCTCCCTCCATCTTGACTTCAATGATCTTTCCAACACTAGAATTCCTTACACCTTTTCTAAAAGTTCTCTCAATTTCTAGATCTAAAGGTGACAACTTTGATTTTAGAGATCGACGACCTAACATGCACTAGGAAGACTCCATGACTCAACAAATACACTACCAAAACAAGTATTTTCTTTATCTGAAATTTAATTCAAGGGTAGTGATTTCTATTTTTTTTTTTTTTTTAATTTCCTATATGAGAGATTATTAGGACTAATTCCAAAATAATCTTCACCTAGTTAGACAGCTCCTACTCTTTTTTAGAGAAAACTAGTGGATGACTAGTTAAGGACCATCAAACTAACAACAAAGTAGTTCCCAGGAAAGTGTGGCGAGGCACTAGGCTTGCTTAATGCCGCGTCAGCCACACTCCTAGACAGAACTGTCCTACCGTTTATCAATTTGATAGTGACTCACTAGAGTTACCAAAAGTTTAACAATGTCCAAGAGGATCCTATGAGCTATATGAAAACCTATTGGCCAACGTCTACTTGATTTTAAATTAAACTAACTTTAACCAAGAGTATACAAATGCAAGGAGATTTTTACATGCCTGACTTGGACAAAATTCAATTTGGAAACTGAATTTGGAAACTAACTTTAGGTAATCTTGGAAACTGAATTTGGAAACTGAATTTTTACATGCCTGACTTTAGCCAAGGGTATGAACAAAATTGAATTTGGAAACTGAATTTGGAAACTAACTTTAGGTAATCTTGTGACTTGGAGAAGTAAGAAACAATCTGTAGTTGCCCGATCTAGTGTTGAAGCTGAATATTGTGCAATGGCCCACGCAACTTGTGAACTCACTTGGTTGAGGACTCTTTTACA
The DNA here is from genome assembly GCA_963922005.1 of Cornus suecica. Taxonomy (NCBI): domain Eukaryota; kingdom Viridiplantae; phylum Streptophyta; class Magnoliopsida; order Cornales; family Cornaceae; genus Cornus; species Cornus suecica. The sequence continues at coordinate 95,734,255 of OY998238.1, forward strand.
TGAGTTTGGTTTTGCAGCACAAGAATCGACTCCTCTTTACTGTGACAATCAAGCCGCCATCCATATTGCTAGTAATCCCGTTTTTCATGAACGAACTAAACATATTGAGGTTGATTGTCATTTTATTCGAGCAAAAGTTGAGTCAAAAGAGATCATTACTCCTTTTGTTCCATCCAGTCGTCAGCTAGCAGATATTTTCACCAAAGCACTTTCTAAAAGTGTCATTGATTCTATATGTCGCAGGTTGGGAATGATTGACATCTACTCTCCAACTTGAGGGGGAGTGTTGAAGCACATGTTACATGTTTAATATGTTAGTTGTGATTGCCTAATTTATGTAGCCTAATAGTTAGGCATGATTGCCTAACTTAGGTAGTCTAATGGTTATGCATGATTTAGGTAGCCTAATAGTTAGACATGACTTACTTTTGTATTACCTATATATAGGCTTATGTATCTAGGGTATTGATAACAACAACTACACAAGATACGATTAATACAATGTAATCATTTGAGTGCTCCATTTATATTCTCTCTTTCATAGTTTAGTCTATACATTAATAATTATTCCGCAATTACTATACACTTACAATTTCCAACAAACCCCAAACCAAATTCCCCTGTTTGAGATTGATCATGATGTCCATGGATCTGACGCCTGTGCGGGGGTGGTCGTCGGGCATGGACTTCAGGCCGAAGCCCGGGTGGCTAACGAAGAGGATTTGGACGCTCCCAATTTCACATAAATCAATTTCTTTGGACCCCAGTTCGTCAGCTCTATTACAAGTACATTCTCTTCAACCTCTTGTGTGTGTGTGTATATATATATGTAAATGTGTGTTTTGATGCTTTAACTTGTGAAATTTTGTGTTTTGGGTTTGTGGTTAATTGTGAGAATGAGAAAATTGGTGAAATTTTGGGTTTGACTTATATTTTGTATATACAAGTGGGTGTTAATTAGTGAGATTTTGTGTTTGTGAGTAATTGTGAGAATGAGAAAAAATGGTGAAATTAAAGCATAAAAAACACACACATTTATGTATTTTGAAATTTTCAGAGCTTTGGTCATACAAAAACCGTGTCGTTTGGCTTATGAAATTAAGGGTCTTTGTCCTGTTTTCAAGTAATTTGTTTGATAAACCAAGAAAAGGACAAAAAAACACCCTTACAAGTAAATGCTACAATTATTAGTACAAATTTCAATATATATATTGAAATATATATATTTCAATATTTGTATATGTTTTGGTAGGTTGCAACAAGATTATCATTTCCAATAAGCTAATAATGACAAGCTTAATTAATTTGTTGTAAGAGACATTGATGACCCACTTGGTCCCATGTGTAACCAACATCAAACACGTTTATGTAATTATTGTAAATACCATTGCTTTAATCAACTGCGTTTAAAACCATGATACATATTCTAATATAAAAGGTTTTTACAAATTTAAAATATCTAAGTTTTAATTATTTGTATCGAAATGGAAATTAAATTATGAGATGAAGCTATGGTTGTAATTATTTGAACTGAAATTGAGCTTGGATATAAATGTTGAACTTCGTACAGTTACGTGCATCAAATTATAGAGTAGAGATCGGATTCTATCATGAACTTGAATATAAATGTTCAAGTGGGATTATAGTTATAATTCCAGAGTTGTAATTTCTAACTTTTAATTATGATTTCAGAGTTGGATTATAATAACCTTCGCTTTATTTATAAATGACTATTGGAGTGATTAAATGATTTTGAAACACCAGCTTTTTAAAAGTTGCAAAATATCCCGATATGTTATTTTCTACTTCAACTCAATCCTTGACATTTGATATAGTTAGCGTTTTACCTTTGTGCGATTTTTTCTTTTATTTTTGAGTTGACAAATATAACCTTGGCTTAATTAATTTAAAATAGGGTTAATTTCAATAAACTCCCCTATACTGTCCAATTTAATCAACTAACCCTTATTGTGTCCATTTTGCCCCCTATACTATTCAATTTTATCAATATGCCCCCTCACCTCTCAAAATGCCTAAAATACCCTCAATAGTATAAGGGGGTTTAGTGAAATTAATACTATAAGGGGGTTTAGCGAATTATTTCGGAAAAAATAATATATACTTTTTGCAACAAAAAAAAATTTCGAAAAAAAATCATATTTTGTTCCAAAATATGAATTTTTTTTTCGAAAAATATTTTTTTTTGCGAAAAAGTATATATTATGTTCCAAAATATGATATTTTTTTTCGAAAAATATTTTTCTTACGAAAATGTATATATTCTGTTCCAAAATATAAATTTCTTTTTCGAAAAATAATTTTTTTGCCAAAAAATATATATTATGTTCCAAAATATGATTTTTTTTCTGAAAAATAATTTTTTTGCAAAAAATATATATTATGTTCCAAAATATGATTTTTTTCTGAAAAATATTTTTTTTCCAAAAAAATATTTATTATGTTCCAAAATATAAATTGTTTTTCGAAAAATAATTTTTTTGCAAAAAAATTATACTATTTTGTTCCAAAATATGATTTATTTTTGAAAAATAATTTTTTTGCAAAAAATATATACTATTATGTTCCAAAATATGATTTTTTGCATAATAGTATATATTTTTTGCAAAAACATTATTTTTCGGAAAAGATCATATTTTGAAACATAATAGTATATATTTTTTGAAAAAAAATTCATATTTTGGAACATAATATATATTTTTTGCAAAAAATTTATTTTTGAAAAAAAAATCATATTTTCGCAAAAAAAATATTTTTCGGAAAAAAAATCATATTTTGGAACATAATATATATTTTTTGCAAAAAATTATTTTTCAGAAAAAAAATCATATTTTGGAACATAATATATATTTTATGCAAAAAAAATATTTTTCGAAAAAAATTTCATATTTTGGAATATAATATATACTTTTTCGCAAAAAAATATTTTTCGAATTTTGTTTTCATATTTTGGAACATAATATATACTTTTTCGCAAAAAAAATATTTTTTGAAAAAAAAATTCATATTTTGGAACAAAATATGATTTTTTTTTTTAAAAAAATTTTTTTGCAAAAAGTATATCTTATTTTTTCCGAAATAATTCACTAAACCCCTTTATACTATTAATTTCACTAAACCTCCTTATACTATTGAGGGTAGTTTAGGCATTTTGAGAGGTTATGAGGCATATTGATGAAATTAAATAGTATAGGGGACAAAATGGACACAGTAAGAGTTAGTTGATTAAATTGAATAGTATAGGGGGGTTTACTGAAATTATTCCTTTAAAATATAATCAAACTCCCTCCAAATAGGATTTTGTTACTAGTGCCACATTACTCCATTTTTGGGTTGCTAATCTCCTATGTGTTTAGGTTGTTTGGGTTGTTAATAGAGGTGCACACATTCTGGTTCAGTACAGTTCCAAGCTAGATTAGAACCGAACTCATTCCTACGATTTTGAAAACCTCAAAACCGGAGTCAGAACCGTTAGAGTTGAAACCGAAATGAACTAATTAATTGGAGGAAGCCCTATTCGGTTTGATTCAGTTTCGATTTAACTTACCTGAATTATTTTCATATTATTACCAAACAGTTAAGTTTCAAAATTTAACTGATAAGTTAATGTTGTCAAGTTAGTTAGATAGAGACGGGGACTTTAAAACCATATATACAACAATTAGAAATGTCTGTGAAGCTTCCCAAATGCCAAAATTTGTAATAAGGTACAAATTTTGGCATGTGTCACATGGAGTGTTGAATTTTTTATAGAATCAGTGACGCTAGTAGACTGTAAATCCTGACTTGCTTTAGGCTTTAGATTTTCATTTTTAATTATTATTATTAATTTTTTTTTTAATTCACTCCACGTCTATCTTTATTTTTCATTGCTCTTATTTTTCTACTCTTTTGGTGGACTAATCTTTTGGACTATCACATTCTTTGGGTACTTTTATACTCCATCAATGGTAGAGACCATTCATAAATAAGCCCCCTGTTGCCTTTGTGTTCCCATCCCATTCACAACAGCCATGGCCAACCACTGTGTTTGGTTAGTATGCTTATTATTCTCAAACCTCCTTGGCAATAGTGTTTTTCAACTTGAAGCTTCTCACCATGTCTATAGACACCTCCAATCTGTTCAATCCACTTCCACAAACCACCAACCTTCTTATCACTTCCAACCTCCCAAGAATTGGATGAATGGTATTTTCTTCACAAACTCTTCCTTGGAAATATCACATTACTGTTTTTCATGTTTCTAATAGTTTTGCCTTTTTTTTTTTTCTTGTTAATGTCATTTTGGACTTGCTTTCCTAATGGACAATTTGGTGTCTTTGGATTCAGATCCTAATGGTGAGTTCTTTTCTCTACTCTTGTTCTAATTTTGACCATATATCAGTATTATTCAAATATGAATTATCAATGGACTAATCTTTCTTGATTTTGCATTGTAAGACCTTGATTCAAATAACTCACAATTTTTCTCACTTTCAACATTTAAATCAATGTACTTTGTATCATTAATATATAAAAAAAGGTTTCTACTTTTGCTTTTACACAATAAAAGAGAAGCAGAAACTTTTTTTGATACCCCTGACTTCATCTAAACGTACTTCTAATTTTCGGCAACTCTAATATGCTCTTTGTCAATCACCATTCTAAACAGCTCCTCACTCCAAAAAGCCAAAAATATCATTTGAAAAGTTAATCCAAACACACCCTTAGAAACCTTTTATTTGAGACCATGGAAGTCATGTGATACAAAAAAAATATTCATTCATTCCAACTTTTCTTTTGCCAAATTATGCAGGGCCTTTAATCTACAAAGGATTTATCATCTGTTCTACCATTACAACCCCAAGGGTGCAGAGTGGGACAACATAGTGTGGGCTCATTCGACATCGACGGACCTCGTAAACTGGACCCAACATGATCATGCAATCTACCCTTCCCAGCCATCAGACATCAATTGTTGCTGGTCAGGGTCCACCACACTCCTCCCTGGTGGCAAACCAACCATTCTGTACACTGGAATAAACCCCCAAAACCACCAAGTCCAAAACATGGCTGTGCCCAAAAACCTCTCTGACCCATACCTAATAGAATGGGTCAAGTTCCCTTATAACCCCCTAATGGCTCCTAATGCCCAAAAACCTCTCTGACCCATATCTGAATTGGCATTCTTCAAGGTCTTTTCAGGACCTTTTATCCAATATTCAGATGGGAAAATATGTTTTTTTGGTAGAAGCAAAGCACATCCAGTATCATACAGACAATCAATCTTGTATATAGGATAGCCATTGAACATGAGGTCAATTGTACAATATCGTACAGTTGCTTGTATATTCTGGCAGGTATTTGCATATTCTGCTTGATACTCTTGATCATCCTTGTATTCCTGAAGGGCATCAATTCCTTCATCATCTGACGATTCCGATGAGATAATAGAAATTCTATCATCGTCACTATTGTAGGATTCATTGTCATTACTGTTGGTTTCATCATTTGACTCACTATTATAATGCCTAACAATTTCAGGCCAACTAGTATGAGTGTCAATCTGATAGTATGAGTGTCATTTCATTACGAAAGTAGCTGAAAAAATGATTTTGAAAATTATATTAAAAAAAAATGAAGAGAGTTAAGGTGAATGACGGACCGCTTAGTCCGGCTTTGCCAATACCACTTCATGGATTATAGAGACGTTTTAAAAATGCTTACTACTGAAGAAGTAGTAACAAGCTACTTAAGAAATAATCTCATAGAAGGCAAATTATTTGCTAGAGAGAATGGTTTTGAAATAGAACAAAGTCCAGAAACCAATGAGTCTCAAAAATACCAGTTGGCGAGTCAGTCAATAATGTTAGTCTTTTGTGAGCTGTCCCTCCACTCACTACTCTCTTTAGAGAAAAGTTGTGGCCAACGCGTCACAGTTTGTGTTGTAAAGCAGATTCCTCTTTATCCTGTCGATGAGGCTCAATAATGCACTTGGGGATAGTCTGGTAATCTAGCTTAAGTCTAGAGTCTTCCAACCTCTCTATAAAAGGAGAAGGAAGTTTTAGTTAGAGATATCGAAGAAAGAGGAGAGCAAATATACCTCTGAGAAGAAATTTCTAAGGTACAAATGTGTGAGTAGTAGTCAAAGGCTCCCATGGAGCCTCCGGTCTTTATTATGTAAGTCTTTATATTTCTATGTTATCAATAAAAGAACAAGTTTTTGTTTCTTTGAGTTATGCTTATAATCTATCTTATAATTATAGTTAAGGTTTTCTTTCAAAATCAAGCCAATCTTTATTATGAGCTCTTTATTATGAAGAGAAGCAAAGTTTTAATTTGGCGAAAAACTTGTCTGATATAAGATTTTAAACTCGAAGTTTTTATGAAGAAATTCAAAGGGAAAGAAAATAAGTACCGTAAGCCGTTTTAGCCGTTTAGCAAGGGTGAGTTTAGGCGTAAAGGGAAAAAGATATTACCCCCCTCGATTTCTTAAAAGAAAATAAAGAGTGATATGATTTCTATTTCAACGTTAGCCAAAATAAATTTGTTTTACATAATATGAGAATTCGAGAATAAAAATTCTTGTTTTGTTTTCAAATCAATTATAGTTATAGAGGTAGTATAATCATAAAATTGGTTCCTCAATCTTAATCATCCTAGACTTCCATAGACGTTCATTTCTTGTTGTTCCTTGAGCTTGTGGTCTAACTATTCTTCGTCTGACATCACTTGGTTGCTCTCTTTTTGCATATGTATCACGAGTTCCTGGAGGATTTCTCCCAAACATCGTGGTAGCATTGACTTCTTCTTCTTCAATACTTTGAATGTTATCAATATTATATTGATAATGAAGAGGATTAGAAAGAATATTTGTTACGAGACTTAATTGTTTAGTAATCTTTGGGCTGATATATTCAGCTGTATCTCATTCTTTCTCGAGGCTAGTCTTCAATTGTCTAAGATCTATATTAGACTGAAGATCTTCAGCTTCTAGTAATGATTTATAATTCATTCTGAATCTTCATCATTATCTAGTTGACTTTGGAAACCTGTATTGTCTTTCCATTTAGATAATGGACCAATACTAGATTGAGGTTCCTGTAATCTTATCGAAACACTATTTCTGCCTTTCAAGACATACTATGGTTTGACTGATTGTTTAACTTTTAAAGGAGTTTAGGCACTTCTTCTTTAAAAGCGCCAAAAGAAGAAACTATTTGTGCAAAAGAGTTTCGAAATGAAATCTTACAAGCTTTGTAAGATAAGCGAGAGTATGATGCTTTAATAAAAAGAAGCAGAAGAACCAATGATCTAGGCATTAGTGCATCTGATTTATCTGATTCAGATTAGAATGAATTCTGATGAACAGATAAATAGCAAGGTACTTAAGAAGATTCTTGAGAAGCTTAAAGAGATTGATACTAAACAAATTGAGAATAAGGAAATTCTCAAAAGTATGTCAAACCATAAAAAGTATCTCTATAAAAAAGATAAGAGAAAATTATGGAAGAAGTTATTTTAGATCAGAAAAAAAGAAATTAGTTTTTATTTAAAAAGACTAAGTAGTCAGGTTGAAGAGATTTCTAATGAAAAGAAATACAATCCCTATAAACCAAAGCCTACTGAGATAAATATCGAGAGACAAATATTAAATCTCAATAGCAAAGTTGTTCCTTTGTTAGAAGCAAACTCTCAGTTACTAGGAAGAGTTGAATCTATTCTTGAGGTAATCAAGAAAAGGGTTTCCTAGAATGGAGTGATATGATTTCTATTTCAAGGTTAGCCAAAATAAATTTGTTTTATATAATATGAGAATTCAAGAATAAAAGTTCTTGTTTTGTTTTTCAAATCAATTATAATTATAGAGGTAGTATAATCATAAAACTGTGAAAAGATAGTTGCTCTATATTGATAAAAAAAAATATCAAACGCAATTCTAAAGACAATATTGGAGAATCTCCCAGGGAAGCCTGTTTTTTTAACATTTGTTATTCACTACACAGAAATATCTTCAATGATATTCTAATGGCCAGGTCTACTTTAGACCAAAATATGTTTTGTGGGTATGTTTTCCCTCTTTTACAGAAAAAGAGCAAGGAGGACAAGATTATCGGGCTCCCCCTCCGTTTTGGTATCAGAGCCTTGGTACAAACAAGTAAGTACGAATTAAGTATTTACAAACTTAGTCTAGTTCAAAACCATTTCATTACGAAAGTAGTTGAAAAAATGATTTTGAAAATTATATTAAAAAAAAATAAAGAGAGTTAAGGTGAATGACGGACCGTTTAGTCCCTCTCTGCCAATACCACTTCATGGATTATAGAGACGTTTTAAAAATGCTTACTACTAAAGAAGTAGTAACAAGCTACTTAAGAAATAATCTCATAGAAGGCAAATTATTTGCTAGAGAGAGGTTTTGAAATAAAACAAATTCCAGAGACCAATGAATCTCAAAAATACTAGAATAAACTTGGAATAGGGAAACGAACAAAGGTAATGCTTCAGTTTCGACCCTATAATCATGATCTATCTATGACTTCTCAAGCCAAGATAGACGAAGCTATAGGATGGTTATATAACAATAGGATTATTACCAATGGTCCTCTTAGAAGGAACCATAAATCTGAAGAAGGCACTTTTTCTTCAGAAGCACCAAAAGAAGAAACTATTTGTGCAAAAGAGTTTCGAAATGAAATCTTGCAAGCTTTGCAAGATAAACGAGAGTATGATGCTTTAATAAAAAGAAGTAGAGGAACCAATGATCTAGACATTAGTGCATCTGATTTATCTGACTCAGATTAGAATGAATTCTGATGAACAGATAAATAGCAAGGTACTCAAGAAGATTCTTGAGAAGCTTAAAGAGATTGATACTAAACAAATTGAGAATAAAGAAATTCTCGAAAGTATCTGTCAAACCATAAAAAATATCTCTATAAAAAAGATAAGAGAAATTATGGAAGAATTTATTTTAGATAAGAATAAAGAAATTAGTTCTGATTTAAAAAGACTAAGTAGTCAGGTTGAAGAGATTTCTAATGAAAAGAAATACAATCCCTACAAACCAAAGCCTACTGAGATAAATATCGAGAGACAAATATTAAATCTCAATAGCAAAGTTGTTCCTTTGTTAGAAGCAAACTCTCAGTTACTAGGAAGAGTTGAATCTATTCTTGAGGTAATCAAGAAAAGGGTTTCCTAGAATGGAGTGATATGATTTCTATTTCAAGGTTAGCCAAAATAAATTTGTTTTATATAATATGAGAATTCAAGAATAAAAGTTCTTGTTTTGTTTTTCAAATCAATTATAATTATAGAGGTAGTATAATCATAAAACTGTGAAAAGATAGTTGCTCTATATTGATAAAAAAAAATATCAAACGCAATTCTAAAGACAATATTGGAGAATCTCCCAGGGAAGCCTGTTTTTTTAACATTTGTTATTCACTACACAGAAATATCTTCAATGATATTCTAATGGCCAGGTCTACTTTAGACCAAAATATGTTTTGTGGGTATGTTTTCCCTCTTTTACAGAAAAAGAGCAAGGAGGACAAGATTATCGGGCTCCCCCTCCGTTTTGGTATCAGAGCCTTGGTACAAACAAGTAAGTACGAATTAAGTATTTACAAACTTAGTCTAGTTCAAAACCATTTCATTACGAAAGTAGTTGAAAAAATGATTTTGAAAATTATATTAAAAAAAAATAAAGAGAGTTAAGGTGAATGACGGACCGTTTAGTCCCTCTCTGCCAATACCACTTCATGGATTATAGAGACGTTTTAAAAATGCTTACTACTAAAGAAGTAGTAACAAGCTACTTAAGAAATAATCTCATAGAAGGCAAATTATTTGCTAGAGAGAGGTTTTGAAATAAAACAAATTCCAGAGACCAATGAATCTCAAAAATACTAGAATAAACTTGGAATAGGGAAACGAACAAAGGTAATGCTTCAGTTTCGACCCTATAATCATGATCTATCTATGACTTCTCAAGCCAAGATAGACGAAGCTATAGGATGGTTATATAACAATAGGATTATTACCAATGGTCCTCTTAGAAGGAACCATAAATCTGAAGAAGGCACTTTTTCTTCAGAAGCACCAAAAGAAGAAACTATTTGTGCAAAAGAGTTTCGAAATGAAATCTTGCAAGCTTTGCAAGATAAACGAGAGTATGATGCTTTAATAAAAAGAAGTAGAGGAACCAATGATCTAGACATTAGTGCATCTGATTTATCTGACTCAGATTAGAATGAATTCTGATGAACAGATAAATAGCAAGGTACTCAAGAAGATTCTTGAGAAGCTTAAAGAGATTGATACTAAACAAATTGAGAATAAAGAAATTCTCGAAAGTATCTGTCAAACCATAAAAAATATCTCTATAAAAAAGATAAGAGAAATTATGGAAGAATTTATTTTAGATAAGAATAAAGAAATTAGTTCTGATTTAAAAAGACTAAGTAGTCAGGTTGAAGAGATTTCTAATGAAAAGAAATACAATCCCTACAAACCAAAGCCTACTGAGATAAATATCGAGAGACAAATATTAAATCTCAATAGCAAAGTTGTTCCTTTGTTAGAAGCAAACTCTCAGTTACTAGGAAGAGTTGAATCTATTCTTGAGGTAATCAAGAAAAGGGTTTCCTAGAATGGAGTGATATGATTTCTATTTCAAGGTTAGCCAAAATAAATTTGTTTTATATAATATGAGAATTCAAGAATAAAAGTTCTTGTTTTGTTTTTCAAATCAATTATAATTATAGAGGTAGTATAATCATAAAACTGTGAAAAGATAGTTGCTCTATATTGATAAAAAAAAATATCAAACGCAATTCTAAAGACAATATTGGAGAATCTCCCAGGGAAGCCTGTTTTTTTAACATTTGTTATTCACTACACAGAAATATCTTCAATGATATTCTAATGGCCAGGTCTACTTTAGACCAAAATATGTTTTGTGGGTATGTTTTCCCTCTTTTACAGAAAAAGAGCAAGGAGGACAAGATTATCGGGCTCCCCCTCCGTTTTGGTATCAGAGCCTTGGTACAAACAAGTAAGTACGAATTAAGTATTTACAAACTTAGTCTAGTTCAAAACCATTTCATTACGAAAGTAGTTGAAAAAATGATTTTGAAAATTATATTAAAAAAAAATAAAGAGAGTTAAGGTGAATGACGGACCGTTTAGTCCCTCTCTGCCAATACCACTTCATGGATTATAGAGACGTTTTAAAAATGCTTACTACTAAAGAAGTAGTAACAAGCTACTTAAGAAATAATCTCATAGAAGGCAAATTATTTGCTAGAGAGAGGTTTTGAAATAAAACAAATTCCAGAGACCAATGAATCTCAAAAATACTAGAATAAACTTGGAATAGGGAAACGAACAAAGGTAATGCTTCAGTTTCGACCCTATAATCATGATCTATCTATGACTTCTCAAGCCAAGATAGACGAAGCTATAGGATGGTTATATAACAATAGGATTATTACCAATGGTCCTCTTAGAAGGAACCATAAATCTGAAGAAGGCACTTTTTCTTCAGAAGCACCAAAAGAAGAAACTATTTGTGCAAAAGAGTTTCGAAATGAAATCTTGCAAGCTTTGCAAGATAAACGAGAGTATGATGCTTTAATAAAAAGAAGTAGAGGAACCAATGATCTAGACATTAGTGCATCTGATTTATCTGACTCAGATTAGAATGAATTCTGATGAACAGATAAATAGCAAGGTACTCAAGAAGATTCTTGAGAAGCTTAAAGAGATTGATACTAAACAAATTGAGAATAAAGAAATTCTCGAAAGTATCTGTCAAACCATAAAAAATATCTCTATAAAAAAGATAAGAGAAATTATGGAAGAATTTATTTTAGATAAGAATAAAGAAATTAGTTCTGATTTAAAAAGACTAAGTAGTCAGGTTGAAGAGATTTCTAATGAAAAGAAATACAATCCCTACAAACCAAAGCCTACTGAGATAAATATCGAGAGACAAATATTAAATCTCAATAGCAAAGTTGTTCCTTTGTTAGAAGCAAACTCTCAGTTACTAGGAAGAGTTGAATCTATTCTTGAGGTAATCAAGAAAAGGGTTTCCTAGAATGGAGGAATTCTATAGCAGAGCTGTAAAGGAATTGGTTAAAGATTTTCCTGAAAATCTAACAATTGCCAGTTTAAGGCAAAATCCCTCATCACTAACTGATAATATCAGTTATCTTGATATGATTTTACGAACAAATCAAATAATGATTGTTGAGATGATCGTAAATCAACAGGAGTCACTAACCCAATTAAGAGCAATAAGGGTTAATTATGAGAATCAAACCGAAAGGATTGAGAAACTCATAAATGATGTTGAAAACATTAAGGATATCTTTCAAAAAGATAGAGAAAGTTTCCAAGGTAAGATAGGAAATCTTACTAAGAAAATAGAGGACTTAACAGTTTCAGATGAAACAATCAAGGACTATAGAAGACCACAACTTGAGTTTGGGTCAATAAGAAACTTTACGGTTGATCTTTCATGGCTCTACCCCCTTTCTAAATGAATAGGTGGTCAACAAGATGAAAAGAAAGATTTCTACAAAAGAAATCAAAAAGGCATCTTATCAGGTGTATGAAGTAAGCAATTACTCAATGCCTAATCTCCCGGAAAGTATTCTCTATGAGACTAAGAGACTTAGAGAAAAAAGGATTTTAAGATTCTACAAAACTACTAGTAGAGATTACGCATCTGATAGTATGATTAGAATTCATGCCCTGCACAAGGATGATATAACCCAACAGGAAGGTTACTACCATATTGCAGCTATTCAAATAATGGTAAAATGGTTAGGAAATATAGGTTTCCAAAGTCAAGTAGATAATGATGAAGATTCAGAATGAATTATAAATCATTACTAGAAGCAGAAGATCTTCAGTCTAATATAGATCTTAGACAATTGAAGACTAGCCTCGAGAAAGAATGAGATACAGCTGAATATATTGGCCTAAAGATTACTAGACAGTTAAGTCTCGTAACAAATATTCTTTCTAATTCTTTTCATTATCAATACAATATTGATAAACATTCAAAGTATTGTAGAAGAATAAGTTAATGTTACCACGATGTTTTGGAGAAATCCTCTAGGAACTCGTGATACATATGAGCAACCAAGTGATGTTAGACGAAGAATAGTTAGACCACAAGCTCAAGGAACAACAAGAAATGGGCGTCTATGGAAGTCTAGAGGATGATTAAGACTGAGGAATCAATTCTTGGAGACATAGACAAAAAGATAAGGCAAGATCCCATAAAGATCAACCCTATTAACGATAAAGGAGTAACTCTTTATTGTAATAACCTCAATATTGTAGCAACAAATATTTCAAGTTGGGAGGCAGCCATGGATACTGCTATAGGAATCCATTTTAACGAATGGAGTATTGAGCAAAAACTAAACTATCAAGAGAATAGCTTGATGGGATTAGCAAGAAAGGTTTGGGAAGGATTTAAGAAAACTCCTTTATACCAACAGTTTCAAGCCAAGTTCCTCGAATAAGGAGGAAAAGGACCCTTGGTTGGTGTAGTTCTCAGAAAAGAGATCTGTGGTATTACAAATACCCTAGATGTTGAGAACAAGGAGAAAGAGAAAGCATGGAAGATGCTTCAAAAGATCGAGATGTGTAAAATGTCTCAACTTGATGAGTATAATAATGTCTTTTCAAGATTATTCTATATCTATTCAGATATAGAAAATAAAGAGCTTTTAAAGTTATATTTTGTTGAACTTCCAGACCCCTGGAATGACAAAATGTTAGCTGAATATAATGAAGCAAATGGAGACAGTATAGGGATTATAATGGCTTTTGTTAAAGAAAAGTTAGCCCAGTATTGCCTTGAGAAACGGATGAGACATCAAGTAAAGGAAAGTACTTCTACACTATGTCGTAATGTTGAGATTCCAAAATTAAGTTTTGGATGCAACAAAGAGATATCTTTTAAGAGAAAAAGATATAAAAAGAAACTTCACCAGAGAAATTTCAAGCCAAGGTTTAGAAAATGGACAAAAAGAAAGTCCCATCATAAACCAAAATTCTTCAAAGCCAAGAAGAAAGGAACGTACAAGCGAAAACCTCAGAAATAGTGTACATGTTACGCTTGTAATGAAAAGGGACATTATGCTAACGAATGCCCTAATAAGAAGTCTATAACATCTAAAGTAAAGTCTCTGGAAGAGATTAACTATATACGTTACGACGAATTTGAGCACTCAGAAGATGAAAAACTCGTCTGATATAAGATTTCAAACTCGAAGTTTTTATAGTTCATAAAAATTTTGCGTTTGAAATCTTATATCAGACGAGTTTTTCGCCAAATTAAAACTTTGTTTCTCTTCATAATAAATAATTCATAATAAAGGTTGGTTTGATTTTGAAAGAAAACCTTAACTATAATTATAAGATAGATTATAAGCATAACTCATAGAAACAGAAACTTGTTTTTTTATTGGTAACGCAAAAATATAAAGACTTACATAATAAAGACTGGAGGCTCCATGGGAGCCTTTGACTACTACTCACACATTTGTACCTTAGAAATTTATTCTCAGAGGTATATATGTTCTCCTCTTTCTTCGATATTTTCTTCGATATCTCTAACTAAAACCTATTTCTCCTTTTGTAGAGAGGTTGGAAGACTCTAGACTTAAGCTATATTACCAAACTATCCCCGAGTGCATTATTGAGTCTCATCGACATAATAAAGAAGAATCTGCTTTACGACAGACTCTGACGCGTTGGCCACAACTTTTCTCTAAAGTGAGTAGTGAGTGGAGGGACAACTCACAAAAGACTAACATTATTGACTGGCACAACAAAAAGCTTACCCAAAGTGGGTTACATGTTTATCTCTTAATTTGAATGATATCCTCTACTTTTGGTTTCCTCTGTAGTGGAGGGCTTTAAGAGATTCCTTGTTTGTTCGTCATGGCTTGCATCACGGACTTGCTAGTGGAGACTTCCTTTGTCGTCACTGCTTACTTCTTGAGGCAGATGAGTTGGCAAAAGGTCACTTGAAGCTTCAGTGAATGCTATGGCGATCTGAGTGCGGTTGTGCTCTATGAGGGCACGTGAAAGGATTCGACCAGAATCTTGCCGGGTATAATGGATGTTGAAGTCGACGGTTTGTTCATCCAAATGGTCAAGTCTATGGACTCGTTCCTTGTAGTTGAGCTGTTTGTAGTCCAGGTTTGCTGGTAACATGGGTTCCTCATTCCCTTTCAGATCATGTCTTTCTTCTAAAATATGGATTGAAGGATAGATCTCTGCTGGGTCATCTTTGTACTGCTTAATGTTCTTCCAGTATTTCTTTTTGAAAAGTGGTGGTGCTGAGTAGGCTCCAACTCCATAACACTCTTCTTCCTTGTAGTGGCTACGATGGTGGCGGTTGTTCCATAAAAAGATACAGAACTCTTGAATCTTTTCAGGACAAAACTTGATCATAGTTAATGTCCAATCTTCAATCGGGAAAGACTTTATAAATCCATTCTCAAACAAATCGTGAAAGATATATGGATCTATAAACTCAAGAATTGCTAACTATTTGCCTCTTGGAGGTGAGTTAACAATTTGCGCATTCTCAGGGAGAACCTTTAATAGTTGATAGGACTCCATTTGAACATACTAAAACTGATCTTCCCATTTCTTCTGGTAGTAGAAAAATATGGGTAAAAACTTGCTTTGGAACAATTCCCATTTAATAGATTCATCCTCGTTAAGGTGACTTGCTTCGAACTTCTGTGGAATTGGTGCGAAACTTTTATTCGGATTACTCTTTTGGATTAGAGTAATAGAACTGTTAGTCAACTTGTTGAGTCGAGAGAACTCTTTCTCAACCTTTCTCACAGGTGCTGCATTTTTTGTACCTGCTTGAATATGACTAAAAACCTTACTTAGGATCTGGGATTGATCCTCTGTTAAAGGATGTTTCCTAGTTTTCTTCCATTGAGTAATGGATCTAGGGTTATTGGCGCTCCTATCAATACTCTGTATTAGGCCTTCTGGTCTAAGGTTAATAGGATTTTGCTTTCGGACTTGGCTCGAATATCCATAAAGCTGGTCAATGATGTCAACAACAAGCTTCTTATCTAGGTTTGCCCTATTGGGTTACTAGGGACGTGAGGTCCGCTAGTGGTTCTTGGGCCTCTTTGAGGCACTCCGGTCTTAATACCGTTATTGGGCTTTATTTGTCCCAAAGAGACTAAGCCTTTCATGTTTTTGCCTTTGTTATAAAGACTTTTGGGCTTATTAGACTCATGTGGCCTATAGGCCTTATCTTCTTCCTTAATATTTAAAGTTACTGCTTCCTTATATGTATGAGAAGGAAGTTTACTTTTATTTCCTTCAATTTGTTGATCTATTTCTAGATTCAACTTAGTTTGAGCAAGCTTTATTTCTAGTTGAGCTAACTTACGCTTCATTTTCAGGATTTCGACCTGAGCGTTGTTGTTGCTTGAAGATGCCATTTCTGAAATAGAATAACAAATTGTTAAGATCTTGTCCTTACTAGAGGATTGTGTGATCAAAGATGCATGCAGTGGTGCACTTATGCTTGCCATTTCTCTAGTAAGAGAATCAGCTAAAAAATTCTTAGCTCCAGCAATATGCTCTATAGTCATATGCGAGCTTATAGAAAGAATCTTCCATTTGTCCCTGCACACTTTAGCAGAATAATCATTAGTGGGAGTTGTATTTGATTTAAGGAAACCAATTGCTGATTTGCTATATGTTTGTAAAACAAAAGGTTATGTTATAACAAACATTTTAAACTTCTTAAAACTTTTTCTTATTGCTCTGAGTTCTTTATCAAATATTGACCATTTGACTTCAGAGTCTGACCAAACACCATTTGCATACCTTGTAATCTTCAAGTTATGATCATAGCTCCCATCCTCTTTTGTTGTTCCCCATGCTTTATCACTAGCATTTGTAGTAACAAAGAGTTGGCCTCCTTTCTTTGGGAGAGTCAGTTTAGATGAAATGAAATCTTGCAAGCTTTGCAAGATAAGCAAGAGTATAATGCTTTAATAAAAAGAAGCAGAAGAGCCAATGATCTAGGCATTAGTGCATTTGATTTATCTAATTCATATTAGAATGAATTCTAATGAACAGATAAATAGCAAGCTACTCAAGAAGATTCTTGAGAAGCTTAAAGAGATTGATACTAAACAAATTTCGTACATTGGACTAAGGCTATGCACCCACTTCACTCAGCCCAGGACACTGGAATGTGGGAGTGTCCTGATTTTTATCCTGTGTCCACTGTGGCTCGATGGGCTGTCGACACGTCAGTGGTCGGTTCGGGGGTTAAACATGTACTTAAAGGTGAGCTTGGAGGACACTAAGCATGATTACTACACAATTGGTACATATGATTATAGTAGGGATATTTTTAACCCGGTTCGATGACTCAGGTTTGAGGTATGATTATGGGAAGTTCTATGCCTCGATGCCTCGAAGACGTTCTTTGATAGTGCTAAGAAGAGGAGGGTATTGTGGGGATGGATCAACGAATCGACAAATGCAACCATCGATATCATGAAGGGATGGTCCGGAATTCAGGTAATATTTCATTTTGTCACACGGTCAAGAAAAGTTTAAAAGTTTAAGTGATAAATGTTGTTTGGATATCTTTGTAAATCAATGGGTATTTAACTTTAAAAGTTATTAAATATGACTCCATTGAATTTCATTTTGCAGGCAATTCCTAGGAAAAATTGGCTGCATAGATCTGGAAAACAATTGGTACAATGGCCAATTGTAGAGATCGAAAAGCTATGAAACGAGTTAACTCACCGAGTTCAGTGCTCAAGGGAGGATCCGTGGTTGAAGTTTCTGGGGTCACAGCCACACAGGTAAGATTTTGGTTATGGCAACACTAAAGATTTCACAAGTTTTTTTTCTATTTTTTGTTTAGTTTGTTTTTTATTTTTTCACTCGGACACAAAAATATATGTTTGGTAGTGAAATGCAAAAGTTAAAAAAATTTGCAGGCAGATGTTGGTATTGCATTTGAAATATCAAAGTTTCAGAAAGCAGAAGAGTTGAATCCAAGCTGGACTAATAAAGCACAAGAGCTTTGTAGTCAAAAGGGTGCATCAGTAAAAGGTGGGCTTGGATCATTTGGGCTACTTGTTTAGGCTTCAAAGGACTTGCAAGAGCATACAGCAGTCTTCTTTAGGATTTTCAAGAGTCGAAGCAAATATGTTGTGCTCATGTGCAGTAATTTTTGTGTCTATTTGTGTGGGTGTATATGTGTAATACCGTAATTTTTATTTATTTATATTGGATATATTTAATTTAATTAATTAATCAATTAAAAATTAATTAGTTGGGTTTATTAGCTAATGGGCTATAATATATTTTTGGACCCATTGGGCTTAGGGTTTATATAACAAAAAAATAAACCCTAAGATAGTCCTACGTTTTCTATCAGCCGATTTTATAGAGGGAGAGTAGAGAGAGAGCTGCATAAAAGAGGAGGAGAAACAACGATCGATCTGTAGTTGCGTGTGGTTTGATTCTTAAATCAGGCAAGTAGAATGTTCATATCTTCTCCTTTGGACCTATAATCACATCATCTATAAATTGTATTTGTTTTTCCTAAATTTGTGTATATATCTATATATTTATATATATTTGAATATTCAGATCGTGTAGTTTAATCCATATATGTATTTATTGTGTGTTGCGCGAACTGCAATGTGTAGTTTAATCCATATATATATATATATATATTTATATATCATGTTTTGGTTTTGTGCGCAACCTACCTGGGTCATGTTATGATTGTTTGTTGGGGATTATAATTTCAATTCCATTAATTTAGGTTGGGCATATATATATATATATGTTAATTGGTGGACTGAGGTTGGATTTCTGGAACCATTGCCCAATGTATCAAGGAAAAAGGAAAATAAAATAGTAATTGAATAGGAGATGAGCCTAGGAATGGCGGCTAAGGGAATCAGCACAGTGTGCTTTGAATTATGGTGCAATACATGCCTAATTGTATGTTTATGGGATTAATTAAATGCATATATATATATATAGCTAATCTTGACAATTATTTAGACATTGTCACGTGTGGGTATATAAATAGGTAACTTTATATTTATATGTGATTCAGGAAGCTTTGACATATGTACAGTATAGAAATTTATATAGACATATAGCTTTGGTCACATTTAATCATTATTAGAATATTGGCAACCTGTACACCCACCCATTTAAATATAAGGGTAATTTGCATTAACATTTCCTGAGGTATTGGTCAATTCCACCTTTGTGCTTGACACTCACACCCCCTGATCTGTGAAATAACATGAATACCCTTCGTTAAAATATTAAAACATATACTAAAAATATCATGTGTGTGAAATGACAATTCTAACCCTCAGCAAAACCATGACACGTGTCCCACTATCACAAAACCAACAACGGCTATCTATACCACTACTATCTACCCTCATTTCTCACCCACCGTTTCTTATCTACCACAAAACCAGACACTTTCTCTCTCTAACTTCGCTCTCCCTTCTCTCTATCTGTCATGGAAAATCGATCATGGCATGATCGATCTTCACCGTTTCTCTCTTTTTTTATACTTTGCTCTCTTTGATCTCCCTCTTGTGTTCTTGTGTTGTTGAATCGAAATGAAGATATGTGCGGATTCTTGGTTTATGAGCAGATTTGGTGTTCTTATCAACTGTTTTTGAGGATTATGAACGGGATCTAGGGTTTTTCGGTTCTGCTTGTGTTGGTATCAGCTGAAAAAGGTTTGTTCTTTAATCTTCTTTGATATGTGATCTTCGTATATTTCTAGGGTTCCTTTTTTTTTTTGTTCTTTAATATGTATATTGATCTAGTGTTTGTTGATATTTAGCAGATTGTGGGTATATATCATCTGGTTTTGAGGAATATTAACCGATCTTCAATTTTCTGGTTTGCATGTGTTGAAAAACACCCGAAAAATGTGTGTTTTCTTTTATTTCTGATGTGTGTATTCTTTGAATCTTTGTTTCTTTTTACAATTTTTTCTTGTTCTTTAATTTATACATTAATACATTTTTTTTTTTTTTTTCAAAGAAATTTTTATTTTTTTTTTGAAAGAAAAGATCATGTTCAAAGAAAAATCATACATCTGTAATTTTTTTTGACCAGTATTTAAAAAAGTATTTAAATACGTAAAACCCCTAAAATTGAAATTGAAATTCCTAAATTGAGCTCCCAAAAATTGAAATTGAAATTCCTGAAGTAAAATTCGTAATTTTTTAGTTGCTAATTAGTGTTAACACTTAAAACCCCTAAAATTGAAATCCCTAAATTGAACTCAATTGAAATCCCCAAATTGAAACCCGTAACCCCTAAAGTGTAAACCCTAATCCAAAAGAGCAGCACCAGCATCAACAGTAACAAAGAAAGGCAAAAGGGCAAGAAAAAACAGTGGACCAAGGACCAGAGCAAGTGTAGCAGCAACAACAACATCAAATTCACAAACAGCAAGTGTATTGCCTTAATTTTTTAGTAAATTAACTAAATTTTTGGATATTCATTGATGATTTGTATACTTGGTAACTTTCCTTAGGTGGTATTGCAAGTTAGTGGTGGTTCAAAACCAAGTTCTACTCTAGTGACAACAACAACAACATCTCAATCAACCCTATCAGAGCAGATTTCGTCCAATGTAATGTTCAATTTATAGTTTAAATTTATTTTTATTTTTTACTTTTTGTCCTAAACTCATAACTGATCTCATTTTTTTCTTTCTTTTGTAGATTTCTATTGGACAAAAGAAAGCTCCCAATTCCATTTGGGCACCACGGTAACATCCATCCAAGATGTGAAAGTTTTTTGCTAGTCTTTTGGATAGTTTTTGTGCCAGTGAATAATGTAGATTCTTTTTGGACATGATCTTTTTGAATAGCTTTTTGGGCAGTGAACAGTGTAGTTTTTTTTTTATATAATCTTTTTGGATAGCTTTTTGGGTAGTGACAATTTGTTTTTGTATATGTCACACACACACACATGAAAGCCACAAATGTATTTAATCTTGGCTCATAGTTCACTTAGGTGCCTTTTATAGGCATTTGGATTTGTAACTTAAGTTATGACAGTTTTTATTTAATTTGATCTATGTATATTCAGACTATTCCTGGCTTTTATATTCATGACTTTTATGTAATCTCAGTTTGCTTTGAATGAATTGGAACTGTGATTTGAATGTTTGTGTTTGAATGAGCAATGTGTTTGAATTAGTGTTTGTATTTTGGTGCAGTACAGTGTGTTTTCTGGATGTTGGAATGTAATATGATTTTATGAATAATGTAGTTTTAATTTATGAAGAATGCAGTTTTAATTTTGGTGCAGTGCAGTGTTTGTATTTTGGTGCAGTGCAGTTTTTGTATGTGAAGTTGGTTTGGCGCCAATTTTGGTGCAGTGCAGTTTTTGTTAATTGGCAGTTTTTGTATGTCAATAATGCAGTTTTAACTACAAGGGTATTTTGGTGCTCAATTATTGTTAAAATGGAAGAGAATTAAAGATAAATGAATAGAATAATGGACCAGGGGTATAAATGACTTTTCATAGGGTGTCAGGGCTAGTGAGGGGGTGTGAGTGCAACAAAAGTGAAACCTCAGGGGCTGTTGGGATCAAAAACGCGTTGACCGGCACAAAGGTGGAATTGACCAATACCTCAGGGGGTGTTAGTGCAAATTACCCTAAATATAACTTGAGGATTAGATCAGTTATGGGGCATTGTTGTATGCACGTTAATTTAGATATAGTTAGGGAGCTTTGCACGAATTCTATTGTGCAAAGAATGTTGTGACATAAAAACAGTGAATTAGTTTAGGATTATTTATTTTGGCATTACCCATTTTTATTACGAATCAATGTTGATGCCTATTTGACCACTATTACAGTGATAGCTAACGGTGAAGCAAATAAGTAACTAAATTATATGTATTATTTGCGTGGATTGTTGATGAGATCAAACCTAATAAATTTTCTCACACACGAAGTAAATAATTTTTTTTTTGCTTTATTGAGGAATGGAGGAAACCACAATGTGCTGACTATTAATACCATGACATGAAATTCGGGTACATGGTTATGATTATGGTTCAGCATGAGTTAGTTGCATATGGACTTGTGGTTTAGTTATTATATTATTTTATTTGTTTTGTCTATTGACTTGTGATTTAATTTTGGTTGCGTTTTATTTGTTTTATTTATCGACTTGTTATTCAATTATGATTGTACCCTATTTGTTTTGCCTATTTTCTGGAGGATATTTATTTAGGTGTGATACTTAGGGCCCGTTTGGGAACCATTGTTTTTGTTTATGTTTTGAGAACCAAAAAACAAGAACAATTCTTGTTCTTATTCTTATTTTCTAACCCAAAAGAACAAGAACAAAAAACATGTTTGGGGCAAAAAACACACATATTCTCACATAATTTTTCCTCTCTACCACAATTCATTTTTTTTGGAAAATCCTAAAAAGAATAAAAAAAACAAGTTTTTGTTGTTCCCTTGTTTTTTCTACTATTCACGAAAACAGTTTCCAAATTGAGAACAGAACAAACAGTAAAAAGGGTTGTCAAACATGTTCTGTTCTCCTGAACAGTGCCAAAAAACAAAAAACAGAACAAAAACACAATTTCCAAACGGGGCCTTAAAGTTATAGGAATTATAGTATTACTCTTTTTTTTATATATAGTGGGTAGATAATGGGATTATTGGTGCTCTGTTTGGGATCATGTAGAGTCTACTTTGCTCGTGGGTTTGACCCATTATTGTTAACATTTCAGGTCATTGGCACTTCCAGTCACATGGTTGAGTGTTCATCTCGTTTCATTTTGAGTTATTCAGTTTTTCGCTTTGTTTCAGTATAGGAACTCTATATTAATATTTTCTTTTGGACTTATATTTTCATTTATACTTTTAGGGGTCCATAGATATGGGATTCCCGAGTTGTACCATTTGGGGATTTGAATTTCTTAATTTATTTATTCAAATAAATAAATAAACTTTTGAAACTCTGTTATTTCTTAAATATGTCTTTTGCTCTCGTGCTTGTTTATTATTGAGTGTTTATGCGCATTAGTTTTCGATATAGGCCTGGTCAACCTATGCATGAAATTAGGGGGTATCACAGTTGGTATCAGAGCACTCCAGGTTCAAGTGTCTTATATATATTCGAATTATATATATTTTTTCAAATTTTTAGGGATGAAACTGTAATTTATCCATAAGGGTGGGGGCAATGTGAAAATTCAATAGTTTAAGGGAGTTTATTGATATTAATCATAAAATTATAATATAATCTAAATGATAATTAGGTAAAATCACACCTGAAATCATATTTGAGGGGCAAAGTGTTATCATAACAAAAATAGAAAGGGTGAAAGTGTAATACGTTTAAACAAAAGGGGTAAAACTGTAATTTACGCTTTTTTATCATTCGGTTTCTAGTATATATATGCTCAAATCAAACACAAGTAAATTGATACTACTGGAAATATAAAACTTGTAGAAATAACTCTGCTTGTTGTTTTGGTTTTTTCTCTTTTGGGAGTTCTTACACGGTTACACCAATCAATTGAAATTTTATTTATTTGGGATACTTCCATTACTGTGATATATAAATTATGTTTTAATCACACAATTCTTTATTTGTTTTCGTAATATATATTACTAACTAATAATTGAAATAGTATATTTCATAAAATCGACCCAATTGCTTGTATGGCGAGAGTTTAGTATAAACCAGCTTCAGAACTTACAATAATACCCCTACTACATTCAGTTACACCATATAATGATATTGATCCCACTTTAACAAATGTAGAACCCACACCTTCATCTGAAAAAGAAAAAAAATGATGATGATGACCAAAACCACCATCAGATGATATAATCAGACCACTGCGAAATAAACGACGTGTGATCCATAGACTCTCCGGGCACATCCTCATGCAGCTTCGGCTGCTCCTTCCCGCCAATCAGCCTCGCCGGATTCCCCACCGCCGTCGTCCGCGGCGGCACATCAATAAGCACCAGCGACCCCGCCCCAATCTTCGCCCCCTCCCCAATCCTCACATTCCCCAACACCGTCGCTCCCGCGCCTATCAACACCCCATCCCCCACCTTCGGATGCCGATCCCCCACCGCCTTCCCGGTCCCGCCAAGCGTCACGTGGTGCAGAATCGACACATTGTTCCCCACCACCGCCGTCTCCCCCACCACCACCCCCGTCGCGTGATCCAGCAAAACCCCCTTTCCGATCCTCGCTGCCGGGTGGATGTCGACGGCGAAGACGTCGGAGATCCGGGAATGGAGAGCCAGCGCGATGGGTTTTCGATTCTGGGCCCACAATTTGTGGGCCACGCGTTGGGCCTGGACGGCGAGGAAGCCCTTGTAATTGAGGAGGCAGTGGGAGAAGGAGATGCAGGAGGGGTCGCGGTGGCGGGCGGCGCGAAGGTCGGCGACGGTGGCGGCGCGGAGGGAGGGGTCGGAGGAGAGGGTGTTGAGGAAGAGGTCGTAGAGGAGGGTTGAGAGGAGGGTGGAGGAGCAGAGCTTGTTGCCCAGGTGGAAGGAGAGAGAGCGCGGGAGAGAGGAGTGGGAGAGGATCGTGGAGTAGAGGTAGCTGGCCAGGGCGGGTTCCGATTCGGCGTCGCGGCGGGCTTCCGCCTTGATTTGGTTCCAGACCCAGATTTCGTCGTCGGTGCCGCCGCCGTGGACGGTGGACGGAGACGGCGGAGGAGTGGTGGTGACGTGGTTGTCTTGGACTGGCATTGCGGTAGTGTTTGGAAGTGAAGTTTGGATATTTTAATGGTGGGATTTAAAGTGGGTGGATTTGAGGTGGTTTTACGGTAATGCCCCTGATGTGACACGTTTTTGGTCTTGACGTGCATTTTTGTATGTAGACACGTGGTGTGTTGTTATTGAGGTTTTAAGAAAGGTGGACCCTAGTTGCAGGGAAACGTGGGCTAAAAGTCAATACGTAAAAGGCTTTAAAGTTTAAACAAACATGATCTTGAATTATTTAATTTAAGTAAAGGCATTGAATCCTGGTTATTGCTTGAATTACACAGGTGGAAATTAAGCATGGGATAGATGATACTAGGACTGGCAATTCGTGTCAACAGGTTGACCCACGGGTCACAGGGCAATCTGATACTAGTTGACACGAAAATTAAACATTTTAAATATGATATAATCCAACACGAAAAATAAAAAATAAAAAATAAAAAAAAAATTGAAATTGAATTTGACACGATCCAGTAATAACTTATTAATGTATTTCAATCCATGACCAATTAGAGAATAGAAAAAATCAGTAAATAAATATAACAATAAATATAATCGTGTCAAACGGGTCAATTCGTGTCAGAAATTGCCAGCTCTAGATGATACACATCATCTTACCACTAACATCTAATTAAATTGTATTATCATTTTTGATCTCCATGGAAACCGCCGTAAAATTAGGTAATTCATGTTTTAATATATGGTAAATTGCAATGACACCCCTAAGATTTAGGTCAATTCCACTCAGTTATCATTTTTTGACACAGACACTCCCTAAAGTTTGCAAAGTATTGCAATGACACCCCTTGAAGATATAAAATGACTTAAATGCCCTTAATTTTATTAATTTGCATGCAAAATATCTAAATTACCCCATGTCTAAATCCTACCCTTCACCCACTATTTATTTTTTCTATAATTTTTTTATTTTTTCTTTTTTATTACTCTCGGTACTTATTTAAATAATTATACATATTTATTTATTTTATAATTACACTTAAATGTTACAAAACTTTTTAATTTTTTTTTACTAAAATTAATAATTAATAATAATTCATATTTAATAATAAATATGATTATATTTTCAAATCTCACTAAAATTGTTGATTGACAAAATTAAGTATAGAAATACAATTTTTTTCTTTACATTCATAAACATTTTTATATGTTATTAAGTATTAATAATACTTATAATGATTATTAGTTATAACCCTTTACTTTTTTGTGAAATATTTATAGAGTAATATATTTAGAATTAAAAGCAGCAACTAAATAATACAATTTTTTTGTTATCATTTTATATAATTTATAATTGATAAAATATAGTAGTAAAATCTACTTTTAAATAGATTTTTTAGTATATTTTATATGTTTCTGAATTTTTATATTTAAAATATTATTATATACATGTTATACATCTTACTTATTTATTGTATAATTTTTTTATTATAAGGGTGGTTGGTGGAGTGATGACTTGTAAGGTCTAGGCATGGGAGTAACTTAGACATTTTGCATGAAAATTAAAATAATGAAGGGCATTAAGGTATTTCATGCCTTCAAGGGGTGTCTCTGTTAAAAAATGTGTTGATAAACACCTAAGTGAAATTGACTTAAACATTAAGGGTGTCATTGCAATTTACCCTTTAATATATATATATATATATATATATTTGAAAATATACCCTTTAATATATTATGGAATCACATACAACTAAGTAATATTATGGAATAAGAAAGTGGTTCCACTCACCGGTAAGGAGGCAATTATTCTTTTGATTCTTCTCATTTTCCAAAATATGTCCAGCACTTTCCTTCTATGCATCATTTCTTCCAACTAGAGGCAACATTAGAGAAACCTTAGAGTGCAATTTAAGTAAATTTGACACGTAATGAACACTAGATCTTGTGATGTGATAGGAGACATGCTTGGAGATCAAATGAAAATAATTATCTATAAAGGATAAATTAAAGAATTCTTGTCCGAAATCAAATTCGGATGAAAGAGTGATTCAGTATAAACGAATTAGATATTAACCTTTTCTAATAGCTTAATTTTTGGGGTCAAATCGTAAAAGATATATTTTGCCTCCTGAGATAAGACCTATTTTTCTTGTTCAGTGTGTAATAGTTGGGAGCATTTTTACTGCTCGAGAATATAAGTGAAACATGTTTGTTATATTTGGTTATGTCTGATATGCGTGTTTGGTATTTTTTGTTAAAAAGAAAGATTTATTTTTTTAACAAAAAAAATGTATTTTTTTTCATTATTCACTCAAAAAAAAAATATATATATATATATATACATATATCTACACCACCGTTGCCGCCGCCGTCGCTGCCACTTCCCTTCGCCCCGAAACACCACTATCGCTTCCCACCAACACCACTTCCCTTTACTCCAAAACACCATATATGCAGGGGCGGAGCCATAAAAAGTATTTAGGAGGGGTCACGTGCAATTTTTTTTGTAAATTTATTAATAAAATATATAATTTTAGGGGGCATATTAAATTTTTAGGAACATATTCATAATATATAAAATATTTTGAGGTAGTAAAAGAAATTTTTAAAAACTTTGGGAGGAGCCATATGCAATTTTTATGGACTTATTTATAAAACATCTCATTTTTTGGGTACTAAAAAGAGTTTCTGAAAATTTTGGGAGGGGCCATGGCCCCTCCACAACACTTAGGGCCTGTTTGGATAGGTGGTTTTGAGCTTGGTTTTGGTCTTTGATTTCAAGACCAAATCATGTTTGGTTGGTGGGTTTTGGACTTGGTTTTGGGCTTTTTAAAACCAACCACTAAAATCATGGTTTTGGCCTATCAATTTTGACTTTTCTCTCTCTCTTTATACATACATATATTATATATGTATGGCCGAAAATATGAATTATTTTGAAAAAAATAATATATAATATTTGAAAAAAAATTATTTTTTCCGAAAAAAAATTATTTTTTCCGAAAAAAATTTATTTTTCCCCATTTTATATCCTTTTTTTTCTAAATTTTAAAATTTTTTCAGTATATAATAAAATTATTCAGAATTTTATATTTTTTTCAAATTTAAGATATATTATTTGAATTTTATATATAATTTTCACATTTTAAAATATTTTTTTCGATTATATATATATTTTTTGGAATAAAAAAAATAAAAATGTCAAATGTTTTTGGGAATTTTAAATATTTTTTAATTATATATATATATATTCATTTTAATATATTTTTTCCAATTTTTTATATATATTTTTAATACATATTAGTATATATATATAATTATACCAAGACCAAGACCAACTCCTTACCAAATATTATATATAGGTTTTAGATTTATCTAAAATCACCCAAGACCACCAAAACCAAAATCACAAGACCAAGACCAAAATCAAATTCCCAAACGGACCCTTAGCTCCGCCGGTGCATACATGTATATGTATATATATTTACATTAAAAGCTTGCATTTGTGTTTTTATAAAATCCAGCAAAAAATACAAACACATACCAAACAGACCTTAGTTTTCACTAAATCTGAAACACGTAACCATGTTTGATAACTTAGAAATTTTATGAGTTCTTTCATTTTTGGTGGATTAATTGAATAAGATTTCCTAATCTCAAGGCCTAAAATGTGTAAAGTAAGATCTCTCCAAGCACATTGATGACTGAAAACTCACAGGTGCATGAGTTCCAAAGCCTCATTCATACGTGATGAGATTGAAAGCCTCAATATCACTTTTTTATGAAATAAGATGACCATACAGGTAAAATATACTGACCTCACTCATAATTAGTTAAAACACAAATGCAATTTTTTAAGTGTTTTGGGGTCAATAATGTCAACAAATCTGAAATTGCGAAAGATTCATATTGGTCACCCACAAGATATGCGAGTTGGGCCAGTTTATCACTAATTTGGGCGTAAGGGCCTGTTTGGTTCACAACTTTTTTTATTGGTTTTGTGTTTTTTTTCTCATTTTTTTACAACAAAAACATGTTTGGCACCAATATTTTATTCTCTATAGTAGAAAAACATAAAGGAGCCGTTTGGGAAGCCCTGTTTTTGTTTTTGTTCTTGGTTTTTCCACTGTTCATGAGAACAAAATCTTGTTTGGGTGTAATTTTAGGCAAAATGTTTTGATGAACAATCCTAAAAACAAAAACACTTTTGAGCCAAAATCTGAGAACATCAATTTGGTGTTTTTAGTTTTGTTTTTTGGGGTCACCCTTCTCTCTACCACTAGCTCTCCACCACCACCACCACCATACAGATCTGCCACCATACACACACACACAACCCACCACCACTAGACACCAACTGCCACACACACACATATATATATATATATACACACACACATCTACACAGATCACCATCACCAATTGCGGAATCCTAACCCCCAATTCAAAACCCCCGAAATCCTTCGACTGAAACCCCAACCACCAATTCAACCCACCACCACCACCTTCGGACAGAAAGCTAATACAAAATTTGCGTATGTGTGGAACAAAAAGAAATACAATTTTTGCCCTAAAAAATATTTTTGTTT
This sequence comes from Cornus suecica, assembly GCA_963922005.1. NCBI lineage: Eukaryota > Viridiplantae > Streptophyta > Magnoliopsida > Cornales > Cornaceae > Cornus > Cornus suecica. The sequence goes on from OY998238.1 coordinate 95,763,666, forward strand.
TTTATTTTTGGGGTGAGAAACAAGAGTCTATTTTTGTATTTAGGGTGTGAAAACAAATACAAAAACATATGATTTTCAAACGGGGCCAAAGCAAATAGTGTCATTTTTAGGAATTACCAAATTTATGATTTTTTTGCACTATTCATAAAAATAACATTGTAGCGGAAAAAATAAGTGACCAAAATAAAAGCAAAAATATTCGTACCAAACATGCTTCCAATTTTGACTCACAACACTCAACAACAAAAGCAAAAGCATATACGAAAGCAAAAGCTACACACACCATGCTTTGAAGTTTGAACTCAATAAAATAGGATCTGACCGTCACCATTAGGCCCGTCCTGACCCAAACTTCAGATATTTTAGGTTCTGGGCTTTGACTCATTATATACGTGGGGCGGGTTGTATCAGGTCAGCAGAAAAAGTGGGGCTCAATCTTGGCCCAACTAGCTTACTCTCAATGGGCTTTTATACACATAAAATCATAAAATCATGATTTATTTTTAGGGTCCGTTTGGGAGTGTGGAATTGGGACATTGGTATTGGAATTTGAAATTCCAATTCCAAATTTAGTATTTGGATACAATAAAATATTTTGAAATTGAAATGCAAAATAGTTGTGATTTTCAATTCAACCCACTAAATATTCTTTCTTTAACATTCAACTTTTCACAACCACAAACATATATATATATATACATAAAGACCTATATCTACATACGGCTATATATATAATATATATACACACACACATATATATATGTTCTAGATCCATATATAAAAAAATTAAATACACATACATACACACAAATATAGCCACACATACACACATATACACATACTCACATAAAAACATACTATAAACTCACACATATCTACACATGCATATACATACACATATACACAGACATGCACATACATACATACATATACACAATCTATTTATACATATATTTACATAATTATACCTTTATATATATATTTAATTATTTTTATTGTCTAATTCAATTCCAAATTTATGATCTTTTACATTCAAATTGGGATTTTAATTCAAATTGGGTTTGAGGTTAAAATTCAATTACACTTTGAATTCCAAGACACATCAAAATAATATATTTGAAATTACATTTGTGAAATTAAAATACCATAAAAATTCAATTCCAATTCAACGAAACCAAACGCACCCTTAGTGAGATTTTCAGGAATCAACATCCAATTCTTTTTGTTGAAAAATTGTGTGCATAACATTAAAACATACATATATTAGCTTTATAATATATGGAGCTGTAAAACATAGGTCACATATATAAAATATAAATTGCAAAAATATTGATTGATGTGGTCCATCCCCTGTTGGTACACTTGAAGGCCTGCGTTATTAGCAACCAAGCAGGACCACTCTCTCTCTCTCTCTCTCTTCCTGCTCTGCTTAAAGAATAATCACTACAAATCTTAAAGGTAGAAAGACCACTTCATGAAAGATATAAAAGACTAATGTCCAACACATGACAAACAGACATGCTTTGATGTTCTTGTTCTCCTAATATATATGGGCTCCCCGCACAAAACTTTGTGTAAATATATATCATATATATATATATATACATATAACCATATATATACATATAAGACTATGGTTCCATATTGTTGATGTACACCAAAATATCGAACCCTCTAAATGAAGGCAGATCATCACATCACATATGCAAGCGATATAGAAGGGTAGCCTCATTTTCACATTATTTGACAAGCACACTTCTCATCAACCAATTGGCCTTAACATGTTAACATGTTAAAGTACAATAGAAACAAATTCCAACGGCCCAAGCTGGACCCCTTGCATTATTCAGGGAACGGACCTACTTGGGGCGGGCCCGTGCTCTCCACTGACTTTTTTAATTTTTTTATTTACTCTTAATATAAATTAATAACACGTATGCCCCATTGAATTTTTAAAAAACCACTATATCCCCCATTGAATTTAATATAATACAATTCTGTTTTCACTCACATAAATCTCTAGGTCGGTGAATCTGACCTACTATCTCCCTCTATATGTATATATGTGCATACAAGTACAAACACAGATAAAGTGTCGAAATGAAAATAGCAAATTATATGTAGTTATGCATTTGGTCATCTAATTGGAATTTTAGTGCATGAAAATTATAAGGATTAAAACAGATTGTCCAGAGTTTAAAATTTCAATATATAAGAAAAGAATTCCAAGTTTTGACAAATATTCTCAACAAAGTTCTCATTCAAAATTTTCAAAGAACAAAAAAAAAATGTAGTTCTTAAAGTTGAGGAACAAAGGAAGCAAACTAGTTTGGAAGCTTTTCAACAACAACTGAAAGAGAGATATTTGTACATAATTAATTAGGATTGTAGACATATTTCATTCCAAAATAAACATTATATCCCTTGGACCTATCAATTGTTGGGGAATTGAATTGCTTGTCCTCATAGTTTCTTGATGAAAGTGTACATAAAAACAATTTATATTTGTCATCATTGCACCAACTTGGCATACCAAAACCTGTTATGTCATTCTCTTCCTTAGCACTCAATATATCATATTAATCATGCATAATATATTTGAAATCATTTTTTTACCATTTACATATTGCCCTTTTTCTTCCTTCTTTTGGTAAACTTTTTATAACATGAAAGTGCATCTGAATATATATATATACACACACACATAATTAAAGTAAATCACTTTTCTATGATAGACTTCTGATCAAGTGGTCCACAATATAAGGACCATCATGTGTTGATTGAGATAAGAGATCATGTAAATGGCTTTGTAGGGTATGGTTTTGATGAAATGAAAATGACCCATTTTGTGAGAAGTCAATATATTTCATAAACTCACCAGCCAAGTACACATCATTACTTGTGAACAAGGTTGTATTATATTGAATATTGGAAGAGGTGGTATTAAAACTATCTGTTGCCAAGTGTTTAGCTTTAGCTACAAGGTTGAATGACCCATCCACATTAAATGAGCTGGTAGTAACAAATGAACCCCAAGTGGGTCCTCTACAATTGTTATTTATTAGGGACTAGGTTTTGGTCCCCCTAATTAATGTTAAGCTACTAATATCTTCTTCCATTATTGTTGTGGAATAATCTCTTGTGGTTGCATGTGAATGATATAAATTGCATTTATGATACTTGGGCAAGTTTGTAATTTACTTGACCTTACAACTTAAAAAATGGAAAAATTGTATTAGTGCCTACTCTCCACATTGCTCTATGCAACAATGGCAATGCCAAGTGGTCTTTTTTTGTAAAATGATTCTTCAAGAACATGCACACCAATCATAATCACTTTAGATGCCTTATATTTTATTGCAATAATTTTTTTATTTATATCAATCACAGTAAACGATTTATATATTATATTTTGTGTGCACGGAATTTTTTACTAAGTGAATAAAAGATCATTACTCAATTATATATATATATAATTAATATAAGTTGAAATGATTGGAAAAAAATTGTTTGGGTTAATTATAGTCACACCTCCTAAGATTTTGAAAAATTACAACTAGATGCAACGTTTGTATTTTGTGAACAGTCAACTCAGTAAAGTTACTTTCAAAAGAGTGTAAAATGTCACCAATACCCTTGAATGAAATTAATAAAAGAACTATAAAAATATCAAGTACGTTAAATGTCTATAATACCCCTTCTCAATTATATCACTTTACACCACTCAATTCATTGACCTTAATCGGAGTACTCTTTCATTTTTCAAATTGAAAATTTATTTTTTTATGAGTTAATTGAAAAAATTTCACTCCATAAAGGTTGGCATGTTCAATCTTTTTATTTAGTTACATTTAATACATGAAATTGTGCATTATATATTATTCTTTGCATGAGAAATTATTTATGTAATTTTACTTATTTAAAAAATACGGAATATGGTTTGTGATATTGAGTTTCTTATTTAAGAATAATTTTTTTTTATCCACCTAGGGCTAGGGTTGATAGCTTGAGATTGTTTATTTAATTGCACTTGATGAAATTTGATCTTATCTAATAAATTGAAATTATTATTTTTATTTTATTTTATTGCAATTAGGGTAAAAATATATCACCTAATTAGTGTGGATAATTTTTTTTTTTGTTTAATTAATGAACTAATAAATAAAAATTTGACTATATATACTTGTTTTATATTAGAATTTTTAATTTTATTACACATAAATTTACTGTCTTAATGACATTTGATCGGTTAGATTTGATATTTTAATTTTTTTTATTTAATTATAATAAATTATTAAAATTTGACACAAATAAATATTATTAAATTAAGGATTGTTTTTTAGTTGCATGTAACTAATGTAATTTAATATTGTGTGTTATTTTTATATTTGAGTTATTTTTTCTTAGTTGTTGCATGATGAAATTAACACTATTATGTATTTGACTCAATAAAGATTAAAAAAATAAAAAATTGTATTTAATTACTTAATTATTAAATTAATATTATTAATATAACAACAAGTCCAACCGATTAGTTTTATTGAAGGGTTATTTAAATTCATCAAAGTAAGAACCAAGGTTAAAAAAAAGACAACATATAGATGATGTAGTTTTTTTAAAACCAAAATAGAAGAAAAGGTTGTTTTAACTAATCCTTCTGTTAAGCCTCCAATGGAGGTCAAATGTTTTAAACTTAAAGCTCTTGTTTCTTCTCCCCCAATCACTGAAGAGTTTTATTCTGTTCTTTTGGGAAAATTAAAGGATCTTAAGTTAAATGTTTTATCTCAGAATGATTCTGATTTAGAAGATGAAAATTTAGATCTTTCTCTTAATCAAATAAATGATTTTGAACAATCTTTGATTTCTTCAAATAACATGAATTTGAACAAAGTCAACTTTTTTAAAAATAAACATCAGAATGCTGATATTGGTGGCAGTCGTAACTACTACCAAAGACCTACTCCTCAAAATATTATTTTTGAAGAAGCATATCTTTACGGACAAGTCTCTTTTAATTCAAAAACTATCTATGAATGGAATATTGATGGTAAATCTGAATATTCTATTTATGAGATGGTATATCAAATTATGATGTACAACACTGTTTGTAAAACTGCTGATAATAATGAACAACAAATTGTTGGTTTTATTACTTGTGGTTTTATGGGTATTTTGAAAGGTTGGTGGGATAATATCCTCTCTCAAAGCCAGAAAAAATGAGATTCAAAATGCAGTTAAAATTGTCAAGAATGAGATTAATCAAGATGTGTTTATTACTGATGTTGTTTATACTTTAGTGTTAACCATCATTCATCATTTCATTGGTCGTGAGGGTATTAACCATGAACGTGGCCGTGAGATGTTGCAGAATCTTAAATGTCCCACCCTTACCCATTTTAGATGAAGATAAAAGTTAAAGGGTAAAATTAATTTTTCATTGTGTGTCAAATGGGGGATTGGGTAGTTAGGGGGTATTTGTCAATTTTTTCAAACCTCGGAGACAATTGAAACACAATTTTTCAAATATTGCATCTAGCTGTTATTATTACAAATTTCAAGAGTGTCATAGTAAATAATCCAATTTACTAATAGGAGCTATGGTTTACAGAAGCAGAAGAAAGCCTCCATAAATGGATTCACTCAATTTGCATTGAGTCCATGCCAATTTTACGTCTGGTTGGCTTTTAAATAGCTTTGGTATTTGGGCTAGATAGCTGTAAAAGACAATTTCTTATTTTGATTTTGAAAAATTACATTTATATGTTTTGAAATTATCAAGCCTTGGTCATACAAAAACCGTGTCGTTTGGCTTATGAAATTGAGGGTCTTTGACTCATTGTCCTGTTTTCAAGTAATTTGTTTGATAAACCAAAAAAAGGACAAAAAAAAAAACCCTTACAAGTATATGCTACAATCATTAATACACAGTACATGTATATACTCCTCCGTTTCAAATTATAATTTTTTTTGAAAAATTTAATTTTTTAAGATAATGATTTTTATTATAATGTTAGTGAATAAAATACAAATTTTATTCATGGTTCTATCATAATGATGTGATGATTTATAGTGTATATATTTTATAATTTTAATGTTTGAAGGTTAAATTAATAAATTAATTAAATAAAATATTTTAATTTTTTAAAATTGACACTTATTTTGAGATAATTAAAAGAAATAAAATTGAGTATATAAATATATATGTATTGGTAGGTTGCAACAATATTATCATTTCCAATAAGCTAAGAATGACGAGATTAATTAATTGCTGTAACAGACATTGATGACCCACTTGGTCCGATGAATGTGTAACCAACATTAAACACGTTTAGATTAGATTTTAATATGTGATTATTATAAGTACCATTGCTTTAATCAACTGCGTTGAAAACCATGATACATATCCATATATAAGAAGTTTTTAACAATTTAAGGCAGCAAAGTTTTAGTTCTTTGTGCAGGAATAAAAATTAAACATAGGAGATGAAGCTATGGTTGTAATTATTTCTTGATAAATTGTGAAGTTCGTATAGTTATGGGTCATATAATAGAAGTTCGTATAATTATGGGTCATATTATAGAGTAGAGATCAATGGATGAATTATATCCAGAGCTTGATTATAAATGTCCAAGTTGGATATAATATAATTTCAGAGTTGGATCATATTTATTTTGATTTTATTTATAAATAGTTATGGGGTGATCAAGTAATTTTGGAACCGGAATGAGGATGGTCACCCCACACCCAGTAAAGTATAGTGATAAATCATAGTTTCATTCTTAACATCCTCGTCGTTTATTAGGGATCACAAAAAAATCCATTCCGAAACCGTCCTATTTCCAACAGCTTTTAACTACCCAAAGTGCATGATAGTTATTTAATTTATTTATAATTTATATAATAAAATTACAAAATCACATATGTATTTTAAATTTTTATATTAAAATTACATTAATATCCTTAAATACCAAATATATATAAATCCTTTTGTTTTTATCTTATAAATTATTGCGATTTAATCAATTTGATATTGGTCATCTTCTATATAGATCATAATGTTATATTAGTTAATTTATTTTTCCATTGTTCTTAGGGGAAAAAAAACGGTTTATTGGGATGGTTATGGGGGATGAGATTTTTCACGGTTTTGATTATGATAATTGTACAAATCGCCCCAAACCACCTCATTGTCATCCATACCCTCATAAGTTTTTTAAAAGTTGCAAATACTCCGATGTGCTATTTTTTTATTTTTAGTATAAGCTTATAGTTAATTCATTTGAAATATGACTTAACTACCTACAAATAGGATTATGCTACTTGTGTCACACTACTCGATTTGTATGTTGTCACTCCTACGGGTTTAGATTGTTTGAGTTGTTAATAGTGTTACACACAATATATGGGTCCATTCGGTAAAGTTAGATTAAAACCGAACTCATTCTTACAGTTTCGAAAAAGTCAAAACCGGAATCATCAAGGTTGGAGTTGAAGCCGAATCAAACTGAATCATGAAAAAATGATTTGATTCGATTCAATTTCAATTCAACTTAAGTGTTTTATTTTCATATTCTTACTGAAGAGTTAATTATCAAAATTTAATTGATTAGTTAGTTCTTATTTCTATTCATACAAAAAAAGTAGATCATTATGATTGAAAAATTGCTTTAAATCAATTAAAACCGAGCTAATTTGTTCGTGTTCTGTCTTATTTCATTTCATATTATAAATGCTAAACAATAAATTATTGCATGTAAATCTTAATCAGTGAATCTATCTTCTCCCAAATCGCGCTAAATATTACCCTAAAAAATAAGAAACAAATAAACTATCAATTTCACAACACCACCCACTATTTACATTTCTGCCATTTTAGTTGATCAAATTTGTCTGCAACGATAAACACAAAAAATTAATTTCTGATTAAAAAAACTGAAGGCATGCACACATAAATTAATAAAAAAATAGATTATGATAATAGTACAAGACAATCTCAGCACATTAATTTACAACCTCGAAACACATAATCAACAAATTTCGGAGCTTCGAAAAGCTGAGACACGATCCGGCGAATATGGCGCCAAAATATGACGACGTCAGCCGCCGAGCAGAAGCGCCGTTTAGTCGCCGTCTCGCATCAGAGACTCATTAGTCACTAATGTGACGGTGACGGTGGACTTGACGGAAAACCTTTGCATCGGGAAATGGAGTGGGTGTAGTACAGGTGGTGGGACGAGGTTAGTTGACGGAGATGGATAACGGCGGTGGGACCCACATGGGGGACCTGAGATACTGACCGTTGGTTAAAGAAGGAGTTGTTTGATTTGAATGAGCGTGAGGTTAAGTGTGTTCACGCCTTCATTTATGAGTTATGACAAAAAAGAAATTCAAAAATTGAATTGGGGATCACATGTGGGTGAAAAAGAGGACATGTTTTTGGTGTTATTTACGAAAATAACGTCTGATAATGGTTTCAAATTTTGTGCAATTTTAAACTGAGATCGTATATAGAGTTTTACATTTGTATAAAGTAATAAATTACGAAAAATTATACTGTTACATCCGTTGTTTTATATATTGGTATAAAAAACCAATATGTCATAATATCATAGTGATGAGTCTCATAGGGCCTATTTAGTAGAGCTGTGTTTGTGTTTGTGTTTGTGTTGAAATAAACAAAAAATAGATTTTTGTTTTTTTGTTTATTCATCCAAAAACATAAGTATGTTTGGTAGGGATGTTTTTTGGATTGAAATTAAAAAATTAAAAATCAATAATTAATAATATAAATAATAAATAAAATATAATATAATAATAATAATAAATGAATACAATAATAATAAATAAATATAATAATAAAAAAATGGACTAAACAATAAATAATAATAATAAATTAATAAAATAAATAATAAATTACATAAAACATATTTAAAAATATAATAAAAATAATAAATAATAAACAAAATGAAATAAATAATAATAAAAAATAAATAAATACAATAATAAATATATATATAAATTAATAATAAATGGACTAAATAATAAATAATAATAATAAATTAATAAAAATAATAATAAATTACATAAAACATATTTAAAAATATAATAAAAATAATAAATAATAAACAAAATGAAATAAATAATAATAAAAAATAAATAAATACAATAATAAATATATATATATATAATAATAATAAATGGACTAAATAATAAATAATAATAATAAATTAATAAAATAAATAATAAATTACATAAAACATATTTTAAAATATAATAAAAATAATAAATAATAAACAAAATGAAATAAATAATAATAAAAAATAAATAAATACAATAATAAATATATATATATAATAATAATAAATGGACTAAATAATAAATAATAATAATAAATTAATAAAATAAATAATAAATTACATAAAACATATTTAAAAATATAATAAAAATAATAAATAATAAACAAAATGAAATAAATAATAATAATAAATAAATATAATAATAAATAATAAGTAAATATAATAACAAATAAATACTTCATAATAATAATAAAAAATGAGTATAATAATAATAAATTAATATTAAATTAATAAAAATATATTTTTAAATAATTAAAAATGAATAAATAATTTATAAATAAAATGAATTAAATAATGAAATAATAATAAATAAATAAATAGAATATATTTATAAATTAATATATAAATTAATAAACAATAATATAAATAATAATTTAATAATATAAATAATAAAATAATAAAATATATTATAAAATGAAGAAATAATAAAAAAAGAAAAATAATAATACATAAATAAATATTATAATAAATAATAAATAAATAGTAAGACCAAATTCATTTTTATAAATAGTGGAGTGAAAAAATACCAAATTTTGGTTTTTTCATTTTGTACTAAAAGAGGCAAGTGTTTGTTTAATGTGGTTTGGAAACACAAACATAAAAATCCAACCAAACATGTGTTTTAAACCAAAACACACAAACAGAAACCCTTCAACCAAACAGGCCCATAATAATTTAGTACACTCTTATTGAACCAATTTGCTATATTGTGGCAATTTTATGAGTCTGTCGCACAAATGACATGGAATGAATTCAAGAAACGAGAATTGAATTCATAACTTTTCTATGGAATGCATTGACCATTTCCTAATAACTTTGAAAAAAATAATTTATATCTCCAAGACAAATTTATTCATTATTTTATTACATCACTAATTCGCTTGTTATCAAATAATAAAAGAGAGTGATCATTCTATTATATTTTCATTCTCCTTTTCATTCTTATGTGCATTTTTTCAATTCTTAACTTCGAAACATAAATCCCACGACTAATTGCAACATAAAAGTTAGGATAATATTTAGGTCTTATTCCATAAAAATTAAGAACATTTTTTTTGTTGATGTAGTTCAATACAATTTAAATATATGGCTAAATTTTTTTATAAAAGGAAAAGAGAATAAAATCCTTATGAAATTATCGAGGAGACGGTAAACTAAGCCTAAAGGGCAATAAAAATATGAGTACAGAAAATAAAACAAGATACAACACCAATATTTTTTACTTCGAAATATCTTGGAAAAACTCCAAGTAAAAATCACGGATACGCTCAGGTATCGATGCACTATGAATCAATAAGTGTATAGACTCTATGAAGTTAAGACTTACAATAACTCTGATTTGCCGCTTTTCACTTGACATCTAAAAGTTTTGAATCACTCGTGCTACCACAAAACTCTCGTTCCTATCTCCATACTTTGACAGCTCCGCTTCTCAACGGATCAAAGAACCACGAAACCTTCTGCTTCGATCTACGTACTCTGACGACTTCGCTTCTCACAGATCAATGCACACACGGTGCAACATATGATATATAGATTTTTCAGTATATAAATCATCTAATTATGCATAAAGATCACATGTGTTGTAGCACAATTGGAGAATCTAAAAAACATGATAGAACTAGAAGATGAATGATTACTTAATATATATATTTTTTCTCTCTGTAAATAACAAATGTGGAAGAATTGCATGACTCTCTAAAGTTAGACTTTCTTCTCAATATTTTATTGTATTTATAGAAAGAGAAATTTTCAATTATGGAATAAAATTTCTTGGTTTTCAAACCTTTTTCTTGTCCTCAAAGTCTTCAAATAAAGATTAATTTACCAGTAATAATAACTCCTAGACACGTCCAAAAGTGTTTAAGAGACATTAATTTATCAAATCCATGTGTATTAAAAAACTGAAGTCGGTGGTCCCGAGTTCTCGTAAACTTGGTTGATCGAGTTCTCGTAAAGTTAAAATCTCAAGTATTCGGTAGTTGCTCATGGCGTTGGATGACGTTGAGTGGCGTGTCAACCTTTTGTCTCACTACGCCATGGCCTTCACTAAGGCGCGATTTTTGCATAGGTCGAGTTCTCGACCCTTTTCTCGTGTTATTGAGAATGTCGAGTTCTCGGTAATTTTTAACTAGTTCTCGACAGATTCAGAAAATTCAACTGTTGTTTATTTTTTGTATTGCTGCTTCCGATCAACTCAACTCCACTTCTCTTGTATTATTGATTACTTTACACTTGATTTGTGATTGATGATCTTTGTTTGATCTGACTACTTGATTAATCCAATTAAAGCTTATAACACTCAACATGATTTTTTATCAGAATATGTCATTTCAGATAAATGTTTCTACACCTTAAAAATAGAATTAATTTTAATTCCTTTATAAAAATATTTTGATCACGTGTTTAAATCCATATTATCGGAGAAAACGAATTTTATCATTACAAGACATTACCCAAGTATTGTTTTAAGTTAAACTTACGTAATCGTAATTCTTTGATCATCCAATTTAAAGATATTATTTTTCTCTTTTGTAACTTCATGTTTTATTAGTGTTATTATTATTTTTAGGGATAACTTCATTTATACCCCCTGAGGTTTGTCTTATCTTTACTTGGACTCTTTTAGGTTTGCATATCTTCATTTACACCCCCTACTTTTCAATATTCTCATCACTTAGACCCCCTGAACGATGACATCAGCTTGAATTTTTTTTAAAATCCCTAAACTACCCTCAATGTCTTATCCTTATTCTGTTTGGAAACAAGGATAGTGTTTTTATCAATTAGACCCCCTCCCATCATTTAATAATTTAATTTGTATTAAAATTTCAAAATATATATTAAAATTTAAAAAATATTATAAATTCGAAAATAAATATAAAATTAAAATATATATATAAATTTTGAAATTATTTTTTTTTCAAAAAAACATATTAAATTTCATAAATAAATATAAAAATCACAAAAAACATAAAAAATTTGAAACAAATATATAATTTTTTTTAAAAAAAACATATAAAATTCAAAAAAAATATATTAAACTTCAAAAAAAATTATAAAATCGAAAATAAATATAAAATCAAAAATATATATAAATTTTTTTTTTTTTAAAAACATATTAAATTAAAAAAAACCATATAAAATTCTAATAATATATATTAAATTTCGAAAATAATTATAAATTTCAAAAAAAATATAAAATTTGAAAAAAAATATAAAATTAAAATATATATATTAAATTTCAAAAAAAAAAAAACTAAATTAGAAAATAAATATAAAATTAAAAAAAAAATTAATTCTCTCCTCTCTCTTTCTCTCTCTCTCTCACACACACACACACACACACACACACACACACATATATATATATATACACAGATATATAGATAGAGATCTATCTATATATATATACACACACACACACATATATATATATATATAAGTCGCCGGCCGACCCCTCCCACCGCCTCTCCGTCGGCGTCGCCCCCTCCCACCACCGCCTCCCCGTCGGCGCCGCCCCCTCCCGCCGCCCCCGATGGGTTATATATATATATATATATGTATAGATCTATATATGTGTGTGTATAGATCTATACATATATGTGCGTGTATAGATCTATATATATGTGTGTGTGTATATATATATATGTGTGTGTGTGCGCGTGCGTGTGTGTGTGTGTTGTGTCTGAGAGTTAGAGAGAGAGAAAGAGATAGAGAGGAGAGAGAGAGAGAGAATAAATATTGGGGTGTTTGGTTTGAGGGTTAGATTGATTCTAAGGAGGTGTTTGGTTTAGGGTTTAAATTGATTTAGGGATTAAATTGATTTAAGGGGTGTTTGGTATAAGGGTATTTTAGACATTTTACCCCATGAGGGGGTGTAAATGAAGATATGTAAACCTGAAGGGGTCAAAATAATGATATGACAAATCTCAGGGGGTGTAAATGAAGTTATCCCTTATTTTTATGGTAAAGCGATTGGCACCAAACTTTTTGCTGCGGTCAAATCTTTCAATGGATAATGTTGGTAAGTTACTTGTCTTTTTTAACTATTGTCATCTCTTCATTTCGAAGGTGAATCGAGTACAAGATTTTGCAATTCGATCAATACAAGATCCTATTGTGTTGTTTCTTTGATTAGATGTTTGTGGGTGAGACCAACCCTCTTAAGAAAGTACATGTTAATAAATAACAAAAATACAAAATCCTATTGTGTATTGTTTCCTTGCGAGTACACAGAATATAAAAGCCAAAATTCCCAATTGAAATTTGAATTTGAAAATTGCACTTAGATTTATAATGTATCCAATTGAAATTTGAATTTGAAAATTGCACTTAGATTTATAATGTATATATGTTGTTGTTGTTTTTTTAAATAACTTTTCATATGTAATGACTTTCTCGATATGTTGATAGTTTTGTACTTCCTCCTCTACGAACTATCCTTGATTTTAAATCACAAAAAGAAATTCTCAATCCACGACATTCTATTCTCCTTTGTCTGATTCAAGTAAATTGTACATTATGTGTCTGTTTGATTTATATATTTGAAAATTGTTCTCGATAATTTTAAAAAAAAAATTTGTTTTTCAAGAACAATAAAAACAAATTCTGTGAAAACAGACATTTTTATAATTAAATTTTCTATAAATTGTTTTCAACAAAGTAAACCAAACATATTTTTTTTGTATAATTTTCTGATTTTCAGTTTTAAAAAAAAAAAAAATTATTTTTAGAATTGCAAACCATATATATTTTAGAGATTTGTAGCATTCCCATCTCCTATTATGTCAAACCTGTTAATTTTTATTATTTCTTACAATTCTATGAGTATATAACAAAAAGGATATAACATAAACAAAAATACTTTTTAATTATTTAATTTTGATGTTGTCGTACAAAAAAAAGAGTGATTCAATATAATAAATACTGAAACCTTAAATCCTACAAAATATCGTTAGATAATCGGACTATGTTATGCTAGATGAATTTGAACTCTTGATACCAAGAATATAATACTAATAAGAATCTATTTTCCTTTTCACTTTTGATTCCAACTCTTGATAATCATAGATGGTTCATTATTTTGAAAACTTTTTTTCTCGTATATCAAGAAAACCTTTTTCTTTTCCACACTAGAGAAGTAGCTGAAATTCAGAGTAAAATAATATTTAATTTCTGAAAAGAAAAAAAAGAGCAAAGGACAACCTCAAAAGCCAACCTCAACCTTTTTCTTTCTCTGAAAACACCGCGCTTGCCCAAGTTCAAATCTCGAAAAACACCTCCCTCCGACGTCGTTTCTCTGACATCCCCAGAGCAAAGGTCAATCTCGTAATTATCTCCCAAACTAGGCCCATTCTGATAACCCACCTGTCTGAGTAAAATCTCCAAGACCAAAAAAAAACTGATTTTATTACTGGAAGAGTCAACTTTGGGATTCGTGTAACACTCTCTCTTCATTGTATTGTATTTTTACGTGAAATATGAAAATCACTGACACTGGACTGATTGCATATATATATATATATATATATATATATGTATAGATGTGTACTAGTGTGATATTTTGGGTGATATAATTACCGGAACAATGGGGATTGGGTGGGTGAGCTGGTTCTGTGTTGAAACCCTAACAGTTGATTGATTACTACTTTCTATTTCTGTTTCTGAATCAGTCTCTCTTGCATTGGCATTTGCATTTGTCTCTCTGGCACATTTGAATCACTTTTTCTCTCTATATTTCTCGTGGTTTTTGCTGGTTTGATGTGAAAGCAGAGAGCAACAACAATACAAACAAAATCGATACATACACAGTACCAATAATAGAGTCCCAGTGCGTTCCCTTTTTCGGACCTCAAACCTCCTTGTGCAATACCTTTATTTGAACTCAGTGAGCTCGCTTTTCTCTATGTATTATTATGTGTATGTATGTGTATTGTGTTTGTGTATATATATATATATAATGTGGATGTTGTGAATGTGATTTGTGGTTTTGGATTTTTAGGTTTTTGCAGGGGTGGAAGGGTGCGATTATTGGGTGATTGTGCTTGATTAGGCTGAGATTTGAGGTTTGTAATCGAGAATTATTGTGTTTCTGGTGTTGCATTGATGATTTGATTTTGGGGGGTAAAACTGGTTATCTGAATTGGGTGTTGTGTCATTTTCCATTTAATTGAGAGACAGAAAAAGTGTTAACAGTGTGTGTGTGTGTGAGTTTGGATCTGGAGAACAGGTCATGTGCATGAATTTTAGACGTTTGACTCTGATGCTCTGTCCTTTGTGTTGTACGCACATCATGTGCCAAACAGTGTTGTGATGCTCTCAACCATCAACAACACTCTTGGATTCATTAGCTTCTGCTGTGATAAGGGTTTGTCTGCAAATCTAGTGAAGAGATCTGAACTACTGGGTTGCTATATTTGGAAGATTCGAGTAGACATTACTCTGGTTGGTTAACTTTAAATTTGAATTTGAGTAGTTGTGAGCTGTGAGCTTTTTCTTTATGTTGGGTTTAATAGCTTAGTACCCTTTTTGCTAATTTTGATTTTCTCGGGAAAGTAGTGGTGTAAAGGGTCCCTTCTCCATTTGAGATGCTCTGGTTTAGCCTGTTGTGGAACAGTGAGATGTCTATAGTACATGTATGAGAAACATGGCTTTTGTGGTGGGTGTCTAGAGTACACAATAATGCAATAATGTTTGGTTCTTTTTGTTGTTGTTGTTTGGTGTAGGCATGTATGCTTTTTGGGATTCCTGGGCTTGTGTTACCCTGTGAGCATACATGATATTCATGGGTTTGGAGGGTTGGATTTGTTGATAGAGGAATTTGGTACCTATTATTTTAGGAGTAATGAGTCGGGAAATGAAGCGAGGGAAGCAAGAGAAGGACTCTGATGTCGCCGAGAAGGTTGTCGTTGCTGTTAAGGCTACCAAGGAGATTCCCAAGACTGCTCTGGTGTGGGCTTTGACTCATGTCGTTCAACCTGGGGATTGCATTACACTGCTAGTTGTTGTACCTTCGCAAAGCTCCGGTAGCTTTCTCTGCCCCCTTTTCATTTCCTGTTCTCTGACTGCAATTTCATTTTTGTTGATGATTACATTTTTCAATCACCTTTATTATAGTTGATTATTAGTGCGTAATGATTTCCTCTTTATTTGCAAGGGTCTTTGCTGCATTTCATGGCAAAATTGCCTACCATGTCATGATTGTCATCACAGAAAAGTAATCCAGAAATTTCCCTGCTTTGTTAACTGGGTTTTTTAGTGCTAGATTTCTCTCCGGCTCATTTGAGATACCCAAAAATCAAATGAGTGATATTGAGGCAATATCTTTCTAGAGGAGGTTGAGGGTTTGACTCCCAATTCGATCATTTAGGTTGGTGCAGTTATGGTGTAATCAGATTAGTTGTTACGTCTGTCTGAATTCTGTTTGGCTTGCAATTTTCTTATGGTTGGCATCTGGGAGACAAGATTCTCTCATTGTCTTCTCTGTCTTATTGGATTGCTATTTTGTTATGCCCCATGGATAAGGGGAGAGAAGATTCTCTTATTATCTCTTCAAACATTACAATAGTAATGTCGTTATGGTTTATAATTTTTCTTGCCTTTTTTTCTTTTGGTTTCCTTGGTAGGAATTTTTTTGTTAGATTATGTGTTGCTCTGTGAACTTGCTTGGTTTCTTAGTGAGTATCAGAGTATTTTGACCAAGTAATTAAGGTGTAATTAGGAGTTATCTAGTGAATGAAGTCTACGGTATAATATCTTCCTTTCAATTTTCGATATTGTGCTTGGAAGAACCGTGGCTTTCTTATGATCATCATTCTCGTGTATTTATTATCTATTTGGAGTACTTTTAGAGCAACTAATGATTCAAATTACCTTAACTGATACAATACTGACAATCATTTCTATCTCAATTCTTCAGGCAGGAAATTGTGGAATTTCCCTAGATTTGCAGGAGACTGTGCGAGTGGCAACAAAAGCTCTCATGCAGGAACAAGTTCAGAACAGAAATCTGATCTTACTGATTCCTGCTCCCAGATGATCCTTCAGCTTCATGATGTTTATGATCCTAATAAGGTTGATTCCTCAATCTACATTTTCATGCCCAGTGTCATATCCTCCCAATCTTTGCTGATTTGTGTTTATATCCTGATTCTGTTTTGTAGATAAATGTTAAGATAAAGATTGTTGCTGGGTCACCATGTGGGGCAGTGGCTGCAGAAGCGAAGAGAACTCAAGCTAATTGGGTTGTACTGGACAAGTAATTTTCTTAGTTTTGACACGTTCAAATAATATGTACAAGTAGCTTTTCAATTTATGTTCCTTCTGTGGTTCTTGTCATTTATTGCAGACATCTCAAACCTGAGGAAAAGCGTTGCATGGAAGAGCTGCAATGCAACATTGTGGTGATGAAGCGCTCCCAGCCAAAAGTTCTGCGTCTAAACTTGGTCGGATCACCCAAGAAGGAATCTGAAAGAACTTGTCCGTTACCTTCTGAAATAGATCAATCATCCGAGACACAGCCTAAAAACAAGAATGATGCCACAAAATCCATTCGAGGACCTGTTGTCACTCCAACTAGCAGTCCGGAACTGTTTACTGCAACTGAAGTTGGAACTTCATCAGTATCAAGCTCAGATCCTGGAACTTCTCCATTTTTAATCTCTGAAATAAATGGAGACCTGAAGAAAGAGGAATCATTGGGCTCGAAAGAAATTATGGATCTCGATGAATCAAGTTCAGATACAGACAGCGAAACCTTGTCTCATGCTTCAACAAGTTTAAGGTTCCAACCATGGATGGCAGAAATTCTCAGTTCCCATCGGCAATCATCGTACCACTTTGAAGAAAGCTCACAAAGATCAAGCAATAGGACTCAAAATACCACAACGAAGGGTTTGCTGGAGAAGTTCTCTAAACCTGATCGAGATGCTGGATATGGAATGTCAAACTATAGAAGTGATGTGGATTTTAGTGGAAATGTGCGCGAAGCAGTTTCTCTATCGAGAAATGCACCTCCTGGTCCCCCTCCATTGTGTTCCATATGTCAACACAAGGCACCTGTGTTCGGAAAACCTCCTAGGTGGTTCACCTATGCTGAGTTGGAACTTGCTACTGGAGGGTTTTCACAAGCTAATTTCTTAGCTGAAGGAGGCTTTGGATCTGTCCACAGAGGGGTTCTCCCAGATGGTCAGGCAGTTGCTGTCAAGCAACATAAATTGGCAAGTTCTCAGGGGGATCAAGAGTTTTGCTCTGAAGTGGAAGTCCTCAGTTGTGCACAACACAGAAATGTTGTTATGTTAATTGGATTCTGCATTGAGGACAGGAGAAGGTTGCTGGTTTATGAATATATATGCAATGGCTCCCTAGATTCTCATCTATATGGTAATTTCTCCTCACTGTGGAATACTAAATGCAATTTGTTATCATTGTAAACTCTTGCTAAGGGAAAGCATAAATGTTAGAGAGAAACCTCGATATGTTGGATGGTTGTGTCTTGTATGTTTAGTCTGATGGATTTCCTAAGTGAGTCTAGCCTAACCGTTCTGCAGCATATGCTAGTGCTTGGCAATTGGCATGCGAACCTCTTTCTTCAAATCAGTGAACCATGTTAAGTGAAGCATTGAAACTTCAACAGAATATGAAGATCATAAGTGTTACTGATTGAACTAAAAGAAATTGAAATATGTACTTGAAGTTTTTCATTCCTTAAAGTACACCTTGTTTGCAGGTTCACCACTTTCAATATTCAGAGCATTACACAATTTGAAACTTTTCAACAATTTGTTTTTCCATTTTCCTAAAATTGTAGCTAAAGTAATTTTGGTACTTTCAGGACGTCATCGAGAACCATTAGAATGGTCTGCACGCCAAAAAATTGCTGTGGGAGCTGCTCGAGGGCTGCGGTATCTTCATGAAGAATGCAGAGTGGGTTGCATTGTTCACCGTGACATGCGGCCCAACAACATACTCATCACCCATGATTTTGAACCACTAGTATGACAATTCAAACTTCCTTCTAACAGTGGAAAGTCTAGATCTTGATTGCATTTTTGTATCTGCATTGTATTTATTGCGTTATTCCAACCTCCCCCTCAAACAATTAGAAGGTAGAACAAAAATGACGGAAGTCCTCTGGAAACTATCATGGGTGTTCTGATTTAATAAACTCAATGAGGGGGTATTCAGTTGGTAAAAGAAATTTCACTTCATATGGGATAGTGCGAATGTGACATCAGGATGTTAAAATTAAAATCATCTTGTCAATCTCTTCAGTAACATATTAGCGTTTTGGGGTAATATATTTAGCTAGTAAAACATTTATTTATATTAGGCAAACTTGAGGACTTGACATTTTGGTATGATGCTCTTTAGCTACTCTTTTGTAAGAAATAGGCATCCCAAGGTAGCACTGTAATACAATTGATATGGTTATCTTCAAATTCTTACTTATGTTATATTGTTTCCTTTTTCAAGTTGCAGCATATAGATAAGTGACTATCGATTTAGGGCTTCACATATCTTACTTAACATTTCCTTCTAGCACATGCTCGAGAGTTGTATACTATTGTTGAAGGACTAATATGTAAGAAACTGCATAGAGAATGCGTCGTGCATGGTTAATGCAAATCATATTTTCTCACTGTTATTCTGGTGTATAGAAAAAATCAGATGAAGTGAGCTTCTGAATTGTGTAAAACAGATAGGTGTTTGTTTTCTATTTCTTTATTTGTATTACACATTCAAGAATGTAAGTTATAATGCAACTGAATTTTACTTTGTAATGGTAATTACTTCAATAAATATATAAGTTTTTGTTGATTATAATCTTTTGAATTTCGAAATCAACTTTTTCCCTGTGCAATATGAGATTTCATAAATGTAAGTTGTAAAGTGTTGCAATCTAAATAAAACTATCGGTTTTTGCTAGGTTGGAGACTTTGGCTTGGCGAGATGGCAGCCTGATGGAGACACTGGTGTGGAAACAAGAGTAATTGGAACATTCGGGTAGGTACCTTTTTTTGACAAATAAGATGTATATAAAAAGTCCTGAAAAGGGGAGCCCAACATTAGGGTAGGTATTGTATTGCAATGTAGCTTTTCGTTGTCCTGGACAATCTTCGTGCTGATAGACCTGAAGTATAGTATTCTGTTCATTGTAGGTATTTGGCTCCGGAATATGCTCAAAGTGGCCAGATCACTGAAAAAGCAGACGTTTATTCGTTTGGAGTTGTATTGGTGGAGCTTGTCACTGGACGAAAAGCTGTGGACCTCAATCGGCCAAAGGGACAGCAGTGCCTCACTGAATGGGTATAGTTTGTGAAATTTTCTTACGTCCAAATGGCGAAATATTACACATTAAGATCAGTCTATGCTGTCCATGTAAAATTGTTTGAAGGCCGTACAAGGTTCTGATGCAAATTGACAGGGATGAAACAATAATTGTAACATCTTGGTTGTTCACACTGTATATTTTTCATTAAACTTGACATTTCTGCATGTTTCTTTGAACAGGCACGTCCGCTCTTGGAAGAATATGCCATTGATGAACTGGTTGACCCGCGTCTTGAAAACAGCTATGCCGAACAGGAGGTATATTGTATGTTGCACGCTGCCTGCTTGTGCATACGGCGGGATCCTCATTCAAGGCCTCGCATGTCACAGGTAAGAGAGATTCGCAGTGAAAAAGAGCCGGTCATCTTATAAATAGTCATGTTTCTAGATCTTGTCACATTGATAAAAGCTCAAATAGAGGTATAATAGTTTAGTATTAAGCTTCTGCAATATATGACAGAAGAGTCTTGAGCCCAAGTTATTTCCTACTGTTCTTGACAACAATGTAGAGACCAGGTATCAAAATTTCAAGTGACAAGACCTTATACTGTGAACGGAATTAAATGAATCCTTCTAGTATCGGGTTTTTCTTTTTTTATCTCAAACTTTGAATGCATATTACAACGGGTAGCACTTGTTCAAGTGCCATCCACAAGCTTCAAGGGTGTCTGACTTATGCTAAATCTTTGTATCATTGTCATATTTATGGAGTGTTAATTTTGCCCTGGAGTGTTGCTTATGCATTTCGTATTCATCTGTAAAAAGGTGCTTCGTATCCTGGAGGGCGACATGATCATGGACTCGAATGGAATGTCAACACCTGGGTATGACGTGGGCAGTCGGAGTGGAAGAATTTGGTCAGAGCAGCAGCAGCGACATCAACACTATAGCGGTCCAATGTTAAATGAGGCATTGGAAGGGTTTAGTGGGAAGCTCTCCCTCGAGAGGCCAAGGCCACCTTCCTGGGAAGCTTTGTCCGCCAGGAGAACTTCATGCGAGGAAGATTTGTAAATTTGCTTCGTCCTTTTGAAACGAAACGCGTGCATGGTCCTCGCTACTGAGGCAAAAGAAAGGAGCACGATGCGGCCAAAGAGCCTTTTTCTATATGGTG
The DNA here is from genome assembly GCA_963922005.1 of Cornus suecica. NCBI lineage: Eukaryota > Viridiplantae > Streptophyta > Magnoliopsida > Cornales > Cornaceae > Cornus > Cornus suecica. The sequence continues at coordinate 95,785,468 of OY998238.1, forward strand.
AAAATGTGGAAGCCCCTTTTCTCATTTTTTGTCCAATCTCATTTAGGTCTTATATCTGTACAGTGTAGTAGAAGGAAACTAGGGATGGTAGGGTTTTGCATTACATTTTGAAATGAAGCAAATTGGTAAGGATCTGAACCCAAGTGGATAGCTTTTTGGTGAGATAAAAGCTGCACTGAGTTTTTGTATTTGATTGTATGCCATCTTTTCCAAACATTTCTAAGTTCTCTGAAGATGAGAGTTGATTAGGTTTGTCATGATGTAAAAATGATAATGGTGAGCTCAATGCTCTTCTCATCCTGATTGTTTATAACGTCCTTGAGTTGTCCCATTATTCTATTTGTTTAATTTATTTCCCTTAGGCTTCGCTTGGTAGGAGTGATTTGGAAAGAAAAGAAAAGAAAGGATAGTAGTATGTATTTGGATTGACATTTTGAAAAGAAAAGAAAAAATTCGGAGAGATTTGGAGGGATATCATAAGCCTATAATTACAAAATCATTGGTTGCTATCCTTCCTAAAATGAGAATATTTGGAGAGAAATGATAGCAATTTAAGTAATAATTTTAAAATGACAAAACTACCATCTATACTTAAAATAACAAATTTATTAATTAAAAGATATAATAGTAATTTGATTATTATCTTTTCTTCTCTTTTTTCTCATTTAACTTATCCAAACAATAATAATAATATCATTTCATTTCATTTCTTTTCCTTCATAATCTATCCAAATATAAATTTACAATATTGCTATCCTTTCTTTTCTTTTTTCTCATGCCCATCCAAACAAAGCCTTAGTCTCTCAACCCATTAAAGGCTACCTCCTTTCCTGCGAATGTCCCCTTTGACAAAACCCTAGTTGGCTATATAGCAACTAAATTCCTTTCTTGCAAATGTCCTCTTTGAAAAAACCCTAGCTGGCTATAGCAACTAAATTGAAATGGTACTATTTCATGAAATTTTTTGAAAGATATTTTAACTAGACAGTTTAAACTTCAATCAGAACAATTTCTAGTTTCTATTCAATGTTTGTTACCATTTAGACCTAGTGAAAAAAAAATTATGTAGTGTCACACTGTTAGAATTCAATGATGCCTATAGTATGTGCATTTCCTTGCAGTGATCATATTGTGAGAAGCAATCAATCTGTTCAAATGAAAACTGTAGCTGGTTTCTCTGTTGAAATTCTAATCTCCAAGTTACTTTTGTCATTGAATTGCTAACTAAATAATGCCTCATTACTTGCACTAAATGAACCACATAAAATTGTAGTTTTTCACTACTTCAACTCAATAAAGTTGACAAATCCCCCACAGTTTCTTTGATCAGCACACATGCACAGATGTACCCAAATGAAACCAGAAAGGCCCTAATTTAGTGTCCTCTGATGGGTAAAGGTGGAAACTCTTACTAACTATTCCCTGCTCCTTCAGCTTTTCCCTAAGATTTCCTCATCTTAGACCTTGCATACCTGAATAATAACCATCAGTAAAATTATTACTTGGCTGCTGTCACAATAGTATATTACAAAACAAAGGAATTTTACAACATATATACATATATATAGGGTTAGAGAATAATACTCTATGTGCATGCCACCCCGGTCTGACGATGGTAACGAGCTTCCCTGAAGACCGTTCATAGCCTGAGTTGCTTGTTCGATGTCCTGTCAAGAAGAAACCCGCGGATGAGATCTTACATTATTAACAGCACATGACACTGAATCAATCTAAAAGATATAAAACTACATATTCACAAAACTAATTGCTACAATATATCATGTGGTCAGCATTTGCATTCCGGTTAAGAAAGAGCTTTCTTTGTTGTCCACGAGAAAAATTCTCTCAGCACCAGTTTCGTATGAAAAGTTCCGCATATAACCCTAAAGGTGCTATTCTAGTAAAATATAAACATCAGACACATTATAAAAGTAGCAAAGGTGCCACAATATTAAAAAATATAAAAGGCTGGTGTCGTAATATAAAACAAACGGCAATCCAAGGGATAGTTATAAATCGATTCCTTTTGAATATACTCCTGGATGAATATTATCAACAAGATGTCCCACTGAATAAAAATTAAGTTGCTTAGTTATAGTTTAGCCAGACATACCTCAAAATCAGCAAATGCAACTGGCATTCCACCCCTAGCGCGTACCTTGGTCGAGTTAAAGCCAGGGTATCTGACACCAAAAAGAACACAAATTTAGTCAAGCATGCACCTAGTAATTCAAGTTGACAGAAGTAACACTGTACACAGCCCTTAGCAGTGTATGGACCCAATAGGAGGACAAAGCGAGATCAGTGAACATCAACAGAAGAGTATAGAAAAATTTAGAAGACCACATAAATATCAAGAGAAACAAAGATCATGATGAAGTTTTCTGGGGTAACTCACTGGGATAGAACTTGTTTCAGTTCATCTTCGGTGCAATTAGGGCCTAGATTTGCAATAAACAAAGTGGAACATGCTGAGACACCATCAACTGTCTTTTTTTCCGTCTGATCCTGCAGTATTCAAAAAAAAAAATAAGGTAATAATGTCGACATATTATTGTAAAATAGATTTAGAAGCACTATTACACCAGTATTTGTAAGTCTTTTCTTGAAATTCGCACAAAATTTCTGATGGAAGAGGAATAGATTAAAAAATGGAGAATTTTGAGGACTATCTGTAAGTGCAGAAAAATTACACAATAGAAATTTTGTTGGAAGTCCCCTTTTCATTAATCAAAGTTCCCTATTTATACAAATTGTGACCAATGGGTCAAGCCCATGTACCCAGGTTTATCAATCCCTTAAATCAAGGGATTTGATAAACCCTAACCTTTTTTGGACTCTATATACTATAATTGGATTACTTCTTGCCTCGTGGACCACACTTTAGCTTCTAGAATTTTCCATGGGCCCATTGTTGTTTTCGGCCCGTCTGTTTTCCGGCCCATCGGTCTTTGGCCTATCCGTCGTCGGCCCATCGGTCTTCGGCCCATCAGTCCAATGGCCCATCTATAATTGGGCCAAATATTTCAACCATTACACAGGCCCCTGATGTTATGGGCTTGACATTCTTTTTAAAGCCCATGACCTAATAAATGTATATACCTATGTATGTATACAATAATAGCTTTTATGGGAAATGAGGTAATGAGTTGGCATGTCATCATTGCCTATTTAATGGTGTGCCAAAACGTGAGGCCACTACTCCATCAAATCTCGTACCATGACGGCTGTGGCGTGTCTTTCGGACTTCGTGCAGCCTTTTTGGCTTCCTCCTCTCCTTCTATAAAAACCTCCTCTTTCTTCACTTCTTATCACATTTCACACTTTGAAACTCTCTATTCTCGTCTCTGCCTTCTTTAGTTCTTCATTACTGGGATTCGTTTCTTTGTCACTGTCACCGTTCATTCCGTCGCTCATCCCAGATTTCATAGAAACCGGCTGTTACTCAGAGCTTTTGTAACTCTTCCTTCACCAACTAAGTAAGTCGATCGGTTTTCTCCTTTTCTTCTTTCTTTAATTTATCACCTTTACCTCCTTCTGTCTCTTCTACATTTCTTAACGTTATGTCCGATAGTGATGATACCCGGTCGGTAGAGGAAGTTGTTTTGCCTACTTCCTCAGGCACCGACTCCACTAGCAGTGAGTCTCCCCAGCCTGTTCCTAGAGGAACCAGAAAAACCATTCTTAAAAGTACTGACCTTCCGGGTTCCTCAACGACCGGTCCTGCGAAAACCAAGCCTTCTGAACCATTCGTAGTGGCCCCACTTAAGAGGACCCGACCTGAAGTGGACGTTAAACACCTCCGGGCTGAGACCCACGTTCCCCAGGACGTTGATGTGTCCCCCTATCCTGGCTATCTAGACTTTACTCAGAGCCAGGGCCTGGCCCCTGGTAGCATTTTGCTATCGGCATCTCATCTTAGGGTTCTGAGATTTCCTCTTCATCCCTTTTTTCACTATGTGTTTTTCATGCTTGGGTTGCACCCTCTTCAACTGAACCCGAACAACATTAGGATCATATCCATGCTACTGTTGTACAATAGGGATATGGATCTGAACCTAGGCCTAGCCGACCTCCTCCTTTGCTATTTTCTCCAAAATGCCAGAGCGAGTAGAGGTAGATACAACCTTTTCCCCTTTCACGGCCGCAGCATCTGTACCGATACTGAAAAATCGGACAAGGGATGGAAAGAACGAATGGTCGTAGTGAGTGGCAATTGGTCGTACCCTTTTTCTCGTATTTTCCCGATCCCCAACAAGTTCGGTCCCATTCGCCTGCCTGTCTACCGCCCACTTCATAAGGCTTCTTGCCTCTGTGACCATTGTGACCTTCACCGGGGGGACTATGCCTTCAAATTTCTAGGTTATGAGGACAAGGATCTTCCCCTTACCTTTATAAAACAGCGGATAGGCCTCTTGAAAACCCATGTTTGGGGCAAGACCCGATCGGCTATTGACCTGTTGACCATGGACAATATTGAATCGATCTCTAACTTGGGCGCTGGTGTTGACAGGATGGACTTGCCCGACAAACCTATGTCCGCCAGAATCCCTCAAGTTCCCGAAGGTATTACGCTTGTTGATGCTGTGCCATTGTCAACAGCACCGCCTTCAACTTCGGTACCTCCACCTGCTCAGAGCCCGGTAGCGCCACCAGTACCGAACCCATCGGTTCCTCCTCCGCCTCCTGCAAATGCTCCAACTGTGCGGACCAGATCAAATGCAACCAAAAGGGCTAGGACACAAGCCGAAAATGCTTCTTCAAGCAAGGCTCCAGCAGCCCCTGAATCATCCCAGGCTCTGATTCCTTGGGAGCCTAAGTTTCTGCTGCCAGATGGAAATCCAGTTTGTGCTGATCAAATCACCCTTAGTAGTCCGGAAGCTCTTCGGGCTATGGCCAAAGGGGTCTGGACACTAGCTGATAGGGTGGCTCAGTCAAAGATCACCAGAACTGATCTGGCTAAGAAGACTTCGATAATGGTTATGGAGGTAAAAGACTTTATTTAACCTTTATATTCTCTAATTCGTTTGTTGATTGTTATTTGTGTAATAATCCACTCTTCATCGTGCAGCTTCTCTACGGTGTTCAGGCCTACAACAGCCTCCTTGAGACCGACGTCAAAGAGATGGCCGGTATGAAGGCCCAAATAAAGCAGAATGAAATCCACCGGATATCCCTAGTCAAGGAGGCGGATGGTCTTCGCCAGACCGTCTCTGAACAGAAGACCCTTCTGGAAACCGGTGAGGCTGAAAAGCAAACCTTGATTGCCGAAAAGCTGGTTCTTGCTGCCGAGCTGGAAAAAGCGAAAGAGGCTGCAAGGCAGATGGCAGCTGAGAAAGCTGAGTCTGATAGACTCTTGGCAGAATCAGAAAGGCTTCTGTCTCTTGAGCGGGAAAAGGTAGAGGTGTGCCGTCTGGGAGGGCTTGACATGTTCAAAAGATACAGTGTCATCTGCGACATCCGAGCGGTCAGGGCCTGGAGACGGAGGCATGAAATGGAGCATATTCCTCTGGAATCCCGGGAATTCAAGACCGCAGAGGAGTTTGATGCCCAAATGGGAGTATCCTTTCCTTATGAAAATCCTCTCGCCTCTGATAACGAGAAGCGCTTTGCCGCCATCCTGAAGGGTGAAGAATATCACCCTCCTGAACAGTAGTATAGGCAATTTTTAGATGTTTTCGCTCCCTTTAAAGGGCCAATTTCTTGTAACCTCTTTTTTATTAATGAACAAGAAGCTTTCCTTCATTTATTCTTCTCTTTTAGTTATTGCACTTTGCTTTTTATGAATTACTTGAGCTTTCGGACATCTGACCCCTGACGCCATCTATCCACCGGTTGTTCTAAATTGCTTTCAAATTGAAACACTTAGGAAAAATTTCGATGAACTCACCAGAGGATAAAATCAAGCCTCAGGGGCCAAATGCCCGAAGGCTTTATGTTCATTGAAATTTTCCTAAGTGTTTGAGTTCAAACCTGATTTGAACTAACCAGAGGATAAAATCAAGCCTCAGGGGCCAAATGCCCGAAGGCTTTATGTTCAATGAAATTTTCCTAAGTGTTTGAGTTCAAACCTGATTTGAACTAACCAGAGGATAAAATCAAGCCTCAGGGGCCAAATGCCCGAAGGCTTTATGTTCATTAAAATTTTCCTAAGTGTTTGAGTTCAAACCTGATTTGAACTAACCAGAGGATAAAATCGAGCCTTAGGGGCCAAATGCCCGAAAGCTTTATGATCATTGAGATTTTCCTAAATGTTTGAGTTCAAACCTGATTTGAACTAACCAAGGATGAAATCAAGCCTCAGGGGCCAAATGCCCGAAGGCAATCAAGGTTTGCTTTTCAGCCTCACCGGTTTCCAGAAGGGTCTTCTGTTCAGAGACGGTCTGGCGAAGACCATCCGCCTCCTTGACTAGGGATATCCGGTGGATTTCATTCTGCTTTATTTGGGCCTTCATACCGGCCATCTCTTTGACGTCGGTCTCAAGGAGGCTGTTGTAGGCCTGAACACCGTAGAGAAACTGCACGATGAAGAGTGGATTATTACACAAATAACAATCAACAAACGAATTAGAGAATATAAAGGTTAAATAAAGTCTTTTACCTCCATAACCATTATCGAAGTCTTCTTAGCCAGATCAGTTCTGGTGATCTTTGACTGAGCCACCCTATCAGCTAGTGTCCAGACCCCTTTGGCCATAGCCCGAAGAGCTTCCGGACTACTAAGGGTGATTTGATCAGCACAAACTGGATTTCCATCTGGCAGCAGAAACTTAGGCTCCCAAGGAATCAGAGCCTGGGATGATTCAGGGGCTGCTGGAGCCTTGCTTGAAGAAGCATTTTCGGCTTGTGTCCTAGCCCTTTTGGTTGCATTTGATCTGGTCCGCACAGTTGGAGCATTTGCAGGAGGCGGAGGAGGAACCGATGGGTTCGGTACTGGTGGCGCTACCGGGCTCTGAGCAGGTGGAGGTACCGAAGTTGAAGGCGGTGCTGTTGACAATGGCACAGCATCAACAAGCGTAATACCTTCGGGAACTTGAGGGATTCTGGCGGACATAGGTTTGTCGGGCAAGTCCATCCTGTCAACACCAGCGCCCAAGTTAGAGATCGATTCAATATTGTCCATGGTCAACAGGTCAATAGCCGATCGGGTCTTGCCCCAAACATGGGTTTTCAAGAGGCCTATCCGCTGTTTTATAAAGGTAAGGGGAAGATCCTTGTCCTCATAACCTAGAAATTTGAAGGCATAGTCCCCCCGGTGAAGGTCACAATGGTCACAGAGGCAAGAAGCCTTATGAAGTGGGCGGTAGACAGGCAGGCGAATGGGACCGAACTTGTTGGGGATCGGGAAAATACGAGAAAAAGGGTACGACCAATTGCCACTCACTACGACCATTCGTTCTTTCCATCCCTTGTCCGATTTTTCAGTATCGGTACAGATGCTGCGGCCGTGAAAGGGGAAAATGTTGTATCTACCTCTACTCGCTCTGGCATTTTGGAGAAAATAGCAAAGGAGGAGGTCGGCTAGGCCTAGGTTCAGATCCATATCCCTATTGTACAACAGTAGCATGGATATGATCCTAATGTTGTTCGGGTTCAGTTGAAGAGGGTGCAACCCAAGCATGAAAAACACATAGTGAAAAAAGGGATGAAGAGGAAATCTCAGAACCCTAAGATGAGATGCCGATAGCAAAATGCTACCAGGGGCCAGGCCCTGGCTCTGAGTAAAGTCTAGATAGCCAGGATAGGGGGACACATCAACGTCCTGGGGAACGTGGGTCTCAGCCCGGAGGTGTTTAACGTCCACTTCAGGTCGGGTCCTCTTAAGTGGGGCCACTACGAATGGTTCAGAAGGCTTGGTTTTCGCAGGACCGGTCGTTGAGGAACCCGGAAGGTCAGTACTTTTAAGAATGGTTTTTCTGGTTCCTCTAGGAACAGGCTGGGGAGACTCACTGCTAGTGGAGTCGGTGCCTGAGGAAGTAGGCAAAACAACTTCCTCTACCGACCGGGTATCATCACTATCGGACATAACGTTAAGAAATGTAGAAGAGACAGAAGGAGGTAAAGGTGATAAATTAAAGAAAGAAGAAAAGGAGAAAACCGATCGACTTACTTAGTTGGTGAAGGAAGAGTTACAAAAGCTCTGAGTAACAGCCGGTTTCTATGAAATCTGGGATGAGCGACGGAATGAACGGTGACAGTGACAAAGAAACGAATCCCAGTAATGAAGAACTAAAGAAGGCAGAGACGAGAATAGAGAGTTTCAAAGTGTGAAATGTGATAAGAAGTGAAGAAAGAGGAGGTTTTTATAGAAGGAGAGGAGGAAGCCAAAAAGGCTGCACGAAGTCCGAAAGACACGCCACAGCCGTCATGGTACGAGATTTGATGGAGTAGTGGCCTCACGTTTTGGCACACCATTAAATAGGCAATGATGACATGCCAACTCATTACCTCATTTCCCATAAAAGCTATTATTGTATACATACATAGGTATATACATTTATTAGGTCATGGGCTTTAAAAAGAATGTCAAGCCCATAACATCAGGGGCCTGTGTAATGGTTGAAATATTTGGCCCAATTATAGATGGGCCATTGGACTGATGGGCCGAAGACCGATGGGCCGACGACGGATAGGCCAAAGACCGATGGGCCGGAAAACAGACGGGCCGAAAACAACAATGGGCCCATGGAAAATTCTAGAAGCTAAAGTGTGGTCCACGAGGCAAGAAGTAATCCAATTATAGTATATAGAGTCCAAAAAAGGTTAGGGTTTATCAAATCCCTTGATTTAAGGGATTGATAAACCTGGGTACATGGGCTTGACCCATTGGTCACAATTTGTATAAATAGGGAACTTTGATTAATGAAAAGGGGACTTCCAACAAAATTTCTATTGTGGGTTCGATTCCCACAGACGGCGCCAATTGTGTAAGTGCAGAAAAATTACACAATAGAAATTTTGTTGGAAGTCCCCTTTTCATTAATCAAAGTTCCCTATTTATACAAATTGTGACCAATGGGTCAAGCCCATGTACCCAGGTTTATCAATCCCTTAAATCAAGGGATTTGATAAACCCTAACCTTTTTTGGACTCTATATACTATAATTGGATTACTTCTTGCCTTGTGGACCACACTTTAGCTTCTAGAATTTTCCATGGGCCCATTGTTGTTTTCGGCCCGTCTGTTTTCCGGCCCATCGGTCTTTGGCCTATCCGTCGTCGGCCCATCGGTCTTCGGCCCATTCGTCGTCGGCCCATCAGTCCAGTGGCCCATCTATAATTGGGCCAAATATTTCAACCATTACACTATCAAAAGAAGAACAAATATTTATTTAGTCCAATTCTCCTCCATAAAAAGTTAAATCATTTAAGGAATTTCCCCTTCTTTTCCCTTTTCCCATTATTACAACCCACGTGCGTACCGAGCTAGAGGCAAGGACATTTTTCCAAGCAATTGCCACCCAGACACACATGCACTAGCAACACATATGCCAATGAAAGCCAAGGGACCAAAAGCAGATGGAAACTCCTACACCGAACAACGAAAAGCAAATACTAAGGCCTGCTTGGTATGCATTTTTTAGATCAGTTTTCTATTTTCTGAAAACTGAAAATTAGAAAACTCTACAAAAAATACGTTTGATTGAGTTTTCTGAAATCTGTTTAAAAATGTCTGTTTTCAGATAATTCTCTTTTATTGTTCTCAGAAAAAAAATTTTTGTTCTCAGAATTCTCGAGAACAGTTTTTAGAGATACAAACCAAACAGACCCTAATAATTCCTCATCATAGAAATTGTTGTTTTTCTTTTAGACATTTATTTATCAAACATGGGTTACACATTATTCTAAACTTACATCGAACACAAACAATAATTACGAAGGAACAAGAGAGATTAGTTTTTTGATAAATTAAAACGAGGAAAAATAATGATCTTGGTCACCTGCTAAATGACACAATTACTATTTATCTTCATTGTGGGACATATATCAAAAATAAATAAATAAAGTGTTTTGAATTTGTACTCACATTTTCAGCAACTACAGCATTTTCGGGATGATACTCTGTCTCGCCGGTGCTAATTACCAATACACAATAGAGTTAGATCAACCAGAGGATTGTAACATGCATAAATAAATTAACTACAAAGGATTGTGACATGCATGAACTTTAAGAATCAGTTTCAATACTATATGACAACCACTGCAGACTAAGAAAACAATATTTTCTAACTACAAAAACTATAGTTCTTTCCCAGAGTTTGAACCTCTTTGCGGTCCCTAAATCATCCTTCTCAACAGAAGTAGGTTCTTCAGCCTCGGATGGTGCATCAGATTCACCATCTCCTGCATGAGCAAAAGACGCAAACTTGTGCTAGTTAGTCATAATATCAAGATCAGTTGGCAGTGCTCCTTTATACAAATTTGCACGCAAAAGGCAAGCAATAACAACGATAAATAGTGGATGCAATTAGTAGGCACATGCATAAAGTAGTAAACATTGTGTGGTTGTTTTCTCCTTTTCCTTTTTTTTTTTCTTCTTTTGTCGTTGATGGGCATTAAATTCTAATATTATAGGGTGATGTAAGGTGAGTCAGCAAAATAAAAGTGCAGTAAATGAACACTATCAGCTTTTGTTTTTTCAGTTTCATAATTTACACTACATATTACCATCATCGCTCGATGTTTCTTGAGCATCAGCTGCACCATTGGTTCTTTTATCAATAACAACATATGCTCCACTTCCTGTGGATAACAAATAATGTTGACTGACCATTAAAATAATACTTGTAGGTAAACACTATCAAAATAAAACAGAAACTTCGGGCATTTCATGAGTAAACATCTTCAAAGCTTAATATTGATGAATATAACATAATTGCCTACCCGGTTTGCGTTTTCTCCTTGAGTTTGATCTGGCCAGTTCAATATGCAGCGCGTAACTAGTTTGCGGGTCAAATTTTACGCCCTAAAAAAGATCATCAAAATATGAGAATAAGTAACTAAGGCAATTGGCCCCATTGATTATTATTATATTTTTTGAATTAAACACCTGACATTTTTAAATAGCCCGATGAAACTAAGGAAAACCCTACTAAGAAGGTTCTAAAATTTTGGAAGCTCACTAAGAAAAATCCCATTTCAGTATAAATTTCTGTAGGACCATCTTTTCAAAGTGGACTTTAACTCTTAAAACGATAAATACAATACCCCCAAATTTTCATTAAGCATGTAAGTCACAAAAGCGTCTCCCCAAATTTCTTTGGTTTACATTTTGTACTGTATTATAGCAAACAAAAATAGATAGAACATTGATGGAATTTTTGAAACAAGAGGGAAATTTTCTGAAACTGCAGGAGAAAACAAGAAAGGGAAGAGTGCTTTACCCAGTTATATCCACCATGAAACCAGATTGTTCCTCCTAAAGCTACCAATTAACGTGTCATTATTATATATCACCTAATCAATGGATCAAGTTTAGAGCTAATTGATTCAGCCAAAAGTTATCAATCGGTATAACGATAATTTTAAATATTACTTAAGCAAGGGATCAAGTTGAGAGCTAATTGATTCACGCTAAAGTTATCAATCATCATAGTTCATAATGATAATTATTATAAATTACTTAATCAGGGGAACAAGTTGACATCTCAAATCTAGACAGAACCGAGAGAAACCAATATGGACCAGTAAGGGATGTATCCAGTAATGAATGAAATGTCTCACATTTAATTCATGCAGAGCTTGCATCGCTGATTGATTATTAACAAATGTCGCAAATGCAATAACCTGCAAAAGATACATGAATTCTCCAAGGTGTTATCTGCTTTATAAATTCTCTAGAAAAGACTAAAGTTTGGAGCAATGAATTTTTAGGAGGTATCAAAGACAAATGACAGAAAGTAATGAAGAAATGCAGCCTTCTACAGTAATACTAGCAAACTTAACCTCACATACAATGAAGTAATTGCTTTTCTGCCTCCTAATGAGTCTATATATGTCAAAGAACCTTGGCAAGCGCAAGAGAGTTGATATGCAAACCTTGTAGTAATAAAAAGTAAACAACACAGTAGTACAACGACCAACCATCAAATATATCTGTCAGTACCATAGGAATATATTCAATGTAACTACGAGGATGTCAAAATTTTCTCCCAAAATATAATGCATTTGAGGCTGCAAGCCATGTTGGGTATACAACTAAAGGCATCATTGCTTTCACTATTGGCATTTCACTTGAAAATACCCCCCAGGTTTTTAACAATTCTGCAGGCCTCAGCGGAGATTTTCAAAATTATTCCGGTCTCATCTCTTTTCTCTATTTTATTGGGTGTAAACATCTCCTCCATTGGTCATTACATCAACACACAGTTTCATTTCATATACTGTTTCTTTTTTATTAATCTTTAGGGGACGTGAGCTCTAGGTACGTTTTGCATGCCAGTGAGAAGTCCTCTTGCATAGCTGGGATGCTCATTTGGCTCGCTTTAAACTTCTTCAATCCTCAGAAAAAGAAAAACCAGTACACATGGTTAGTCCAACTATAAACTGACCCACAAAAGTTTCCTCATTTAACTCATCTTGGGCATTAGCAAACAACCCAACTCAGAAAAAGTGCCAATAAGAACAAAAATGTGTGTCACAGTCAGAATAACCTGATTATACGAAAAAGGAGAAAAAAAAAGTGTTCATGGAAATGCCATTAGTCATACACAACCACAAAACCTGATGATACAATATACATGTATAAACACTATCCCAGTACAGTTAGCAGTCAAACACCATGGGCACACTACACCCATCTGGTCAATAAATCCCAAAAAGAAGCCGAAACCCTAAAATTAGAGAGAGAATATAACAAAATTACCAAAAAAGTTTCAACTCCTATTGAGCAATAATTAAGGAAAACGAGCCCTAGAATACAGAAAATGTGACTAACAGAAGCTGAAATAATCCTTTAAAAATCAACTACACAACTACACACACGTATATATATATATATATAACATCCATTGCCGAAAGAGTTGTATCAGACCATCCAATCCACGTCAAATTCCAATTAAATACAGAAATACTTAGAAAATGTAACAACACAATAAAAGTAAGAAGAAAAAAAACCCTAGAAAGACCTGATTGCCGCGGCCAGTGTACTTGAGCTGGCAAGAATCGAAGCCGGGACGGCGGCGAAAGAGGTTGTGGATCTCGCGGGCTTTGACGTCGTCGGGGAGGCCGGAGACGAAGAGGGTATTGATGCCGTTTCGGTCCTTGCCACCGCCGTACTCCGGCGGTGGTTGAGGGATATAGTAGGGATCGTACGGTTGCTGATGAGCCATCACAAAATGCTCAACTTAGACGGAGACAGACACTCCTTTCACTAGTTGTGCACAGGTTTTATCAACACCCAAAAACAAAACAAAAAATAATATTAGGGTAAATTACTCTGACCTCCCCCGATATTTTGTATAATTATTCTTAGATTAAAGTTTATGTAGTTTTACTCTGATCTACCTGTAAGATTAATATTATACTAATATTTTTGTACATTTACTAAAGTACACATAACTTTAATGTTTTAAACTGAGTAAATTATGTTAAAACAACATAACCAACTTGCATGGGAAGTGATAATGATGTTTTGAGTAGTGTCAAATGAGGAGTATTTTAGTAGTTTAAATGATAAGAGGTCATTAGACATGCAAATCATAAATTATTTCAGTTTCAAACAGTTAAGTTAAGAATACTTTACAATATGCACAAAAATATTAATGTAATATTAATTTTACAGGGAATGTCAGAATAAATTTACACAAACTTTAATGTAAAAATAATTATACAAAATCTTAAGGAAGGTCAGAATAATTTACCCATAATATTAATAAGGGTAAAGGGCGAAAAAAAAACCCTCCTAACATTAATTCCAAAATTATCCTTCATATATAAATTTTACCCTTACTGTATTTTATACTAAGCACAAAGGGCGAAAAACACCCTATAATTTTAATTTTGGGCAAATAACACCCCTTCTACTTCATTAAGGGTAATAAAATAACGTTAGTTATTCAAAAATATTGCTCACACACCTACCGTTAATGAACCGTATAATTTAATTATTTTATATATTTTTTAATTTTATTCTATATTTTAACTCCAAACTTATTTTACTTTTTAGAATTTCATATTTTTTTATATTTTACTTAAAACTTTATTAATACAATTCAATTATAATAAGCTTAATTGTATTCAAACTCCACTAAAACCTAATACTAATTTGGACTATATTAAATACAAATAAGTTAAAAATATAATATTAGTAAAAGACTAGAAGTCTCCATTTTTTTAAAAATTTTAAGTTATAAATACAATTAGTCTTATTAGAATTGAACTGTATTAATAGTGTTTTAAGTAAAATCTAAAAAATATAAAATTCCAAAAAATAAAATAAGTTTGGAGTCAAAGTATAATATGAAAATAAAAAAATATATATATAATAAGAATTATAATTAAGGAATTTAAAAATTAGTTTAATTTTCCTTCTCAAAAAAATTAGTTTAGTTTTTTTAATTTTTTATTTAGTTGTTACTAAGGATAAGTGAATACATGCATAAATGAGTGAAATAAACAAAGTATTAAAAGGGTAAATGAGTAAATGCACAAAGTACTCAATTTAAAACATGAGGGAATATCTTGTTCACTTTTGAAATTCAGGGGGTTATTTTGCTCACTTGAAAAAAGTACAGGATTTTGTTTTTTGCACTTTTAGGGTTTCCATTTAATATTAAATAGTTAGGTGTAACATAGTCATTTAACCCTTAGGCCATCCGGTATGTGGATGACCAAATTGGCCGGTTACTTTCAAATTGTAGTCGGCCACCTCATCACATGACCTCACTTTATAGCTAGCCCAAAATATAGCTAGCTAGTTGCACGATATGATGTGGCTGGCAACTAGTTATATATATATATATATTTTTTAGAAAAAGAATTGTTATTATTTTTTATAGTTATGTAATAATTTTTTTTTAATTTATTAATAAATATATTTGTTACAAAATTAAAAATTTAAAAATAAAAATTTATATATTTTATTATATAATCAAATTACATATATTTTCACTAGATAAATGAAAATATTAAAGATCATTAGTTTCTTGAGCTATTTTTTTTGCAATTGCCTTTTGTGGAGCAATAATCCATACTTTTGTTACTTATGTTGGAGGCTTAATTAGATTTTGAAGCATTATGTCTCTTTCATACTCCTTTTCAGCCATCGTTTCCTTTTATTCAAGCTCTAATTTATTTTTTTCAATATCAATTTATTGTTTTCAAGCTCCAATTTCTTTTTTTCAAACTTCATTTGAGTCATCCTTTCATTCGTTTGTATCTCCATTTGTTTAGCACGTTGTCTCTTCAAGCGAAAGCGAAGTCGAAGCATAATCCGATGGTCTTCGGCTCCAGATTCATTAGCCACACGGCTCGATTCTGCTATAAATTGCATTTCTTTGAGCAAATTTTTGGCTGTTGATAAAAGAGATGCTTTCCCCCCCTACGATTCTTCTTTGCTTTACATCTAGCGAGGTGACACTATGTGAACCTTCATCAATATCTCTTGTTGGTGGGTTGTCATCGTCAAAGTTTATCGATTGGGCTATAAATAATTAATATTATCCTAAATAAGATCATAAACCAACACTTTGAGAGAGAAAATGGTGGATCTGTCCAGCGACCTTTTCATCTGCAATGAGCAAGTTGACCAGGGGTGATGAAAGAGAGAGAAACACGACCAGCTAGGGAGAGAGAGAGGGGGCCGATCAAGGTGAGAGAAACGCAACTATAAAGATAATTTATATTTTCAATTTGATAATTTATTTGTTTAATTTTTTATTTGTTATATATATATATATGTGTGTCTTCCTCCCCCAACTACTTTCCTCTTTTCCCCAACCGTTTCCCTACTTTCGCCAAATGTGATAGTCAAGTAACCAACCTTCTTGTGGACCCAATTATAGCTAGCCACACACCAACAAGTTTTGCTCACCGAATGCCCTTAGTAAAGGGATATTTGAAATTAAGCCCTCCTTTGATCAAAAAGTGAACAATATGGATTATCTTTGAACAATTCTATGATTTTCAATATGATCAAATAATCTTATTTTGTAATTGTACTAATTCTTTTAGTAGTAATGTTTTTTTTTTTTTTTACTTTTATGTAGACTTTAAATTGCTTTTTGACTAGTTATGAAATAAAAGTTTTTTTTTTTTTTTTTGATAAGTGAAATAAAAGTTTCGTAAATGACACATTTACCTCTAAATTAAATTTTGAAAAAGTATAAAAAATTAAAAAAAAAATCCGAAAATATGTATAAAATTCAAAAAAAATATATAAAATTTGAAATAAATATATAAAATTCAAAAAAAGTATATAAATTTTGAAAAAAATATAAAATTCAAAAAATATATAAATTTGAAAAAACATATATAAAATTTGAAATATATATATAAAATTCAAAAAATAAAATTTGAAAAAATATATATATTGGTAAAATGTCATATCTTTTCTAATAAAATGAATCAAACTACTTACCACCAACATCAATTAGTGGTCTTCTTTTATATATATATATTTTCAAAATATATATATTTGTTTCAAAATTTATATTTTTCATTCGAAATTTAATATATTTTTTTCAAATTTTCTATATATTTTTTCAAATTTTATATATTTGTTTTGAATTTTAAATTTTTTTCAAAATTTAATATATTATTTTTAAATTATATATATATTTTTTAAATTTTAATTTTTTTTCAAAATTTAATATATTATTTTTGAATTATATATATATATATATTTATTTCAAATTTTAATTTTTTTTCAAAATTTAATATATTATTTTTTGAAATTTATATATATTAATTAACCCTGAAAATAATTTATTATATTTATGTAAGGGTAAAATTTTAATTTTACAATAGAGATGGGTAAATTGGATTTTTTTTTTGGGGGAGGGGTTTTATGCACTTTACCCTAAAAACAACTAAACAAACTTTCTCTTTCCAAGGAAAAAAAAAAAACTCTCTTTCCCAACAAAACAAAATAAAATAAAAAACCCTATTTAGTGAACACAAATACAATTGAAGAAACTAAGAAGAAGATGAACCACCGGTTCTGGTCAACAATCCGCCGCCGCCGCTGCCGCTGCCGCTGCCTCCGGCGGCCTCTTCGTCCCAAAACAAGTCATCCGTCTTCCTGAAGGCGGCGTGAAGCACCACCACCGCCACTCCAATCGACAGCGCCACCAGTATGTTATCCGTGGCGTGCGTCAAGAACAAGAACACGATCGTGAGCACCGAGAGCATAATTAGCACCACGCGATCGTCGATCGAGCGCCGAAACACCATGAGCGGCTCGTCGCGGAGGAAGTAGAGGAAGAGCCAGGCGGCCATCATCACCAAGAACACGATGAGTGAGATCGGGTGCCAGAGGAGGCTGAGGAAGATGATCAGGAGGAAGACGATGGCGTAGTTCACCCGGAAGTAGCCGAGGTTCGTTCTGATCCGTCCGATGGCGTCGCCGAAGCCGGTGGGGAGGTTGATTGACCGATAGTTGAACATCTCCTTCCATGGGCGGCGCGTGCTGAAGCCGGATCTGACGCGTTCCTTTGCGCGGGAGATGAACTGGAGGTTGGAGCCTCCCGGTGGAGAGGACGTCGGGATTGTGCCGTACGTCGTCATTTCCCGGCGAAACAATGTCGGCGACTCTTTCTCTCCCACCTACTGTGTGTGTGTGTGGATATTGGGAAAGTGGGAAGGATGGTCAGTGCGTATGGGAGACGTAGATGTTTAAGTGTGGCAGTGGTTCTGATACGAGTGAGGTCCACCGGTTTGGGTACATAATTACCGACACGTGGAAGTGGGTAGGTTGCACGAGCATGGTACATTATGCTAAAAAAAAATAAAAAAATTAATTATTATTATTATTTTTTCTTCTGGATAAACAGTTGAAATTATGAGGATTATCTCATTTTGGTTATTCAAAAATAACAGATGAAATTTTATTATGAACCGACTTGATGACAAAATGATCTCCTTTCGTCTTTATCCCAAAAAAAAGAAAGAAAAATGTCTGACTCTATCTTTTGAAAAACAATTTCATAATGAGTTAGAGTCAATTGACCAGAATCAAGGGTAATTAATTGCAACCTGTTTAAGAACCAACATGTCATAAAACACTTGATTCGACGTCTAAGTCATAATTAACATATCCATCAAGAAATAAGTATTGAGTTTACATTGCGAATAGATTCTCCTTTTTTATCTTCTTGCGAATTGATTCTCCTTTTTTAATTTTTTTTTTTATCTTTCTTGCGAATTGATTCTCCATTCTACATTGAGAATAAGTATAAATATGAGACTACTAAGGGTCCGTTTGAAAACCTTGTTTTTGTTTTTATTTTTTGACACTGTTCATGAGAATAAAATATGTTTGAGAGCATTTTCAATATTGTTCTTGTTCTTAGTTTGGAAACAATAATGATGAATAATGCAGAAAACATAAGAACAAGAAAATCATGTTTTCTTGTTCTCTTTTGAGATTTCCCTAAAAATAAATAAATTGGAAACCCAAAAATCTGCAAACCCCCGGCTCCATTACCCTTTGCACACCACCACCCCCAGATACACACATACAAACACACACACACACATATATAAAATATATATACACACACCAATCGGCCCAACCACCTCCACCACCATCAATCACCAATTGACCACCACCTGCAACCTCCAACACCACCATCAAACCCCCAAACCACTATTCGAAACCCTAACCCCCCTTCGACAACCACCTGCAACCTATAACACCACCAATCGACCACCACCATCAAACCCCCTTCGACAACTATGTGTGTGGGAGAGAAAGAGAGAGAACCGACTGTGTGTATATGTGTGAAAAAACAAATATATATATTTTTTGTCCCAAACATGTTTTTTATTCTTGTTTTTTTAGGTGAGAAAATAAGAATAAGAATTGTTCATGTTTTTTGGTTCCCAAAACAAAAACAAAAACTAAGATTCTCAAACGGGCCCTTAGGGACTAGGCCATAGGGGTGCCCAAGTTTTGGTTCCTTGAAAATACAAAATTGGAACGATAGGTGCAAGAAAGAAAACTGAACCGTCAAAATAAGTGCAAGAAATCGAACCGTCCATTCGGGTGAATTCCAGTTCCTATTATCACATTTTAAAACACATCAAATTATCAAATATCAAATAATAAAAATATATATAGAGAGAATCTTAATTGAATTAAATAGAGTATGTCAACTCTTACCACCCCAAATAAAAAGAATTCAAATTATGTAGCCAAATTAATGGTGGTCATCCCATATAGGCATAAATTCAATTATTTTTTTATTTAAGAACTAAAAAAAGACGACATTTGAAAGCAATATAAATACATGCAATAGTCACCAATAAAGGGATGACAATGGGGCCGGGATCGTACCCGTACCCATCCCCGTTTAACTTTGGCATCCCCATATATCACATGGTTCATTTTTCAACACCAAAACTTTGCCCTATGATGACACTAAATCAGACAAAAACACGTTTTGTTCCAACCTGGTTCAACCAACACACACTTGATGCCTTTAAGATACAACAAGTAATGCACTCAACACACACACACAAGGTATATATGCAGAGAATATAAACAACACTCACGAATTTGCAAATAACCACAACAATGGTTTTTCAACATTCACTATTATGACACAAATAGTATAAGGATCTCTCACTCAGGCCACACTACAGCATCATACAAGCACTTTCCTCTCTGAATTCGTACCTACACAAAAATGTCATACTTGTGCCTATATAGGCATACATACAAAACTGACTAATTGTGTGGATGATAGCCCCATCCACATAGGCTAAATGTTGGCACCATTCAGAGGTTGCCAACACTAACAATGCAATTGCACTCCCAACTGTTGGATGTCTTGGCACTTTCCTGCAGTGCCACATGCCTCTTGGTGGTTGTGTGTCTCCAAACTGACCAACTGCCTTGTCTGAGCTACACCATGCCTTGACCAACCTTGCACGAGTCTAAGTCATGCTTCACCATCACGAGCCATATATACCAAACATGAGCCAACAATGCCTAATGCTTGCCTTTGTTGAGCCAAATGCCTTATCCCAGCTTTCCTAGAGTCTACGCGCACTTGAGAGCAATGCCAAGTCTGAACCCATGTCTTCACTAGCGAGCATGCACCTAGCCATGCCCATTTTTTGGTTCCTCGATGCCTTGGCACATAGGTCATGCTGCGTCATGCCTATGTCTTTCAAAGTTAGCCATCAGTGTTGTCACAACCTTGTCAAAGACAAGTTAGCATTGCCAAGACTTGATGTGTGCATGGCTTGCCAAGCCACGCACATTGCTTGTACTCCAGCACATGCCAAGTCAAGGCAATCTTTGCCTAATGGCAAGTTTATACAATAGTGGGCACGACACGCAATGCTAGCCAAGCCAAGCGCACACATAAGTGCCCACATTGTCACCAGTACCGCACCACTATCACGGACCAATGCCATCAAGCCAAGTGTTGTCAAACCATGCCCACGCATGTCCTTAGGCCTCCCTACACACACCCTAGCCAAGGCCTTGCTTGGTTGTTGACTGCTAACTT
The DNA here is from genome assembly GCA_963922005.1 of Cornus suecica. Classification (NCBI taxonomy): domain Eukaryota; kingdom Viridiplantae; phylum Streptophyta; class Magnoliopsida; order Cornales; family Cornaceae; genus Cornus; species Cornus suecica. The sequence continues at coordinate 95,806,149 of OY998238.1, forward strand.
TTGTTAAGCTCACATACCCCATATATATGCAAAACACACAAAAGTCAAAGTGACTAGAACATATATCAACCATGTTTGAGGAGTAATAACCTCCTTTTTATGATTCATGCCAGTTGCCATAAGGGTGCTTCTTGACTTTTCTCCAACACTTAATTTATTTTTCTGACTTCTTTCTCAATGTCACTCTGTGACATCTTAAGCCACTCTAAGTGTCATTCTCAGCCCTCATTGCATATAGGTGCTGTCATGGGGACTTTACCCATGTCACAAAGGCAAAGTCTCATCCTCAAGTCTTTAAGGAGCTAATGTTACCCGTTGAAGTCTTGAAGTAGGCTGTGGCATGCCAGTGTGACATGGGAGGATGGTACAGTGACAATTTTGGTAAATAAGTCCAACTTTGAAAGTCGGGCTTAGGAGTGTTGAAAAATTATGGGAATTTAATTGGAGATGCTCTATATCATAAGAAGATGATCTGTCAAAGAAAATCCGCATTTGGTATTCGGGAGCTTCGAAAAAGGTAATTATAACTCCTCAAACAGGGTTAATATTTGTTCTGGTCAGAACTGTATTTATGAATTCTGCATATATAGGGAGGGGTGGGTCTCTGATCCAAGTAGGCATTTAGCCACTTAGCAAGGCCATGGGCAAGCCTCGGCTAAGGCATGTATAGGGAAGCTTGTTGGCTTGTAAAGACATGGTTCGGTGGCACGGTTGGCAAAGATGGCTCGGTTAGACACTATGGGCTGTGCTGGAGCATGCATGGCTTGGCAAGCCATGTGCGCATACCCACGAGTGTGCCAACTTGCCTTTGGCAATGTGATGTCTTAGCTTGGCATGCATTGGTGTGCATGCAATGCACTTGGCTCGGCAAGCCATGTGCACACCAAGCTTTGGTTATGCCAACTTGTCCTTGGGGAAAGGCTGTGACACGAGACATGTAATGGTTGGTGCTGATTCAAGACATAGGCATGACGCGACATGACCTATGTGCCAAGGCATTGACAAAACCAAGACATGGGTGTGGCTAGGTGCTGGTTCAATGGTGAAGGCATTGGTTCAAACTTGACAAAGCTCTCAAGTGCGTGTAGGCTTGAGAGGAGTTGGGACAAGGCATTTGGCTCAACAAAGGCAAGCATTATGCAGTGTTGGCATATGCTTGGCATTGGGTTAGCTTAAAATGGTGCAACATGGTTCAGACTAAGGCAAGACAAAGACTGGTCAAGGCTAATGTGTGACTTAGACATGCAGTTTGGGCCGTTTGGTGACACACAATTGACTCTAACCATCAAGAGACAAGGTGGCATTGCAGGGAGATGCCACAACATCCTGATAGTTGGGAGTGCAACTGTGTGCCAAGTGTTGGCAGCCTCTGATTGGTGTCAACACAGCCTAGGTGGATGGGGCTGTCATCCATATCAGATATAGACAATTTTGTATATTGGCCTATATAGGCACATATGTATGACATTGTATAGGCAGGGAATTTCAGAGAGAGAATGCTTGTGAGTGTTGTAGTGTGCCTGAGTGAGAGGAATCCTTTGTACTATTTGTGTTTATAGTAAAAGGTTGGAAAACCATTGTTGTGATTTTCTGTAAATTTGTGGGTGTTATTTATATTTTCTGCATATATACCTTGGGTGTGTGTGTTGAGTGTATTACTTATTATGTCTCAAAGGCATCAAGTATGTGTTGGCTGAAACAGGTTGGAACAAGAAGTGTTTGTGTCTGATTTGGTGTCATCATAAGGCTAAAATTTCGTGGTGAAACTTGACCCCTATAACAGTTGGTATCAGAGCCCCTTTGAATCTCAGAATGGCTGATGGAAATGCTACAGAAACACTACGAGAAAGAGTTGCTCGATTGGAAACCTTGGTGGGTGGTCCATTCTCTGGAAGTGATGACCCTTTGTTGGTGCAAACCAACTTGCTAGCTATGGAATTGCAGACCCTGCGCAAGTTGATAAAGGAATACATGACTGACATGAATTCCAAGATGAAGGCTGTCTCAGAAGACTTTGTTGCAGTTGTTGATGTCTTCAAGGCAAATGTTAGGGATCTGGAAGGGGAGTACAGGCTGATTAAGCGGGTTGTACAAAACCAGACAACGGTGGGGGAGAAGCCATTGTCAAAGATCAAAATCCCTGAACCGAAGGCCTTTGGAGGGAAACGGAGTGCCAAAGATCTAGAGAATTTCCTATGGGATATGGATCAGTATTTTCGGGTTGCCCATATTCCAGAGGAAGATCAAATTACAATCACTAGAATGTATTTGACTGGTGATGCGAAGTTATGGTGGCGGACATGCTTGGAGGACGAGTCATGCCCAATAATCAATTCTTTTGCAGAATTGAAGAAAGAACTCAAGGAGCAGTTCTTGTCTGTGAATTCAAGTTGGGTGGCAAAGGAGTGCCTAAGAAATCTCAAGCACACTGGTTCGGTGCGTGAGTATGTGAATGAGTTCACATCCTTGATGCTGGACATCAAAGACATGTCTGAGGGTGACAAACTGTTCAATTTTGGGCTCATATCGAATTAAGGAGGAGGGGTGTGATTGACCTTTCTTCTGCCATTGTTGCTGCAAACAATTTGCTGGACTTGCGGATGGAGAAGTTCAATCCTAACCCAGGCAAGGCAAAGAAGAAGGGCAAGTTCGGTGACAAGCCCAGGAAGCCACTGGTTGAGGAAGACAAAAGCAAGGCTAAGGCAACAATGAGTCAACAGAAACCAATATATGACTCGGGTTGCTTCATTTGCAAAAGACCGCATAGGGCCAGAGATTGTCCAAAAAAGAAGAAAATGAATGCCATGACAGCGGATGGTCCGGACGAGGGAAGTTCTGACTCGGATCGGGGTGGTGGTGCTCCTATTCGACTTAGTCCACTAATGGTGGTGGATGATGGGCAGGCTGGAGGCCAGCGTGCCAAGAAGTGAAACAGAGTAGTTGTGGTGAGTGCGTGGCTACGAAGAAAGGTTGTGCAAGGATACTCACCAGAAAAAGATGACATTACTACTGATTTGGTAACGTTAATTTCCTCAAGTTTATGTTTTGTTGTGATGGGTTGCTGACTGCAGAAACAGAGTCCACGTTATATGTATGTTTGACTTAACAAGGGTTGATGCAGAGGTTGTGACTCTTGACAAGGCGTGGCATTGGTGATGGTTGGGTCAGAATTGAAGCGGATGATGGGATTCAGACAAGTCATGGTACTGCTTGTGAAATGTTGGTCAGAATTGATGCGGATGAGGGGATTCTTGATTGACATTGTTTGATTGAAAATTGGCCAGAATTGATGCGGAGGACGGATTCGTGTCTTAGGAATACGAAACACTTGTTCAGAAATTGATGCGAACTTCGAATTTGTGATCAAGGCAAATGTGCAGCTGTGTTTGTTGCAGAGATGTTTAAAGTTGTGCATGGAGGTGCTACTTTTTACTGATTCAAAAACTGAGGTTAAGGTTTCGGGCAACACTTAAATTGTAGAGTGTTGGGTTGTGGCCACAGAGGTTAATCACATAATAGATTTGCTCCAACGAGGACGTTGGACTTCTTCAAGTGAGGGAGGTTTATTACCCGGTAAAGTCTTGAAGTAGGCTGTGGCATGCCAGTGTGACATGGGAGGATGACACAGTGGCAATTTTGGTAAATAATTGGAAGTTGGGCTTAGGAGTGTTGGAAAATTATGGGAATTTAATTGGAGATGCTTTATATCATAAGAAGATAACCAGTCAAAGAAAATTCGGATTTGGAATTCGGGAGCTTCGAAAAAGGCTATTATGACTCCTCAAACAGGGTTAATATTTGTTCTGGTCAGAGTTATATTTGTGAATTCTGCATATATAGGGAGGGATGAGTCTCTGACCCAAGTAGACATTCAACCACTTAGCAAGGCCATGGGCAAGCCTTGGCTAAGGCATGTATAGGGAAACTTATTGGCTTGTAAAGACATATTTTGACATGGTTCGGTGACACAGTTGGCAAAGATGGCTCAGTTATACATTGTGGGTTGTGCTGGAGCACGCATGGCTTGGCAAGCCATGTGTGCATACTCATGAGTGTGTCAACTTGCCTTTGGCAAGGTGATGTCTTAGCTTGACATGCATTAGTGTGCACGCAATGCACTTGGCTCGACAAGCCATGTGCACACCAAGCTTTGGCTAGGCCAACTTGTCCTTGGGGCAAGGTTGTGACACGAGACATGCAATGGTTGGTGCTGATTCAAGACATAAGCATGGTGTGGCATGACCTATGTGCCAAGGCATTGACATAACCAAGACATGGGTGTGGCTAGGTGTTGGCTCAATGGTGAAGGCATTGGTTCAAACTTGGCAAAGCTCTCAAGTGCATGTAGGCTTGAGAGGAGCTGGGACAAGGCATTTGGCTCAACAAAGGCAAACATTATGCAATGTTGGCATATACTTGGCATTGAGTTAGCTCAATATGGTGCAGCATGGTTCAGACTAAGGCAAAACAAAGACTCGTCAAGGCCAATGTGTGACTCAGACATGCAGTTTGGTGACACACAACTGACTTTAACCATCAAGAGACAAGGTGGCATTGCAGGGAGATGCCACAACATCCTGACAGTTGGGAGTGCAACTGTGTGCTAAGTGTTGACAACCTCTGATTGGTGTCAGCACAGCCTAGGTGGATGGGGTTGTCATCCACATAAGATATAGACAATTTTATATATTGGCCTATATAGGCACATTTGTATGGCATTGTATAGGCAGGGAATTTCAGAGAGAGATAATGCTTGTGAGTGTTGTAGTGTGCCTGAGTGAAAGGAATCATTTGTACTATTTGTGTTTATAGTAAAAAGTTGGAAAACCATTATTGTGATTTTCTGTAAATTTATGAGTGTTGTTTGTATTCTCTGCATATATACCTTGGGTGTGTGTGTTGAGTGTATTACTTGTTGTATCTCAAAGGCATCAAGTGTGTGTTGGTTGAAACAGGTTGGAAGAAGAAGTGTTTGTGTCTGATTTGGTGCCATCATAGGGCCAAAATTTCGTGGTGAAATTTGACCCCTATGACAGCTAACACCATACCCGCTCCAAAATCGGGCAGGACGGGAAAGGCGGGTTCGAGGCGGGCCGGTTTGGTTTTTCACCATAAAGACAGAAAATAATATTATTTTCATTTGCATAAGATTTTAACTTCTTAATTGAAACTTAGAATTTACTATTATTGTACGAATATTAAAATAATACATGTAATTTTTTACATAATTGAGATGAGATTAAAGCGAGAAAAGTGAAGGTAAGGACACTAGTACTTGATATTGAATGAAATATAATAAAAATGAATTAAAAGGCTAGAGTATTTGTATACAAGTATAGTATATAAATTAATAAAGGTAAGTATGTAATTTAACTATATAAGCGGGGCAGGGCGGGCCTCCCCGGAACTCCCGGGTTTTTTTCCTTCCCCCATACCCGCCGGAATTTATTTAATCAGATCCCCAAACCCGCTTAAATCGGGACGGGACGGTTCCACACCGGGTAGGGATTTTTGCCATCCCTCACCACAAGAGTATGATTTAAACTTCATTTACAAAAAAATTCAAAATTTCCAATAATACTCTCTTGACTTGCATATAAAGAATTATATATTAAAAGTAAAATACAAAAATATAAGAAACCGTTTGGTTCCACAAGGTCAAGAACAGGAACCAATCCAATATCATAGGATCTTTCATTTTGGAAACCGGAACCGGTTCAGTTCCATCGGTTTTTGTGCAGCCCTAAGACTACTTCAGGCAAGTTTTGATCGACTTTTAGAATGAAAAGCTGTTTCGAATAATATTTGATAATTTTTTCAAAAAAGCTTCTGGCCTTAGTAGAGTGTTTTGATAAAACTAGTTCTCTAAAAGGCTTCTACTCTTCTGTGTAAAAGCAAAAGAAAAAGCTTTACCAAACAAGGGTAATAAGTATGTAATTACAGAGTAAAAATGGAAGAAAAGTTAGATAGTGCTAAGGACTACATCTGCCTTTTCCCAAAAATGGAAGGGGGAGATACTAATAGCAGCAAGAGTAGAAGTGCCATCATTCATATATACCAGAACAGTTCTTTATGATTATAGCATTCGAATTTCATCTCAAAAAGCAATAAAAAGAACCAAACTGAGGGAAAGCTCATAAACTTCACCCATGTCGCCCATCCAGATATGTATAAGCCATTCTACTTACAAAAGGAGGGCAAATCTAATATACATATATATATATATATATATATATTATATCAGTATGTTTATCATGCAGTATTCTCCCTTGACAATTATTTGCTAGTGCATCACTCATTCCTCATGCCGAGAGAAAACAACCAAGACATTCACTAAAATCAGGAGAGGCATTTCAGTACTCTGGTTAAAAATGTTTATGTACCACTAAATAACATTCTTTTTGGCTTACCAAAAAATTTATCACCCTGAAGGGAGGATATTAGAGTCGTACCCTGCCCCTTTAACTTTAAGCCACCCCAAAGTGAATAATATGAGAGATGCTATTAGATTTACTGACCAGAAGAACATAAAAATATAAGAGAAAGACAACCTCTCTCCATCCCCTCACCTTCCTTCGGACACTAAAGATATGCCTAATGTTCAAAATAAAAATCCCCACACTAACATGAAATCATCCTCATACTAAAATCGAATTAGTAGAGGATTCCGGAAGGGAGAAAGGGAATGATTACCCCTAGGGTACTGCTGCTCCGGCTAAAGTATTGCTGCCTCAGTAAACCTAGGAAAATATAGCGGAAAGATGCAAATCCATCTCAAGCTTCCAAATATATCAGGAGCATAACCTGCAGAGGAGTATTTCAGGAGCTCGAGCTACCAAAAACAGCTCTGAAAGATGTTAACAGCAAAATCTTGGTAATATGCCAGCTCAACGGCCTCAACATTCTTCAAGGGAGAATATGTATCTTAATCTCTTCCTAGGGCCAAGTACTCCCACCAAGTTAAAACCATCCCATTAGTTTTTGCATAGCCTCGAAGCCTAAGAGACTACCCCTTGGTGACTATTTTCCTTCTTCATATATTTTAACTAATTCATTTTGAAGTTTCACTGAATCTAACCTCATTCAACTTCAAAGAGGAGATCATCTTGGTTCACCGTCCAACAATATTTTCAACACAAGGTCCTAGTACCATCTCTCCATCTGCAAAAAAAATGGAAACAACTGTTAAGAGATAAAACTAGCAAATTCTGTATCCAAATGTCACGGCTATTCAATGAGAGAACATATATATATTTATATAAATAAAATAAAAAAACTGACAAAAATGCAGCCACAATGACCATTGAAGTTTCCACCATAATGTGATAAGACTACTTAACCAAAAAAAAAAAAATGTGATAAGACTATGGCAAAGATAACATCCAAAATACTACACCTACCTACTGGAACTAACATCCTACTGTATACGTTTCAAGTAGAACACAGAAAGAATTTCAATTAAACAAAGGGGTCGCATCACAGGTCAATGTATGAAGCAAAACTGTATTCCCTAGGCAGTAATTTTTTCTTAACATCCATTGTTCAATCTCACGGCCAAACAAAGATGATGCAAGAGGTAAAAGTAGAAGAACATGGTCTTCTCTGACCTAGTATTTGAAGTTCTTTTAAATGTAACTTTCTTCTTGGAAAAGTAAATAAACTGAATATCTTCAAAAATACAATATCATAAAGACAATGCATAACATACGTTTACTCAAGCTCATATTTGCTCTATCATTTTGCCATCAAAGCATAAGTTCAATGATATACAAAACACAAGTCAAAGATGATATCCATTTATCTGCCTTTGAACCTACAATTGTTAGCAAAAGGGAATAAGCCAACTGTAATTTGCCATCACTACGTCATAACCAGCTAGGAGTTGGAACACATTCTTTTCCAAAAACATTAAAAAAGGATATACTATGAACTATAACTTGTCATCCAGATTAATAATATGAATTAGAAAACAAACATGGATCTTGATCAAATCCATTCAATAGTGACAATTAAACTCATACGGCAGCCTAGAAAGAAACTATCATAAGGGAAAGATGGGATGGGGTTTGTTGCGCACTTCTCAACTCTTTATCAACGGCTGAATTCGATTTCCATTTCTCAGCACTCACAGTACTCATCATTTCCCATGATTGTCATCGTTGCGTTGCATTTTTTCTAATCGAATTTAATTTATATATTATAGCAACCTTTTGGATTAGACACTTGATTGCATACGTTTGAGTGACTAGCCTATCATACACAAGAAGGTTTTCCAAGCCCCATCTGATCCCCTAACAGGGCTGAATCCAAAGAATCAATTAACAGGTCCCTGTGCTTCATTTCTTGAAATCAAGAAAGTATGAGTCAGCTATGGAATCACCCAATGAAACAGAGGATCTGGTTTCTTTTCCCAATCCAAAAGCCCAGTCCACCGTTTCAAACACATCCATATCAGAATTGGGCAGTGGAACAGCGCATCAAGCAGTTACAATCCCGACCTGTTTGTTTCTTCCAAAAGCTCTCATGGACATTGATCTTGCAAGTCGCTGCCACCTTGGAGACACCTAAACTGACAATGCAAAAGCATTTGCATCCATTTTTTGGGACTAAAATTCTCCACAAGGCATTTTGTTGTGTAGGCATTTGAATAGGAAGTCTATTCTGGGGGTCAATGTTGATAGACTCTACTATCCCCGGGCTTGGGCTGCCCCCTTTCTCATTATCATTAACCACTCTATCTTTCTTCCTGGGTGCTCACGCATGAAGCTCATCATATGTACACTCAGCTTCATCGTATGTGTGCTTGACCTCGGTGGCCAGTGCTATATATAGGAGTACATTATGGCAGGATAAATGCAGCAACGTGTCATGTAGAGGTACCTATGTAGTGTCGTGTAAGTCACACACTCAACAAAGTGTTCAAATTGCGATACTTCCAGAACCAGGGATGTTCGAGGCTGCACACAATTAGCCAGCCTTGCAGCAGCAAAAGGATTAGATGTCCCCCATGCTATGTTCCCTACGGGGACGCATCATGTTAGGGAGTTGGGCAATATAGCACCTTCGCATCCCAAGGCATGCTGCCTTCCTAGGCGCTCAACACTAAGTAAACCAAGCGAACACATGTTACTTAATAACAGTGGATAATCATTTTGCTCTAATGCTTCCCCATGTCTACATTGCCTACAGCTCCAAGCGACCATTTAGCACAATAATGGTGAATTAATGAAGAAGAAGCAATCAACCACGAATGACACTGTCCATAGAACTTCCTAGTAACATATTCTGCTGACTCTATCAATTATCAAGCTACACTACCAAAAAATAAAATGACTGGATAAAGTAAACTATCTTACAAAAAGCAGTGATTTCTTTAAACTCATCATCTAAAACACTAAAATCATCCTTCAGCAATCTCATCAGGAGGTGTTTTCACCTCTATTTCTCAAATCCAAGAAAAGCCTCATCGAGAGAATCATATATATCTTCAGTTTTCTAAAAGTTTTAAGAACATATCTGTCTTCAATATGATGTCGCAGCTGCTATCCTTGAATGACTCCTAATGCATTGAGTACTATATTTCACAACAGATGATATTGGAGGGCTAAAAAGAATTAAAATTTACTACCCTGTACAGCAATTCAATTGGCTGTTTAGAGCAACAAACTTGGCCTTCTTCAGCACTACTGTACCATCCACCAGTAAAATTATATTTCTACAAGCTCAACATGAAACTGATTACCCTATGACCTCAAAAAAGCAAACAACTGCAACTCTAGCCATTTATGGAAGAGAGAGGTATATGGTTCACTACAGCCATCTTAAAAGATATGACCATAAGGTCAGTTTATCCTCTTTTTCAAGATCACTTGCAAGAATATCGGGTATTAGGTCTATCTGGAAACATACAAACATCGAAACTTGGATGTTTAGTAGTAAAAATCAAAGAAATACAACAGACGTATTCATATATACACACACACATATATATACATATATATATAAAGAGAGTATAAATTTCTTTTCTAAAAGAGAAATGGCTAAAAGAATTCGTGTGTAGTTAAGGTCAAAACAAAAATCAAGGCAACACGCTTAAATGGGGCAACAACAGGCAGATGAAGAACAAATAGTCTAGAAATTAACACATGGATAAAGGACCCTTTAAACCCATAGAAGAGAGAGGAATACTTGCCTATGATGTTCAAACTTCAGATCAGAGCTCAGAAGTCGCCCCTCATCACTTGGCATGTCCACCATCCCTTCATTCCAAGATCATTTCTACAACTGAAAGAGCACCTTGGCTACCATGAAGGGGCTAAAATATATTGACGGCTGAATGATCACTACATATTGCATGACAAAAAACAAAACCGCCCCTGAACCAAGATGAAGTCATACAATAGCCACAGCCGAATGGGTAACATTAAGTAACTTGGGAACTTCTTCAATCAAATACCCAAAAAATAGTTTTTGGCTGCCAATGTCCAACAATTGCATGCTTTTAAAGCACATAAAAATCATGGTATGAAAATAAAACACTCGTTAGAATAATCATTTGAGAATACGAAACTTCTGGCTGAAGAGGGATCAGTTAAAGGTGGCATGAGGCTAAAACGGTAAATCAGGCTCCATTCCGTTATGCACTGCTGGTACACATTGATCCCACCAATCTCACAAGGGAAAAGATGACAAACCTGAATAGTCCGGCTCATACTATATTAACTACAACGAAATCTCTACACCTCCAAGTCCACTTGTCACATATTAGCTTTCCCAAGAATTCCAAAAGCTAATTAAAATGGCACACCTATAACCAACATATTTAATGTGCTAATCTGCACTTTCACACGATAGCACCCTTTGCCAAACCCAGACAATTTGGACCTCGATTACACTTCAAATCTGGAAAAACTGGCTTCACTGTACAACCACTAAACCAGTTTTTGAGGCCCACAAAAGATCCGAGTACATTTCCCTTCATAAAAAACACGCCAGTCTGAATCCAAACAAACCTAAATCCAAAAAAGTCACCCATTGATACTTTCAGGAATTAAGGAAGGAAAGGAGTCCCAAGAATCAAAAGGAATGATACTAAATATATAAACAAATAGAAAAAAATTAAATATGGATCGCTACACCACTACAACCAATGCGGTGACAACAACATCATCCACTTCTTTAAATCCTATCTCAAAGCAAACAGAACTGCTACAGTTAGTCACAAAGAATGTGATGATCGATAAATGTTATCAATAGTTCCCAATATGTAGGCTATGCTCACTGTACTAATTCCAATAGCCAACAGCATTATTTGAATTCACTCATTTCAGAGACTAAAAAGTGTCTTGCTGCTAAGAACCCATACTAAAATCCAACAAAAACAACCCAACGGGTAAACTTCAATCATAACTTAACAACTCCACTTAAAAACACAAAGATATCTTAAAGCCTACAAAACTAAAGGAGATATTCATCCTAAGGTTATAATCCCTGGTAATGTTGAATCCTTTAGATACACATCTTGAGGAAATTAATTCCTAGTGCTCAAAGGATGTCAGCACTCCAAAAGCGAGCAGTATCTCATTATAACACTAAACGGCTTCCACATCACTGCAAGCGATAAACGTCACTGGCTCCTCATCTCCTAACAAAAGTGATGTCCGTATCTCCTAATGTCACATAAAGTTCTAAAAAATGAGTCACTCTCAAACTTTCTCACTAATTGTAGAATCTCATGCACATTATATCTGTAAAATTCAAATTCCTATGAGCATCAGCTGCAGCATAGGAACTTTCCTCTCTATGTTCAAATATAGAATTCCTTACAATCATATACGAACAAAAATTCCTCCAGCTTCATAGTCCATATAACTCGGTCAAGGAGAGACTTATCCCAGCAACTATTTTCAGAAGAGGTTTTGTTATGCAGGTTCACCCCATTAGGAAGGAGATCACAAATATAAAGCAGTTAACTTGCAGACAACATCATAGAATGTGCAAGAAGCAAATAGAACCAAAAAAGAGGTATTAATAAGAGATTTCCAAGTTGTGCGACCAAGAAAAGATAAAGACACAATATTTCAACTAGTTAAGTAAAGCAACCTTAATTCTCCCATATAAGTTGTTTACGATAACGAACAATGTTCAAATAAAGGACTCCTGATGCGGTACGCACAGATAGAACAATGGGTCTAACCCACTCATATACCGGGGACAGCAGCCAGACTGTGTGCCTCTCTGCAATAAAACACTGAAGGCCATCAAGATGTCAACGACGAGTCATGCGAGGTTTCTCGAGTCCTCCCCATGAAGCAGAACCAGAACCATAAAGAGGGCCCTTGTCAGAAGCACCCTGGGAAGCAATATAGAAATGTCAGTCCAGAAAACACAGCCATTGAATAACTAACTTAAAATAAACATAATTAAATAAAATCAGATTATGAGTATCTACCAGATGAACACCATATCCATCTCCATAGGGTGCAGGGTAACCCCCCTCCGTGCCACTGAATTTCATCCCATATCCACCTTTAGACAACAAATATCAATTAAAAACATTAGAGCCTGAACATCGCAGATAATTAAGGTCTGAAAGAATTCCAGTTTGCTGCATTGCATCATTGGTAAGTTGTAATATTAATTTATAAACAAAGCAAGGAAACAGTTAGAGGAGACAGAATAACAAATGAATATTTGCAGAATATTACAGTACTGCACATTGATACAGTGTTACATAGTTGCATTAAGTCATATACTGGTTTTCCTATCCTTTGTCTCCGCGATAATGTTTTAAAGATGTTAAGATAACTGAATCATCAAATGTAGATACCTAGGGGAAAAAAATGTAGAACATGATATCATGAAATGTATGTATTAGAGAGCGCAACAGCAAAATAATGTGAATCAAATGTCACAGTAGACCAAGTACAAAGGAGAATGCTGACTTAAGGGATGTCTCACAAACTAGTTAAACAAAGAAACAAGGTTAACTACTGCTTAAATAAGTACTACAACTTAACAGATTGAGGAATGCAGGTCAAGCTGCCCCACCTTTTAGATTGAAAACCATCAAAGCATAATAAGGTGGTTTCAACGTTGAGGATAATCACCTTATGCAAATAATGCCAAATATCATGTCTTTATCCAGTCCCACTCACATGACCCTTTATTAATTGTGACCGCGCTGGGTAACAAACTTTTATGGATTGAAGTCTAAAGGAGACAAAATTTACTAATAGTTTCACTTTATAAGTTGTTATCAACTTCATATGCCATAGCTTAGTGGCGCTTACTATTCCTCTATGAGCGAAGCTTTATTCAGATCTATGGACGTCCCAGGATCCAAGCACGACCCGACCAGGCATCTTGGTTAATGAAATTTCTTTCGAGCTGTTTCAACAAATATCTGACCTGAGATTTTTCTATGATCCAAGTATATACCGGTTTCCTCTCTATGCATTCAGTTTATACTAAAAGCCTGCTTCGTTTAGGTAATGACTTTGTATTAAGTGACAGTCTGAAGGAGCTAAATTGCTCCTGAAATCACTTTTAAAGTATCCATGTTCTGTTTATTAAAAAAGCTTCTGACATTTCTTAATAATTTTCTTCAACACAAGTAGTATACCCCAAATTCCTTCTTACGAAATGCCTCGACGATCAATATATCATACATCTGTTAATAGGGATCAACTGACACTTAGACCATATGTATATGAATGTGATATTGGTGAAGTTAAAGGCACTAAAATGACAAAAATCCATTAAGGATGCGCTCAAGACACTACTCCGACCAGAAATATAAGCATAATTGGAAAAGTAGGTTAGAAAATACCAACCCAAAACAATATAGAGTCCTCAATAAGTTAGTTTACTATGCCTACGTCAGAAATCCTAACCCCCCCCCCCCCCCCCCCCCCAAAAAAAAAAGGTAATGAATGCTATTCTAATGCCAACTGTAGAACCCAATAGATCGAATTAGATATCAATATAGAATTATACATGGGTACAGTCCATGACAAATAAGAGAAACATCAAATACTATAAGATTGAAATTTAAAAGAGAAGTTTTCCAAAGAGAACTTCTTGAAAACTGGCAAGGGTAGAGAGAGAGAGAGATGGAATGGGACATACCATCACCCCATGGTCTACCATCGGCATTTGCAAGCTCTGCACGTAGCTTTTCAACTTCACGTGCCATGGAAACCAAATTCTTCTCCATTGCCTGTCTTTGTTCCATTAGCTCAATATTTGCCTTCTTTTCATAATCAATAGCACCCCTGAAAGATTAATTCATGTGTAGAAGTTGGTCCGTTATTTTTTGTATAGTACAGACTTAAAGGGACAGTCCATAAAACTACAACAGCAACAGTTAAAGCTAAAGCACTAAGTATAGTCTTTACACTTGATAACTTGAACAAAGCACAAACCTAGCATGCATAAGCTCCTGATGCAGTCCATCAAACTCGGACCTCAAAAGTGGGAACTGCTTATTATCAGCTTTCAATTTTGCAAGGTCCTTTGTGAGTGTCTGAACTTGCCCTGCCAGATCCTGCCTGATAGCGTTCAGCTTCTGAACCTCAGCACGAAGTTGTACTGCCTCTTTTTTCAGAGGCTCGGTCATGCGCAGATCAGCTTCCAGCTTGAAACATCTCTCAATAAGATCCCTCGAATGGTATTCTTGTTCTGCACGAATTTCTGCAATGGCAATATTCATCCGGTGAAGTTCCTCCTTAGCAGCACCTAGTTCTCGCTGCAGAGACATTCGGTCCTCAACCAGTGTATGATTTTCACCAAAAAGCCTCCGCAGTTCAGCGTGCTGCAATTCAAACTCTTCCTCTAGTAAAGCAGGATGAGGTGGCAGTGGCCTCAGCAAAGGACCACGAACAAGAGCTCCTCCCGGAGGATACCCACGCCGATTATCAAATGCATCACGAGGCATACGATTTCTCCCAGACATTTCAAAGTACCCTGCCAAAATAGGGAAGAAAACAACAGGCTCATGATATAACATATATACTTGATGTAAAATAATAAATAATAAATAATAATAATAATTAAAAAAAAAAACTCATCATTGGGAACGTGCAGTCAAAGCCTGCTGACTGTTGAAGAAATCTCATGACACAACAAAAATCAGAGAAATATCACACCACTTCCTTTTCATATGATACATATATTATAAGTTTATAATTCAACCATCATAAATGGGCTGTTACCATATATAGTATCTACCAAAATTTATGGACTTTCATGAAATTCAAAGACCAAATATAGCATTAGTTTCAGTAATGGCATCAGTTAGTTTTTTAATAATGATGACAGATTTACACTTCAATACTACAATAAAGACAATGCAAGAAACCAAATTCCACGGCAGCCAAGCACGCTTTCAACAATTTAAGGGATGAAGCTAGTAAACTCTGTATCAAACGATTTCAGTATTCGGATTCCCGCCAATTGACCCACCGTCCATAAGAACATAAAGCTACCTAAACCAACTGTAAGTGTAACTTCGCTAAGTAGGTAGATTATATTCCAATAGTCAGGAAATTAAGGATAAGTAGTTGAGTGGGGACCAGGAGCTGACACAAAGGAATTCCCTCAGTTGTCAGGGAGGAAGAAAGGGAAGGCAATGTGGCCGGGAATCTACTCAATGAACCATCAAAGACGTAAGTGTATATTATCGGATTTTTTTACAGATACCTCTCCTGAGGTTTAGCCTTATATCAGGGACCTCCCCTTGGGTTTCAAATATATCACTGACCTCCCTTAAAAAATAAACGTTATATCACAAGACCCCCCAAACTAACAATTAACACTGGTCAATGACGGTTTCTGCTGATGTCACCATGATGTTTTTAAAAAACCCCTAAAATACCCCTCAGTACATTAAATGACATATATATCCTTGAATCTTAGTTGTGAAATGTCAAAAGTACCCCCTTCCCTCCCAAAGCTTATATATATATATATATATACAAAACTGCAAATATATTCGTATTGTTTTCCTTTAATTATAGCTTCTTATATCTATTCTTCCTCATGATGGATTAGTCTGACTAATCCAAGAATCAATTATATGCAACAGTAGAAATTGGAAATGATATTGTCATATAAGGTAATTCCTCATTATGCGAGTATAATGTCATATCCCATCATCAACTCTCTTTCTCTTCCTCTGCTAGAATCAATTTCCATGGAAATTCCAACCCTTTTTAGCCCAACACTTGCTATATTTATCTCATTCTATATCATCATATATATCTTTGGATACTTCATAATTTTCAGAAATTGGAGAGGAACATATAGACCTCAAGCTTCAAGTTGTGTCCTCTCTCTAGCCCATGCCACACATGTTGTTCTTTTAGCATCATATTCAATGCTAAAAACAGAAACCAAACTCAATTTTGCTTCTCCTAACACCACTTTCCAAAGCATGGTACTTGAATACAGCATTGCATATTTCTTCATATATCTCTTGCACTTCATAGTCTTCATTCCAAGAGATGTTCTTTTCATTGCTCATCATTTAGCAACACTATATGTATTCATGACGTGCGGGTACCTAGGTCCCCATGGGGCCTTTGCCATTCTGGCACTTCTCATTCTTGCTGAGGTCACCAGCCCGTGTCAAAACACGTGGAGCCTCGCCAGGTACCGGAAAGATGACGTGACGGTGGCTGCCAAGTTGTGGGAGTTGTTGTCCTTGCCATTTTATGTGTTTTACTCTGTTGTTAGAGGTGTTTTTGGACCCTTGTTTGTGTATAAGATGGGGGTTTTCTATAGTAGCGGAGAAGTTGGTGATGTGATTTCTATATGGGCTTGGGGTTCTTGGATGGTTGTGATTGTAAGTGCAATCTTTGTTAGCATATTGCGGGTTTTGAATCTCTGGTTAGAGCTTTTTAGAGACAGAGCCAGAAAAGGATTCAAGAAACTAAGTTAGGGCTTTTTAGAGACACAGCCATTTTATTTATTTATCCATAGACACAATGTTGGCTGACTGGGAATAGAAATTCTGGTAATACAGTGGTTCTTCTAGATCGGTGATTGAGAAAGAAATATAATTATATACGTATAGATATTTAGATATATATTTGTGTATGTAGATATATGTAGATAGAGATATAGATAAATGAAGAGATGAGAGTTCGGGTTGAGATGGGTTTTTGTAAATATATATCTAGATGTGTATGGAAGAGAAGAGTTTGAGATGAGAGAGAATAGGGTTTGGAAGAGGTTGGAGGAGAATGGAGTGTTACAGAGAGAGGAAGAGCCATGCGCCATTAGCATATATAGAGAGAGAGAGGGAGAGAGAGAGAATCAAAACACTGAGGCTACATTAGGAATTTCACATATTCCGTTAGGAGACTTGACGGCCCGTTAGCCCCAGGGGAGGTCTGTGATGAAACATTTAGTTTTTAAGGGAGGTCAGATATATTTGAAACTCCAGGGGGAGGTCCATGATATAAGGCCAAACCTCAGGGGAGGTATCTGTAAAAAAAACCAGTATATTCTCTCTTTTTGGTAGGTCAGTCATAAATGAGGACCATGGCCTTCTATTTATACTATTTCTAAGGTGGTCCATACCCTTCGGTCACAAGGTAATATAATTATATAATCTCATGACCGCTAGTAACCTCCTTTCCTCTAGACGAGGAGTAGGCTTCGAAGCCTTGGTCCAGAGTCCTTTCCCTCCCATATTTTTTGTCCGGAAAATCCTGATGGCATTTAATGCAGATCTTGTCTGTCCCATCACTCTAATCAATGCGGTTCCTTGCATGATTACTTGTCCACCAAGCCACACCTTTCCCCTTTGTGTCAGGTCGGGAGAACTACGTCTCCTCGGACTGAACTCCTAATCCAATCCTCCTCACCACTCGTGCCTCAGATTCCCGAGAAGAAGTTGGAGGACAAGGATCTGCACATGGCTATGCCTTCGTAAACTCTGGTGGCACGATCCTCCCTCTGGCTTGAGTCAAACGCGCACGTGCTTCCAGAAATGGTACAGTTTCAGTGACCCCTCGAGCCTTCCCATCCGAAGGGAGAGGAGTCAGACTCCAGGGGCAAGTGTGGAATCTCGAGGGGAGGGAAAGATATTCTTCCACGAGATTCCCAGTGGCCACGTCTGACCACTCAGGCCTACCCGGACGAGGGGGAAGTGATGGAATCCCCTCTCAGATTTTGATTCTGAATTAAAGATCAGAGTAACCTTCCTGGCTAATTTAGCCATCTACACCAACTTCACTAAATGATGGGAAAAAATAGGAGAACAAGATACTGATTTTGGTTGCTAAGAAAAAACTGAAAAGACATAATAATCCACTACAAGAATTGGAAAGAGAGACAGGTAATAATGAATCTTGATTTCCATCTGTTGCTCAGCAAGCAAATGGAAGAAAACACACCGTTTGGTTGCGTAGAAACTGCAGGAAAATTTCAACCGTTGCCTAATTGCGACAGATTATTTAATTTCGCAATCAGACCTAAACGCAACTATTTTGTCTGGTTCATCCTCATACAAATACATACATATCAATACATGAAACCAAAGTAAAAGAAAAACCAAGAGAAAAAAAATTTCTCCACAATTTCGTTGGTACTTTCCACAATTTTCTGGACAACCAAACGGTAATAAACGAAAAGCAAAGGAGTCTTGGAAACAGTAAAACCTAGCACTCACATACCAAAGTCATCGAATGAGTCCAGAATTGTAAAACATAAACCCTAATTCTGTATAGACGAATAATAAAAAGCAATTTCTAATTCTTAAGAATAGATAATTTGAGAAAATGGAATCAAATTCAAACCTTTTGCCGGATATGAGATCGAGAATTCTGAACTTTGCTTCTGGAGGAGACTCCGATGGATACCTAATATCTCTGTGTGCTTTTTGGTGAGTTTGTGTGTTTTGGTGTGTGTTTAGAAGAAAAAATCTGGTAGCAAAAAGTTCTTAGAGAAATAGAGAGAGTGATATTGCGTTAATCCGCAACGACACGTCTCTGAATTTTTAATTTTTTTTAACTTAATACTATTATTTACTAATCTTTTTTTTCTTTTCTATTATTTAATACTATTATGTGAAAAGTAATTTTAATCGGAATAAAGTGCATTAAACCCTGAACTATACTCTCTCTCCCAAGAAAATCCAGTGAACTTTGAAAATGGCAAAAAAACCTCTTAACTATGACATGAAGTTGTAAATTGCCCGAATTATTTCATAAATAACCATAATACCCTTTCTTATTGAATTATATATGCATTTTTCTTATTAACATTCATTATACAAATTTGATAATATATCCTTCATGAAAAAGTTTAAATTTAGGGTGAAAAGTTTTATACATTAAATCAAACAAAATTTTAATATCAAATTTATTACTTTAAAAATTAATAATTACAACTTATATATTTTTTTATTATTTTTGAGAATATACTTAATGCGAATACAATTAGAATTAATATCTCAAAAGATAAAAAAATATATATATATATAATGGTATAATTAGAAGTATGAATTTTTTTTATTAAAAGGGTCTATTTATATATATCACAAAAATTTGTTTTTTTGTTATTCAAGTAATTTGTATACCTTAGAAGAAAAAGATTTTATTTTAGCATTTAAAAATTTTAAGTTTAGGGTGAGAAGTTTTATACATTAAATTAAACAAAATTTTAAATCAAATTTATTATTTTAAAAATTAATAATTACAACTTATACATTTTATTATTATTTTTAAGAATATACTTAATGTAGATATAATTATAATTAACATCTCAAAAGATAAAAAAATATATAATGGTATAATTATAAATATGAATTTTTTTATTAAAAGGATCTATTTATATATATCACAAAAAAAAAAAAATTATTCAAGTAATCCTGTTATTCTTAACAAAAAAAGTTTTTATTTTAGCATTTAAATTTTTTAATTTAGGGTGAGAAGTTTTATACATTAAATCAAACAAAATTATATATTAAGTTTATTACTTAAAAAATCAATAATTGCCTCCTATGAAATTTTGTATTATTATTTTTGAGAATATACTTAATTCGAAAACGATTAAGGTGAATGGTAAAATTAAAATCTCAAAAGATAAAAAATATAGTGGTATAATTAGAAGAATGGAAAATTTTATTAAAAGGGTAGGATGGTCTTTTATACGGGAATGGGGGCTTATTGCACCAAATTAATAGTTTAGGGGGGAATTTATAGTTCAGGGGGGTAGTTGCAAAATTGAGATAATTCAGGGGGGTTTATTACATTTTACCCTTTTAATCTTGAAAATAAATGATATTTTTATATACATAATAGTATTAAAAAATAGAAAATCAGGATTAAATTTTATAAAACAAGGTCAATGGGTATTGCTGAAAAGAATAACAGGAAATTAGAAAATACTCTGTTAGTGCAAGATTGCTGATTGCATATCTTGAATTATTTTATAGACTCTTTCGAAAATCAAAATTGATAGATATATATCTTTTGACGAAGAGAAACTAGTCTCAAGACTCAAGTAAATAACAAATTTATAGGTATTTGAACCCGAATATCAAATTCAAATTGCAGTGAATCTTAATAACCAAATATGTCATGTCTTATAACAAAAATTAAAATAATAACTATTTATCCTTATATAATTTGTTCAAACTCGAAAAAAAATTAGTGTAATTTTATCCTTTTTTCTTATAATACAAAAAAAAAAAATCATATTTTGGAACATAATATATACTTTTTCGCAAAAAAAATTATTTTTTGAAAAAAAAAAATCATATTTTGAAACATAATATATATTTTTCGCAAAAAAAATATTTTTCAAAAAAAATTCATATTTTGGAACATAATATATACTTTTTTGCAAAAAAAATATTTTTCGGAAAAAAAATCATATTTTGGAACATAATATATATTTTTCCTAAAAAAATCATATTTTCTGAAATATATATATTGAAATTTATAATTTTTACAAACAATATAATTTATTTTTGAAAAATAATTTTTTTAAAGGTTGATTTCACTAAACCCCCTTATACTATTAAAGGAGGGTAGTTTAGATATTTTGACTCAATATATTGACGGTTGATGATTTGATAATATTTGTCGTTGCTTCACCAAACTCCGGTCAACAAAATTTATAATACATACAAATACTTTACTTAAAATAGTATAGCAATAAGTAGGGTCGAACCACTCTCAACTTAGAAATCGGTTTGAGACTAGGATCCAAAACTATATTTTTCGAGATAAAAAGAAATTACTTAAAATAATTCTTGACTTGATGATTTGTAAACTAAAATAACTAGATAATTATCAAATGATGGAAGAAATCTCAAGGGAAGAGAATCCACCACCCGGGTCTATATAAATAATATTATATATTTCTATTGCAAATTCTCCTCCAACCTATTAAACATAAACATAGATATTGGTAGGCATTCCCCGTATTTCCATTAATTGGTAATCACGGAAAATCCTCCCTATAATGTTTTGGTTTAAAAATAAATAAATATAAATAGTGGTAGGCATTCCCCGTATTTCCATTGATTGGTAATCACGGAGAATCCTTCCTCTATTTTCAACCTCTATTGTAGGTTTTGTCACTTGAAAGAATTAATTCGGGAAGAGAATTAAACAATAAGAAATAAAATAAAATTATGTATATCTTACCCAAGGTGGCTTCATCACTCCCTTGAGAAGATGTTTAAGCTAGCATAATGATATAGGAATAAAACATGATGATAGAAGAAATTTTCATTAACTAAGAAAAATATTACAACAAAATAAAAACTTGATACAAGACTAAATTCTCTCTACAATTTCTCACTCTCTACCATCTAACTCCTTACAATTTCCAACTCCTCTCCTATTTATAGAGAAAATTGGAATATAATGACATCTTGTAAAGTGAAGTTAGATCTACTTTTCTTTTCTTTTTCTTTGAATATTGATGTTTTCCAAGTCATTTTCTTCTTTCTTCATGTGCATTATATTCTTCATCTTTCATCCATGTGCATTATATTCTTTCTTCCATCCATGTGCATTCCTTTCTTCACTTTAATATATTTTCTTCATCATTTCCAATTCAAACCTATAAGAAATAAAAAGATATATATAAGAACATTTATGCAATAAAATGGTGAATTAAAGATTTATTTTTGACATTTAAAATAGTGATTTTGTGAACTTATCAAATTACCCCCAAACAAGCTCTTGCTAGTCCTCTAGCAAATAAGGACAAAATAGATTAGTTCGCAAAATTAGACTCTTATTAATTTTAACTAAAGATGTGTCACTTTCGCAGGCTGCTTTCGATTGCATTTACCAGATGCAATAAGGCCTTAAACCCCTAGGTTACCCCAGTGGACGAGCAATAGCCTCGTGAGGGTTGGATATATTACCCACAACTTTTTCATTCTTCATTTTCATGCATTCATGCATTCACATATTCATTAATCAAGCCATGATACAATATATAAGATAATATGAATACAAATACTACCACTCACTACCGAACAATAACTATCTCAAGCTAATGATATGAATGATCCCCACTGAAGTAAATAATTTCGTTACTTTCTACTCCCAATCTAGACAACCTTCCGTGTTTTTGTGAACATTCTACTATGGTATGTCAATCTCTCTTCTTCTACTTCATTGATCAAACTTTGCCATATTTTTCGTAAAAACTTATTATTTCCATCATTTCACTTCCATCCATTTTTGTATTTATAAGCTCCGGACTTTCCAGCGAGGACTTTTAGTCCCGACCAACTGGGCCCGAACTTTTTCCATGGGATTTATGCTCACTAGTTTTCTCCCATTTTTACGCGAACAATGATATTGGTGATACCAAGGTCCGGTTACTCAGATCGAAGAACTACTTTTTGCATTTCTTTGAAAATATTTTTTTTTTAAATTTTCTCCATTCAATCTCCCCTTCTCCCCTTTTATAGCGGCAAAGCTAATTTTTCAACTCCATAGTCAAAGATCAACTGTTTTTCCCATAGTGAATGTGTGCATGTGCTTATAGGTCAAAGCTGTCCTTTTCGGTTTCAATTTCACTAATTTATTTACCTATGTAAAACCACATCATTTCACTAACTCAATCTAATCATTACTCTCATGAGCGGGAATATCGCATCACATACTACGGATATATCATAAACATAAACTTAATCAACTTATAATGCAAAACACTCATGCATAAAAACAAAAAACTTTTCCAAACGAAATCAATTTTTCAAAATATATTTATATATATATATATATATATATATATTTATTATTATTTTTATTATTATTATTATTTTTATTTTTTTTTGTATTTTTTTATTTTTTTAATAATGAAATTCTATTTTGATTAAATAGATATCCACCCCCAAACAAAAATAACACTGTCCCTAGTGTTTAAAAATACATCTAAGAGATAAATTGGAACAAATTACCGCAATTGAGGTGGTGTTTTTGGAGTATAGTCCCTGCAAAGATTCTTGGCAAAAGAAAAGTCAAGTGATTGAAAATATTATGACAGACTTTACCCCCAAACAAAATCTAAACATATCCAAATAGAGTGAAAAAAATAAAATTGATAGAAAAATTTACACAACTGACTGGGCTGCCTCCCAGTAGCGCTAAGTTTAACGTCTTCAGCCAGACTCAACAGATATGCTACCCCTAAACAGATCAGTTCGAATAAATCGGATCAATGAGGAGAATTTCCTCATTTTCAGAAGTTTCAAGCTTTAGACGATGAGCATTAACTTTAAACAACTGTCCATTCTTAGGGTCTTGTAACTCAATGGCACCATGACTAGAAATGTGATGGACATAGTACGGGCCTGACCAACGTGACCTTAACTTCCCAGGAAATAATTGAAGACGGGAGTTATACAAAAGAACCTTTTGTCCTATGAAAAACTCCTTTTTGAGAATGTGTTTGTCATGTTCCAACTTAGTCTTGGCTTTATAAATTCTTGAACTCTCATAGGCATCATTTCTGATTTCTTCTAACTCATCAAGTTGAAGGGTCCTACGTTGACCGGCTTTATCATAGTCAAAGTTCATGGCCTTGATGGCCCAATAAGCACGGTGTTCGAGTTCAACAGGCAAGTGACAGGCTTTGCCATAGACCAATCGATATGGGGACATTCCTATAGGGGTCTTGTAAGCAGTACGGTATGCCCATAAAGCATCCTGGAGACGAAGACTCCAGTCCTTCCTTGTGGGGTTAACTGTTTTCTCTAAGATCTGTTTAATCTCCTTATTAGATACCTCAGCTTGACCATTGGTTTGAGGGTGATATGATAGGGCCACTTTGTGATTGATTCCATATTTGGACAACAGGTTTCCAAAGACTTTGTTGCAAAAATGTGAACCATTGTCACTAATTATGGCTCGAGGTGTTCCAAACCGAGGTAAAACCTGGTCTTTGAAAAAACGCACCACAACTCTATGGTCAGCTGTTTTGGTGGCTAAAGCTTCTACCCATTTTGACACATAATCAACTGCTAAAAGGATGTAGAGATTGCCAAACGAGGATGGAAATGGTCCCATGAAATCAATACCCCATACGTCAAAGATTTCAACGACGAGAATCGATTGTTGAGGCCATTCGTTTCTTTTGGTAATCTTACCTAGCAATTGGCATCTATGACAAGCTAGACAGTATGTGTGGGTGTCTTTGAAAATGGTTGGCCAATAGAATCCTGATTGCAAGATTTTTGCAGCTGTTCGTTTGGAACTGAAATGGCCACCACATGTCTGGTCATGACAGAAGGAAATGACAGACTTTTGATCTACCTCGGGAACACACCTACGAATGATCTGATCTGGACAATATTTAAACAAGAAGGGGTCATCCTAGAAATATTCCTTAGCCTTGGCCAAAAATTTATCTTTCTCTTGTTTGGACCAGTTGGAAGGAATTTGACTAGTCACAATATAATTGACAATATCTGCATACCATGGTGCATGAGATATTTCAAATAATTGTTCATCAGGAAAATAATCAGAAATGGGAATGGAGTCACTAGTGGATTCAATAACAAGACGGGACAAATGATCAGCGACTACATTCTCGGAACCTTTCTTATCTCGAATCTCAAGGTCAAATTCTTGAAGGAGTAAGATCCAGCGTATCAACCTAGGTTTTGCATCAGATTTGGACAAAAGATGTCTTAACGCTGCATAATCTGTATATATGATGACCTTAGATCCAACCAAATAAGATCTAAACTTCTCAAAGGAGAACACGACTGCTAGCAACTCTTTCTCAGTGGTTGAGTAGTTGATTTGGGCATCATTTAAGGTTTTGCTAGCATAGTATATGACATGTCGTGCTTTATCCACTTTTTGGCCTAAAACAGCACCTACTGCATAATCAGACGCATCACACATAATTTCAAAAGGCAAGTTCCAATCAGGTGAGCGAATGATAGGTGCAGTAGTGAGTGCTGACTTTAAGTACTCAAAGGCGGACTTACAGGCATCAGTAAACTCAAATTGTGCATCTTTAGCTAGAAGATGGGTCAAAGGTCTAGCTATCTTACTGAAATCTTTGATGAAACGCCTGTAGAAACCGGCATGACCTAGGAATGCTCTAATATCTCGAACAGATTTGGGGATAGGTAGATTGGAGATTAGATCAATTTTTGCTTTGTCTACCTCAATTCCTGCACTGGAGATATTATGACCTAGGACAATTCCCTTTTGGACCATGAAATGACACTTTTCCCAGTTAAGTACCAAGTTACTGTCACGACAACGTTGAAGTACGAGAGAAAGATGGTCTAGACATTGCTCAAATGATGACCCAAAGACAGAGAAGTCATCCATGAAGATTTCTAGAAACTTTTCAACCATGTCACTAAATATACTCATCATACATCGCTGAAATGTAGCTGGTGCATTACACAAGCCGAATGGCATGCGACGATAGGCGAATGTACCGAATGGACAGGTGAAAGTAGTTTTGTCTTGGTCATCAGGGTGGACAGGAATTTGATTGTAACCAGAATAACCATCTAAAAAGCAATAGAAGGCCTGACCAGCTAATCTTTCTAACATTTGGTCGATGAAAGGAAGTGGAAAATGGTCTTTTCTAGTCACGCTATTCAGTTTCCTGTAGTCTATGCAAACTCGCCATCCAGTTTGAATGCGAGTAGGAACAAGCTCATTATGGGCATTGGACACAACAGTGATGCCAGACTTTTTAGGAACTACCTGGATTGGACTCACCCATTGACTATCAGAAATCGGGTAGATGATATTAGTATCAAGAAGTTTGATAACTTCTCCGCGGACAACTTCTTTCATATTGGGGTTAAGTCTTCTTTGAGGTTGTCTACAGGTTTTCGCAAATTCTTCTAAGTGAATGCGATGTTGCACCACTAGAGGATTAATGCCCTTGATATCATCAATGGACCATGCTATGGCTTCCCTATTTGTCTTAAGAACCTCAATTAATTGGGACTCTTGTTGCTCAGTTAACTCAGAAGATATTACCACTGGAAAAGTCTCAGATTCACCAAGATACGAATATTTTAAAGTCTCGGGTAAAGGCTTTAATTCAATATTAGGTGGTTTCTTTGCATTTTCAGATTCAGTGTTAACTGGCAAGGACAATGATTCAAACTTGGATTTATACTTGGGTGCTTCAAATGGTGGGGCAGAGTCTAGCAAATCATTTACTTGGCTAATGTTATTAGCCTCGTCCAAATTATCATCAAAATGGGCTAGACAATGCTGGAGTGGATCCTCAGGATATGAGTGGTTAAAGGTGTGGTTGGTCAATGAATCAATGAGACAAACATCTTCAACAGACTCTGATTCAATGGGTTGTTTCATCAAATTGAACACATTGACTTCCACTTTCATGTTCCCAAAGGTTAAGGTCATGCTACCATTTCTACAATTGATCAATGCATTGGCTGTGGCTAAAAATGGTCGACCTAAAATGATTGGAATTTGTTTACCTTGGGTTGGTTGAGTGTCTAGCACAATAAAGTCTACGGGGTAATAAAAATCATTAACTTTTACTATCACATCCTCAATGATACCCCTTGGAATTTTGATGGATCGGTCAGCTAACTGAATTCTAACATCAGTTTTCTTCAAATCAGTCAATCCCAAATCCAAGTAGACTGAATACGGTAACACATTGACACTGGCACCAAGGTCCAATAAAGCTTGACCTTCAAAATTTTCTCCTATACTACAAGTGATAGTTGGACTACCAGGGTCTTTGTGTTTAACCACAGCTTGATTTTGTAGGAAGGAGGAACAATGTTGGGCTATGAAGGCTTCCTTAGGGATATTGGTTTTCCTCTTGACTAAGTCTTTAATGAATTTTGCATAAGAAGGAATTTGCTTAATAGCAGTGAGAAATGGAATGTTAATCTGGAGATTTTGAAAAATCTCTAAGATTTCACTGTATTGAGAGTCCTTCTTATTGTTGACTAGTCTAGAGGGAAAAGGTGCACGTGGAATAAACAGCTTTGGAATGACATCATCAAGCTTAGGACCTTGGTCCTTTTTGGATTTTTGGGAATTGGGTGGAAGAGATTTGGATGGTTCAATTTCATCACTGATGGGTGGCTCAACCTTATTATCAATTTTGTTTCCTGACCTGAGGGTAATGATGGAATTTACATTGGCATTTGATTGGTCAGAAGTGGAAGGAGTCCCTACAAGATTAACTCCTTGTCTTTTTGGATTGATTTCGGGCTGGCTAGGCAATGTACCCCTTTGTCTTTCAGACAGAGCTGCAGTGAGTTGACTCAACTGATTTTGGAGAGACTACTGAAATTGCAGTTGATTTTGAGTCAAGAGATCAAAGTTATTTTCTAACTTTTGAAATCTCTGATTGGAATGCTTATTGGATTGATCAAGATTAAGGGCAAGCATTTTCAAAGTGTCTTCATAATTGGAAGTATTATTGACCGGTGGGACAGGAGCAACATAGTTGTTCATGGGATCAACTGCTAAATCTCGGCTTGGATTGAACTGGTTATTCCTAGGGAATTGATTTTGAGGAATTATTGGTCCTTGAGTTTGAGGTTGCCTATTGGAGTTACCTTGAAAACCAGACTGACCACTTAAGTTTTGTGAAGGTAAATTTTGCCTCCATGAAAAATTAGGGTGGTTTCTAGTATCAGGATGGTAACTTTGGCTAAATGTATTAGGCAATGGTCTCCTAAAGGTATTGAAAGCACAAACTTGCGCATCCGAAGGTTCAGATGTACAAGAGACCGAACATTCCTTTGTTGGATGAGATAAACCAGAACAAACATTGCATTGTGCAGGGGTAGATATTAGGGCAAATGCATCAAACTTTTTACCTAAGTCTTTCACTCCCTCAGCAAGACTTTTCATCACAGACTTTAACTCATTTTCAGGTTTGATGTCATAAAAACCAGATGTTCTATTCATTTGATCATTCCTAGAAAATTCATTATCATTTTGGTTCCAATTCCAATTTTGGGCATTTTCAGCTAGTTCCTCCAAAAATATATATGTTTGGTCAGGGGTTTGGGCATTGAACTTTCCTTGGTGCATTGACTCAATCATGGTTCGGTTCATAGGTGAAAGTCCCTTATAGAAGAAATGAACTAGTTGTGCTTTATCAAAGCCATGGTGTGGGCATTTGAGTAGCAAGTCATGAAATCTGTCCCAAGTTTGATGGAATTGTTCCTCAATTTTTCCTCTAAAAGTACTAATGGCATCTCTCATTGATTCGGTCTTTTGCATGGGATAAAACTTACTCATGAATTTCCTTGCAAGTTCATCCCATGATCGAATGGAGTCGGGTGGAATGGAGTTTAGCCATGATGCAGCTCTATCTTCTAAGGACAGGGGGAAAAGACGCAGTTTGACACCCTCTTCATTCAAATTTTGATTTTTGAATGTGTTGCATATTGTTAAAAACTTCCCTAAATGGATATAGGGTTGTTCGCTTTCAAGTCCATGAAATTTTGGCAACATATTGATTGTGGCGGGTCTAATCTCAAACTGGGGTGCATCATTCTCAGGTAGAACAATGCAATTGGGTGGGTTGGCTGTGATTGGGGCAAAGTAGTCATTAAGAGTTCTCGGTGCAGCCATTGATGAATTATTGGTGGTTGACAGATTTAACAAGGTAGTTGATTTTTCTTGTAAATCAAAGAGTGAGAGATCACTAGGAAACCTAACTAAACGCTTGTTAACTCGTAACCACTGGGGCATAAACAAAAAGAAACCTAAAAAAAAAACTAGATGATGGGCAAATCACACAAAATTTTTGGCTTTGTTATCTTAAGCTTAAATTCAAGGGTGATGAATTTTTAAATCTAATCTTGTAGAGAATTAATAGGATGGTGTCCAAATTAATTCTCTCCTAATTAGACAGCTCCTACTCTATTTCAGATTAAGTCGATAGATTACCAGTTAAGGATCATCAAACTAACAACGGAGTAGTTCCCAGGAAAGTGTGGCGAGGCACGTGGCCTGCTTAATGGCGCGTCAGCCACACTCCTAGACAGAATTTCCTACCGTTTATCAATTTGATAATGACTCACTGGAGTGATTACCAACCGCTTCCTTCCTAGAGGGCCTATGAGCTCGTAACCCTATATTGGATTATTGCTAATGAATTTTAAAATTAGGCTCATGGTTTAACAAATGCAAGGATTTTTGTGATTTGTGGGCCACGGAAACGGGTGATGAAATCCCGACCGTATCTTGTGGGAATTTTGCCCTTAAGTATCTTATGCAAAATGCTAATTAAAATATGCACAAACAAGAGAAAAAGAAATAAATAAATAAAAAAAACGGGAGCTTAGGGGAATTTCTAATGTTATTCTATCCTAAAATTCGCATGCAAAATTTGTGTCTAGAAAAAAAAAATAAAAAAAAAAAATAAAATAGAAATAAACTAAATACAAAGGATGGGAACTTAGAGTAATTTCTAATGTTATTCTATCCTAGAATTCGCATGCAAAATTTTCACATAATCTAAGAAAAAAAATAACAAGAGTTTAGAGATATAGAACCTGGCTGACAAACCGGTACAGTATCTCCTGCAAAAGAAACAACAAAAATAAACAAATAAGTAAATAAATAATGAAAACAAAATTGGGTGAATAATAAAAATGATAATAATTAAACTATTATAACTAATCTGTTTTTTTGTTTTTTTCGTTTTCTGTTTTTTTTTATAGGAAATTAAAAATAAATAAAAACAGAATATAAAACCAAGCCGTTAGAAAGCTCTATTTTTTTATTTTTTTATTTTTTTTATTTTTATTTTTTATTTTTTTTAATACTATGGAATTGGGACCTACTAGAATAAATGTTACTGAACTTTGTTTGATGTTGTCCAGAATACTACAAAGAAAGTTGTAATGAAATTTTTTTTTTCTTTTTTTTTTTACTCAAATGATGCCTTATAATGCCGAAGTGTACTGCAGTTTTTGTTTTTTTTTTTTTTTTTTTTTTTTTTCAAAAAATCTGAAAAGTTGACTTCTCAAATGCAACAAAGGAAGTTGCGCGAAAGTACACACTTTTTTTTTTTTTTTTTTTCAAGAACCTACTGTTGTATACAATGAACAGATTACAAAATAGATTTGTTTTTTTTTTCTTTTAACAAAAATCACACAATATAAAAAAATTAAAATAAAGGAGGGATAGAAAGTTCGGGTGGGTTCCCGAAAACTTGTAGTCTCGAATCTTTGACTCCGAATTCAATGTTGAAGCGGCAACGGCGCCATTTGACGGTTGATGATTTGATAATATTTGTCGTTGCTTCACCAAACTCCGGTCAACAAAATTTATAATACATACAAATACTTTACTTAAAATAGTATAGCAATAAGTAGGGTCGAACCACTCTCAACTTAGAAATCGGTTTGAGACTAGGATCCAAAACTATATTTTTCGAGATAAAAAGAAATTACTTAAAACAATTCTTGACTTGATGATTTGTAAACTAAAATAACTAGATAATTATCAAATGATGGAAGAAATCTCAAGGGAAGAGAATCCACCACCCGGGTCTATATAAATAATATTATATATTTCTATTGCAAATTCTCCTCCAACCTATTAAACATAAACATAGATATTGGTAGGCATTCCCCGTATTTCCATTAATTGGTAATCACGGAAAATCCTCCCTCTAATGTTTTGGTTTAAAAATAAATAAATATAAATAGTGGTAGGCATTCCCCGTATTTCCATTGATTGGTAATCACGGAGAATCCTTCCTCTATTTTCAACCTCTATTGTAGGTTTTGTCACTTGAAAGAATTAATTCGGGAAGAGAATTAAACAATAAGAAATAAAATAAAATTATGTATATCTTACCCAAGGTGGCTTCATCACTCCCTTGAGAAGATGTTTAAGCTAGCATAATGATATAGGAATAAAACATGATGATAGAAGAAATTTTCATTAACTAAGAAAAATATTACAACAAAATAAAAACTTGATACAAGACTAAATTCTCTCTACAATTTCTCACTCTCTACCATCTAACTCCTTACAATTTCCAACTCCTCTCCTATTTATAGAGAAAATTGGAATATAATGACATATTGTAAAGTGAAGTTAGATCTACTTTTCTTTTCTTTTTCTTTGAATATTGATGTTTTCCAAGTCATTTTCTTCTTTCTTCATGTGCATTATATTCTTCATCTTTCATCCATGTGCATTATATTCTTTCTTCCATCCATGTGCATTCCTTTCTTCACTTTAATATATTTTCTTCATCATTTCCAATTCAAACCTATAAGAAATAAAAAGATATATATAAGAACATTTATGCAATAAAATGGTGAATTAAAGATTTATTTTTGACATTTAAAATAGTGATTTTGTGAACTTATCATATATGAAGAGAATGTGGCATAATGATGAAATTGGATAGTTAGGGAACAAAATGGACACAATAGAAATTAATTAATTAAATTAAATAGCATGAGGATTTCTTAAAGTAAACCCTAAGGGCCTGTTTGGATAGGTGGTTTTGGGCCTGCTTTTTGTTTTGGTCTTTTGATTTCAAGACCAAATCATGTTTGGTTGGTGGGTTTTGGACTTGGTTTTGGGCTTTATAAAACCAACCACTAAAACCATGATTTTTGCCTACTAATTTTGATTTCTCTCTCTCTCTCTCTCTATCTATATATATATATGTATGGTTGAAAATATGAATTATTTTGAAAAAAATAATATATAATATTTGGAATAAAAAAAAAATTTGGGAAAATTTTGTTTTTTTCCAAAAAAATATTTTTATTCCCAAAAAAAATTAATTTTCGGAATAAAATTATTTTTTGGGAATAAAATTATTTTTCGGGAAAAAATTATTTTTTCGGAAAAAAATTTATTTTTCGGAAAAACTTTATTTTTTCGGAAAGAAAATTATTTTTCCCCATTTTATATCATTTTTTTTCTAAATTTTTAAATTTTTTCAGTATATAATAAAATTATTCAGAATTTTATATATTTTTTGAATTATATATTTTTTCGAATTTAAGATATATTATTTGAATTTTATATATAATTTTCACATTTTAAAATATTTTTTTCGATTATATATATATTTTTTGGAATAAAAAAAAATAAAAATGTCAAATGATTTCGGGAATTTTAAATATTTTTTAATTATATATATTTTTAATACATATTAGTATATATATATATAATTATACAAAGACCAAAACCAAGACCAACTCCTTACCAAACATTATATATAGGTTTTAGATTTACCTAAAACCACCCAAGACCACCAAAACCAAAATCACAAGACCAAAACCAAAATCAAGTTCCCAAACAAGTCCTAAATAATATTATTAGACAGCAAAATGGAGAATCCAGTCTTCCCAACAATATTCCCCTTGGTCCTACTTTTCAAGCCCAAAACACATGAGTTCTAAAATAGTTTAAGTATGACACATAAATCCTACCTTTCACCAAGTTTCATATAAGTCCATTTTTTCTATTTCTTACCTTTCTTCCTATACCCCCAACCCACCCTCACCATATCATCGTCACAGCCCACCCCCCTCAAAATCTGACCAATTTCATTTGCGAATAGCAATGCTCCAAAATTACAAATCAACTTTTCATAAAAATAAATTGCATAAAAGACCCATATAGTAATTGACCTATTATATATATATAGATATAAAAAATAAAATAAAACACTTTTATCACAATTTATTTACTATGAATAAAATAAAATTTTGACCTAATATCATATAATTTATTCAATATCAATAAAATAAATAAATAAAATTATCATCTTAAAATACTTAATTTTAAAAAAGAACACTTTTATGACCTAATATCCCATATAATAATTGACCTATTATATATAAAAAATAAAAAAAGAACACTTTTATCACAATTTATTTACTATCAATAAAATAAATTTTTGACCTACTATGACTTAATATCATACAATTTATTCAATATCAATAAAATAAATAAATAAAATTATCATCTTAAAATACTTAGGTTTTAAAAGAATACTTTTATGACCTAATATCACAATATTTGAATTCAATTTTTTTCCCAATTACCATATAATAATAATAAAAAAAACCATTTCTATAATCACAATATTTGGTAAGGATTCAAAGCTCTGGGTAAACAAAAAAAATTACACCAATTTTTTTTTTTGGTATACATATAAGAGAGGAATAGCTAAGCTCGTCTATTCCTTTCTTATATGTATAATATTTTTTTTTTGTTATATGGTAATTGGAAAAAAATTGAATTCAAATATTGTGATATTAGGTCATAAAAGTGTTATTTTTTAATATTAAGTATTTTAAGATGATAATTTTATTTATTTATTTTATTGATATTGAATAAATTGTATGATATTAGGTCATAGTAGGTCAAAAAATTATTTTGTTGATAGTGAATAAATTGTGATAAGTGTTATTTATTTATTTATTTTTATAGTAGGTCCATGTACGAATTAATTTATGGGTCCTTTATGCAATTTTATTTTTATGAAGAGTTGGTTTGTAATTTTGGAGCATTGGTATTACCAGATGAAAGTTTTTCAGATTTTGAGTAATATAATGTTTCTTTGATAAAAAGTGAGGAGGGAGTGAGAGTGAAGGTGGGGTGGGGGTATATAGGAAAGAAATGTAAAAAACTGAAAAAATGTACTTATATGGAATTTGTGATGAAAGTATGACTTATGTGTCCTACTTAAACTATTTTAGAATTTAAGGGTCTGTTTGGTTGGTGGTCTTATCTTGCATTTTTTAGATCAAACCATGTTTGAAAAGGTTGGTCTCAAAAATGAAAGACAAGATCACAAAGACCAAAACCTCAAAAAAACCCATTTTCCAAAACCAATAATATATTAGTTTTTGTTAGTCTTGTCTTTGCTTACACCACCACCCGACACCACCACCATCGTCGCTGCAACACACCACCCACACCAGAACCACCACCACCACAACAACAACCCGCAAAATCCTTCATTTATTTTTAAAAAAGAATAAATATAAATCTAAAGCTTTAATAATTGTGTGTGTGTGTTTATATATATATATAATAAAATTTGGAACGAGACAAAACTGTTTATCAAGCAGAGTTTAAGATCAACGATAAGACAAGACTAGACCAGACAAAACAGTCCAAACTAGACCAGATCGCTTTCCAAACAGGCCAGGTGGTTTAGTTCCAGCTGGTCTGGTCTTGTGTTTTATGGGACCAGGCCATGTTTGGTAGCATTAATCCCAAATTTTTGGTTAGACCAAGTAAGACCAAATCATACCAAAATGGCCTCATTTCAAACAAAAAAAAAAGGTGGTTCCTGGTGGTCCGGTCCGGTCTTATTAATAAAATATATTTATAAATAATTAAAAATGAATAAATAATAAATAAAAAAATTTAATGAATAAATAATAAAATATATTTATAAATAATTAAAAATGAATACAATACTAATAAATTAATATAATAATAATAATAAATTAATAAAATAAATAATAAATTACATAAAACATATTTAAAAATATAATAAATAAAAAAAAATGAAATAAATAATAATAATAAATAAATATAATAAATAGATATAATAATAAATAAATAAAATAATAAATAATAAGTAAATATAATAATGAATAAATACTTCATAATAATAATAAAAAATGAGTATAATAATAAATTAATATTAAATTAATAAAATATATTTTTAAATAATTAAAAATTTATAAATAATTTATAAATAAAATGAATTAAATAATGAAATAATAATAAATAAATAGAATATATTTATAAATTAATAAATAATAATTTAATAATATAAATGATAAAATATATTATAAAGTGAAGAAATAATAAATAAATAAAGAAATAATACATAAATAAATATTATAATAAATAATAAATAAATAGTAAGACTAGACCGCTTACCAAACAGATTTTTCCAGATTAGATTAGACCAGACCGGACCGGACCAGACCAGACCAGAAAGACCGCCTACCAAACATGGCATAAGTGTCTTTGGGCTTCCAAAGTAGGACCTAAAGGGAATTTTCCCAAAAATTCTTTTGGATGAAGAAACTCTTCACACTATGCTTTACAATAGAATAATAGGCACTAATCTACGTAGTTCTTCGAATCAGATACTAACATGGATAAAACAAAATGCTTTGCAAGACCCATTGTTTCCATTATAGCCAAATATTCCAGGAAAGTTGTACAGTGCAGCTCACACCTCTATATTGACAATAGATCCACTTTTGTATGTGGAAAATCACCACTGTTCAAAGCATTGCATAATTTCCAGATGGTACAAGCATATAAGATATGACAATTTCTGTAACAAGAACATTAGGAAAAAGTGAAAAAGGTTCAAATTCCAAATTCTAGTTCTGGGCATCCCAAAATAATCACACGGGAACAATCAATTACAGACTTGGGATGGACTTGGCTTGAATGAAATGTTTGAGAATGGCCTTCTCTTCATCAATGCGTTTCTTCTCTTCGGGGCTCTTTGGCTTCACCTTCCTCTTCTCTTCCAGTATCCACTTGAAAAGTTCACGCTGCTGATTCTCGGGTATTGGATCGCGTATTATCACAGGCTCCACGAGAGGTGGGGACGAAAATGGTTTTTCACTGACTGGAGCAGTTGCAGCAGCTGTAGTTGAAACTGGGGTAGATGGAACATGTGGCACTTCTTCCTCGCCCGCATCTTTCTTTTTTGTCCTCATGAAAAGATAACCTACACATACATTACACAGACCTCAGTGGAATAAGTAGGTTTACATCCCTAGAAACTACTTCCTTAAGCAATGAAGTACCTGTAGAATATTCATTCCATGAGTTAATGTAGCCATTAAGTAAACAAAGACTCCAGTAAATCATATGTAAATATAAAGGAATAAATGTCTATTTAAGATAAAAGTCAATATTTACAAATTAATAGAACGGATAACCCTGTTTACACATAGGGTTGGTTATATTCTTTAAGCTATTGCTGATAGTATAAATAGCAGTTCACAGGCAAAGAATCAACCACGTGCTTATCAAAAGTGCATAACTACAAAACAATTTTGATTCCAGACCATATCAATACAAGTGTAATGAACCTCTCACTGAGGCATCTCTCTCATCAAACCATATTAATTTATGAGTAGTGACCAGAAGATGGACGTTGGGAAAAACAATGTGAAGGTAACTAGAACACCGACTCCATCATCCCATGACAGAAACTAAAGCAAAGGCAAAGGTGCTATGGGTCCGTTCGGTTGCACGGATTTGGGATTGCATTGGAGTTGCAATGCAATTATTGAATTGCATTGGTGGAATTGCAACTCCAATGCAATCCCAAATCCGCCAATGCAATTGTAATTCCAAATACATTGTTCGGCTAAGTCATGGAATTCAAGTATAATTGGATTTCAATCACAAACCCAATTTGAATGTGAATTTCAATTTAAATCCAATTTGAATTAAATTAAAGAATATAGATATATTTAATTATGTAAATATAAGTATGACACAATATATATATATGTATATGTATATTTGTATATATAGGCTTGTGTGTATATATGTATATATGTTTGTATATATATATATATAGGCATATGTATATATATAGATTTTTGTGAATATATATGTAAGTTTGTAGTTGTGAAAAGTTAGTTGTTAGAGAGAGAATTTATTGGGTTGAAGACTTGAAGAAGATTTGGAATTGCAAATCACAACTTCTCATGTGGAATTGATGGATTTGGAATTGGAATGCAATTCCAAATCCAAATAATTTTTGAGCAAACGAACAATGGAATATTTGAAATTAAAATGCAATCCCAAATCCAAGGCCCAAAACAGTGCAGCTGAACGGACCCTATGAGTATTTGTTCCGTTATATGTAACTATTCGGGTACAATAGTGGGTATCTCCAGAAAATGCATCCCAAAACTTGAAACATGGACACAGAACTGCTAAAATGTAAGGAGCACTGGTAACCTATCCTATCCATGAAGGTAAGTGTAAAAGTGCATCTCAATTTCTGAGATACAATTTCCAGATTTAGTCTATTTGAACCCTGCAAAAGAAAATAAAACTGCACCATTCAAGGTACCAAAAAGACTAAATTCATCTCTGAGCACAACCAAAGAACATTAACAATGTCCCAAATATTTTGAAACATAATCCAGTTCGCAATTCATAGTTAAAACAGCACTGGTAACCTATCCTATCCATCAAGGTAAGTGTAACAAATGTGGGTGTGCATTTAAGGTCAAGCCACTCATACAGCAAATCTTAGCATAGGAGATAGGTGTCCAAAAGTTGGATATGAGTATGTTTTCTGGACACATATGACGCATATGAATACACTAAATGATTTCCATATCGTGCAATATTGAATGTTATGGATGTATAAGAGAATCGTTAACTATTACTTAGTGTCTCAGACTAGATGGGAAGTGGTAAAAGAAAAAGGTTTTGCACTACTTCTTCGCATAGAAAGTAAACTCGTCCCAACTATTAAATTTTAGTTTTTCGTATTCTTAATATGCAATATGAAGGATTGGAGTCTCCGATTTTAGTCTGTATCCGGTACCCATACTTATGTCATGTCATGTCAACAGGAACACGTGAAGGAAACAGAAGATCCAATGTACAGAAAGGGTAACTAATATCCAGTAACATTCAGGTCTTTATCTAAGTTTATCCTCTTTCTTTCTCTGCTTCGGAACCTTGTAGTCCCAGCCTTTTGCAGTATTTCATATCTTATACATATAGTAATTGAACAAGTCCTTACATCTGGGATTAAAATGTTCAATCCTGAAATGCACTGAATATTGAATGACAAATCTCTCTGCAGTACAAATATTGAGCTCTCATCTCCAAAAATGAAAGTATTGGAGTGGATATGCAAACCATGATGCCACATCTCTCAGCAGTTAGCAACCAAAAAGCATGAAAACAGCTTTTTATACAACATAAAAATATCAAGCTCCTGCTGCCCTTCGACCTATACAAGTTAATCTACACACAAGACCATCTAATAACTGAAACCAAGGAAGAAAAAGAACCTAAGAACAGTAAGGGAAATAAATAGTCTACACTTATAATTGACATCAATGTGAAACCATTTCCATGCAATTTCCTTCCTCCTTTCAATCCCACGAACTGATTCTCTAAGGTGGATGTGCATGTGATTATAGTTCATTCAGTTGCACAAACATATGCAAGTGAAATAGAAAAATTCACAAACTTCTAATAGCCATCTTATGTTTAGTCCACCCTTATCAAACTCAATGTAACTACCCCAAAACAGAAAAGAAAAAAACAATGCTCATTTTATGCAAACAAAAACAGATTTTGAATGACTGCACAAGACATAGCCAACTGAGGCATGCCCCAATCGAGTTCCAGACTGAAACTCTAGAATTCAACTTGGAATTTCTTCCATCTTATTTCAAATGTCACTCGGTGTATTTAAGTCACAAGGCACACTAAAGCATTAGAGGTCCTTTGGAGCCTAGGCGCCCCTTGAGTGAAGCGAGACACAATTGAAAAATTAAAATTTCAGTCAAGTCGTTCATATTCCATATCAAATGTAATAGCACTGTAGGATAATAAGATAATCAAACTATTCCTAAACTCCCCTATTTCCTGCACATTCGAGAAAACCCAGAACATACCAAGCATACAACACACTTTCCAAATCGATCCCAAAAGAACACATATAAAGTAAAGAAAAAATCTGAAAGATCCTATATAACACATTTGACCAATACTTGTATAGAGAACACAACATTTTTCATTTGCAACTCACTATTCACTATTTCTTGAGTTTACTAGATTTCCCAGCACCCTTTTAAATTCTTAAATAATTGAGCAGCAAATGTCTCGAAATGATAAACAGTGCCACAAAAATCCCCTGAATCCCCATGAATACCCTTTACAACAACTAAACACAAATCAGAAATGAACTAAAAATAAGATTAGAAATAAGCGTTGAAGACAGATCTAAAACCCTAATAAAGAGTTGGATTCATTAACCGAAAAGAAGCTAAGGAAGCTAACTAACATTACATGGAGTAAGAAATTTGTATGTTTAAGAAAAAACACACATAAAATAACATAATAAATATATAAATACAGATATATTTATATATATATATAGAGAGAGAGAGAGAAAGAGAGACCTCCAACGGCCAAATTGACAGTCAAGAGAAGAGGCCAGATGAACTTGTAACGGCGAGCGAAGGATTCTTTGGGGGGTTGAGGAGGAGGAGGCGGCGGAGGTTTCGACGGAGGAGTGGCCATTGACGACGACGATGATGCCTGTTGTTGATGTTGCTTCAGCTGTGCTGTTATAAACAATATGTATATATATATATATAATATAGTCAATCCCAATCAAACAGAACATGAAATGAAATGATTACAGAGAATGAAAAACAAAAAAGAATAATAAAAAAAAAAAGAGTAAAAGATTATTCGTGTTGGCCAAGCTATGAATCAAACCAATCTGTTGTATTTTACCTTTCTTGGGTTTGTTGGTGTAGAGCTTGGGACCTTCGCTCATTCTTACTGATTCTCTCTCTCCGTCTCTCTACTTCTGCACTAGCCTTCCTTTCTCTGTGCTAACCTTTCTTTTCTGGCAACCCAATTTGTATTACCCATACCCGACGACGTCGTTTTAGGGAGGCTAAACATATCCACTCTAGGTTCCCCACATCAATGGTGGGTCCCTATTAGAATTTGGTAAGATTTGAATAAATTATTAATTACGCTTTTAATTTTTCTTATACAATTTCTGATTTAAATAAAAAAAAGTTACACATTTCATTATCCTTCATTCTTGTTGCATATCATGATTACCATATTTATGAATGATAATGATTTTTATGTTTGATTTGCTAAGGAAAGAAGACAAGTAAAAAATATTTGAAGGATTATCATTTCAAATCTCTTATTTATTTGTTATTCTTTCAAAAATTATACCAACTTGAGTAATACTTTTAGGGTGAATAATTCTGACCTCCCCTGAAGTTTCGCATAATTATTCTCAAATTAAAGTTTGTATAAATTTATTCTAACATCTCCTGTAAAATTAATATTACACTAATATTTTTGTGCATTTACTAAAGTACCCCTAAATTAAGTATTTTAAACTGAAGTAATTTGGTTTGTGTAATCTTATTATCAAATGAAATTAGCTTTATTAACTTAAAAAATAACAAATATATTAAAACTCAAAAGTATCCTTGAGAGTGGCAAAATTATTGAAATAACATCACCAACTTGCTTGGAAAGTGAAAAAAATATTTTGGGTGGTATCAAATGAAGAATATTTTAGTATTTTAAATGATAAAAGGACATTAGACATGCAAATCATAAATTACTTCAGTTTAAAACACTTAAATTAAGGGTACTTTAGTAAATGCACAAAAATATTAGTGTAATATGGTCAGAATAAATTTATACAAATTTTAATTTAAGAATAATTATGCAAAACTCATAGAACATCCGATTAATTTACCCATACTTTTATAATACCAGAAATAACTAATACATTTCAAGAAAAAAAATCTTAAATAAACATCTATATCTATCTTGATTGAATATTAGAATATAAATAAATTGAATGAATTTTTTTATTTTCTTCTCTCCTTTATCTTATCCAACAATAAGAATATCATTTATCCAAAATACATTTAACTCATATCTTTTATTTTCTCTCATAACTACGGTTATCATTTTCTTTCTTCCTTTTCTAGTTGATCCTATAATACTTTCTAGGGTAAATTACACTTTCACCCCTTGTTGATTGGACAAATGCCAACTTCCTCCCTCTAGTTTGGACAATTACACTTTCACCCCTTCCAAGTCTTTTCCGGCAACTGAAAAACATGAAATTACCTAAATACCCATTATATTATATATCAATATTTATTAGAAAAATTATGATATTTGCAATTACAATTTTGACATTTACTAACCATAACCTAACCCACTCCAAACTCTAGTCAACCTAACTCTAACCTAACCTAATATAAGTGTTGAACACACTTCATCACTTACAACACCACACAACACAGAGAGAGAGGGAGAGAAAGAGAGACTCATGTTCGTATGAGTCTTGAACCCAACCCGATCTCTGTTTCCTCTCAATTTCACGGCCAAATCTTCACCATCATGATACAGCTTGTTGATGAGCTTCACTTGCAACAATGGAGGACGCCGAAGCTTGGAAATGGAAGAGGACGAAGGAGGACAACTATGGAGGAGGAAGAAACTGGTTTGCATATATGGGTATGGGTATAGGTATATATTAATACAAAGACAATTTTGTCCACAAAATTAAGGGCTAAAATAGTATTTTCAGTAGCTAGAGGATAGTGTAGTAATTTCACCCATCAAATTAGCTTTGACAGGCGTTGACTATGCCTGAAGGCCGGTGGAGGGGGGAAGTGTTACGAAAAACTAAACTGTAGGAGGTGAAAGTGTAATTGTCCAAACTAAAGGGGGAAAGTTGGAATTTGTCCAATCAATAGGGGGTGAAAGTGTAATTTACCCTACTTTATATACCTTTTTTACCACCCATAAATAACCAAACCCCCACTAGGGCCACTATTAGATTTAAGTCTCACATGTCATTGGCAACACCTGATCATGTACTGAAGCTATGTAAACATATCCATCAAAAATTTAAAAAATTACCCATCCAAATTAAATCCATCAAAGCTATAGCTAGCCAACCAACCATTCAAGAAATATAGAGAAGAATGGGAGTTTTGCCCCTATTGAGAACCTACAGATAATGCTAAGACTCACATTTATCTTACATAAGGATTACCAACTTGGTCACCCAAGTTAGTTAAAGCAAAAAAAACATTTGAGCTCCACCTACTCACATCAAATGGACTCTTATGAGAATAGGAGATCATTTTGTTACAGCAAGGATGAAAGAGATGAGAGATTAGTTTGGCAGTGCTTAACCAACTAGAAGCCTTCGTAACACTATGAGCGCAGTTGCAACCATCTTTCCTGTAATTAGTTCCATGAACGACCAACACCGTAACCCCGCCCCCGATCTCGGAAACCACCATGACCTAATTGACACGAGACATGGAATATAAACTTTAGTAAGCAACACAGTGACACAAACATATCCACACTAAAGAGTGTGTGTGTGTGTTAGCATCGATGATTTCCCCATCATTGTGTAATCTTATTTATGAATGACGTACAAACATATAAGGGTGTTTTAAGAGGTCCCAAGAAAACAAAATCAGTTGATAGTTTTGAACGAATGATCATCCACTAATCACCGAGAATTTAGTGGTAACATGGTGGTACTTCCTCATCTTTCAAAGTAGAAGGATGAGAACATGATAAATTACAAAAGAAAACCAAGATGGCATTGCATAATGCATCCTAAAACTGAAAGTAAACAAAAGAAAGCCTGGGCATTATGTACAAACAGAGAAGTACTAGGTCAAAGTAATCTGTGCACTACTGTCCCCCTATAACTGAAGGAAATTAAGAAAGCCGTACTTATTAAGAGAAGGCATAATGGTTCAACCTAGAGAATTTTTTTTGAATCCGCCTCTAGGTTTGGACCACCCTCTGTTTTCTTCCTTGCCAGCTCTAATACAACTATTCACTAAGTTGTGTGCCTGAAGTATATGTTTTGTATTCACGCAGAAAACAGAAACGACCCTAGTCAACTAACCTGATGGGGGAGGAGCACCACGCCCCATAGCTGCCAGCTCTGGGCTGATCTTCTGCCCAGCCTCCTCAAGGATGCTAATGAGTTCTTTGGCAAATCTGGCATTTGCAGCTGTGAAGAAAGTGTATGCTGTTCCTTTGGCCCCAGCCCTTCCTGTTCGACCGATGCGGTGAACATAATCCTCAAGGGATCCAGGAAAGTCATAGTTGACCACAAATTTCACATCCTTCACATCTTTCACCAGTCAAAATATAATGACCATTAAAAAAAATATAAACTGTTTTGAAGCAATTTAAGTCAAATTCCACCCATCCCTCTCAAAACTATACAACAAGAATACAACAAGAAGCATACAAATCAATGAATTCTTAATGCATAACTACTCAAAAACAATCCAAACCAACACGAAAGCAATCAAAACCACCAAAGTGTGGGAAAGCAGTGATCAACAGGAGCTGGAAACCCAATCAATAAAAGAAACAAATGTGGATGGGGACCTTGATTGTGATAAAAAAAAAAATACCCAAAAGACTAACTTCAATATGGAAGAAATGACCAGCGTGGATACTTGAGTACCCAACTTCATTATATAAATTTGATTATCTAGGAAAAGTGGGAGAGTTGAGAGTAGCCATTAAAGATGGAGGCAAGTGCCAAAATGAAATAATTCATGCATACAATGTAACTGTGATGGGTACAAAAGCATCTGTAATTTTTTTAGTAGACCAGCAAAAGGGGAACATGCAGCCAACCCCTACAAGGCTGTTGTTGAGCTCAGAGTTTTACATACAAGAAAAGTAAAACTAGGATTTACAAAACAATTAGAAAAGTGAAAAACGTCAAATAGTCAAAGATTATGGGGATGAATTTGTAAAGTAGACAAGTGATAACATCTCGATGGTAAAAATGGAAATTGACATTAATTATTTTTTTTGTAATTTGCAAAAATAATCAATAAATACATAAATAAATTCCTGTAGTAGCCTCAAAAGGATATGTAAGAGGGAGAGCCAATTGAAATACACTTGCTAGATACAGCTCAACCAAGGAGCATACAAACTGTGATCGTAGATAAAAAGTACAAGGCAGTGGGTATAGGAATAAAAAATTTAGAGTAAACACCAATCAATGCTGAACCCACATAGGTCATAGCCTAGCCAAAAAGAATAGAGTAAAGAGTCTGCAATACTAATTGTGACTTTTTTATTCAAAAGAATCTCTAAATTGATTTTGTGTTGATGTATATACATGGATGCAGTGGACTGCTCGAAAAATTATAGATATAGCAAGTGATAATAATAAACCCAAAGGTACCATGAAGCACAAATATACACAACGTACCTAAACCACGAGCTGCAACGTCCGTTGCAGTCATTATAGGACTCTTGCCAGCTTTGAACTCTGAAAGGACCCAATCCCTTTCTGCTTGACTCTTGTCTCCATGAATAGAGAGAGCAGGCCAACCATCCATGCGAAGCTGCCGGGTTATCTGGTCACATCCTTTCTTGGTATCCATGAATATCAGAATCCGACTGCCATCCATAATATCCTCTAGCAACTTCACTAGTCTGAATTTATTTGGGAATATGAATACGAACAACTTCATCAAATCTCACATAATGAAGATGATAAACATAC
The DNA here is from genome assembly GCA_963922005.1 of Cornus suecica. Classification (NCBI taxonomy): domain Eukaryota; kingdom Viridiplantae; phylum Streptophyta; class Magnoliopsida; order Cornales; family Cornaceae; genus Cornus; species Cornus suecica. The sequence continues at coordinate 95,850,987 of OY998238.1, forward strand.
TCAGAGAATTAAGACCATAAGCCTTCCCCAACCCACCGACCCCCCAACCAAAAAAAAGAGAGAGGCCAAAAAGGCAAATAAATTGAACAAAAAAAATAAGACCGTAACAAAAAGATATCATTTGGACATACTTATTATATTTCTGAGTCTCTGAAATAATGTCCACGTGTTGGCGAATTGCATGATTAGCTTTCAGTTCTGAAGAACCTATAACAACCTGTACGAAGTCCAAGTAAATAAGAAATAAGAAAACATGCATTCACAGCATTAATGATAGAATCTAAGGATAAACAAGGAAGTAATAACAAGCAAAAGCACAGTATTCTGGAAAAAAAGTTTACAATTTCAGGCAAAAACATGTCTAAAAAAAAAAGAGAACTAGCAGGTCATAATGACAGACAACTGCATGAATAACTGAAGAGGATAATGTTCCCTCACAGGAGCCGTTCACAATATACTGCTGAAATATGTAAGAGAGTATTACCTTGTATGGGTTGTAAAGGAATTGCCTTGCAAGTTGTTCAACCTCCTTGGGCCACGTAGCACTCCAATAAAGCGTTTGACGATCTGGACGAATCTGCATCAAACGAACGATCAAACAACAAGAGGCCATCCAGGAGTAAGCAGAACTGCATAGATGATAATAGATGCATCACAAACAGAAAGAGGGAGGGGAGAGAATGAGAGAGCTAAGCCTCCAAATCTTAATACGGAAATTGCTTCTTGAGTGTGCTCCTGTCTATAACCAAGTCCAGCTAAGCATCACAGATGATGTGGTCATCTTATTATCAGAAGATGCCATTAATCAATATAATTTGTTACGAGCAAAGTGACAGAACACCCATTGCCAAAAAGCCAAAATGTTGAAGGATTTTGAATCAGTCACAGGCAATGAAGATCATAATGCGAAAAAATCCAAGTCGGAACATGCAATATGATAAATAGGTGAAAAGGAAACAACTCCGGGAATTGGTAACACGACCAGCATAAAAGAAAGATACACAAGAATATATATTTCCATACTCGCAATGGTGCTTGAAATACGCATAAATGCATCCACACCCATAGTGAAAAGTATAAAAAGTTCTCTTCAAATTGTTAGGTTCAGTTTTAAACACAAAACAAAATATGCTAAACCATAATTCCTCCCATCATTTAGGAATTTCATACATGACAAACATTTATGTGAAGACGAAACCAAACCAATTCTTTTCATTTTTTGCAAAAGAAAGCAATTACGAAAAGGAGAATACATTTGCGGAAGTATGATATGCTACCCAAACATCCAGATAACCTACATATACACGCGCGCTAAAATTTTCCACATGTCGAATCGTGTCATTACAAACCTGAGAAACAATTTTTCGAATTTGAGGATCGAATCCCATATCTAGCATCCGATCTGCCTCATCCAGCACAAGATACGTAACCCTTCTCAAGTTTGTGTGATGAGATTCCATCATATCAATCAACCTTCCCGGTGTAGCAATGACAATTTCAACACCTAAGCCAAAAAGTAGCGGTCATGACGACGATGATCATCATGTTGATAATTTGTAACAAAAGTGTATTGATGATAAAAAGAAGAAGAGCATTAGGATATACCCGATCCATGAACATCACGATACAGTAGTAAAGTCATCTTGAACTTAGTCAGCACCTACCTTTCTGAAGATCACGGACTTGAGGTCCCTTTGGGACCCCACCATATATGCAAGTATTCTTAATCTTTGATGATGCACCAAATTTTGCAGCTTCTTGTTGGATCTGAACAGCAAGTTCACGTGTTGGAGCTAAAACTAACACAATAGGACCATCTCCAAGAGCTGGGAGCGAATAGAGCAACATATGCCCACCAATTAAACGAAAGAATTACACACACAAAAAAAAAGACAGGAAAACTGGGGGTACACAAATCATATAAGTAAATGAAAATCAACTAGGGGTACCTAAAATGGGCTGAGCATTAACATGGACAATCGCAGGCAATAGGTAGGCAAGTGTCTTCCCTGACCCTGTTTCAGCAATACCGATGAGATCGCGGCCTTTTAAAGCCATTGGCCACCCTTGAGCTTGAATAGGTGTAGGTTCAGTAAAGCCAGCCTTTTCAATTTCTTGCAGAACATAATCTGGAATCATAAAGGAACATTCTACAAATTAGACTAGCAATGAGCAAAATACATCACGCAGAAGGCGCAAGGTGTTAAGAAATAATACAACAAAAATATAAATAGCGCTCCTACCAGATATCAAACACCGAAATAAGGATTACAAAAATTTAAGTCTAGCAAAGAAACTAAAACAATGGCACGCCGATCCTCAAGTAAGCACGTTTACAACAGGAAAAAGAAAGCCACCTTGTCAAAGACCCACTTCAATATAATGGGTACAATAAATATCATAAATGCAAAACAACGTCCTGCTATAGCAAGACAGGAACTGGTATGGCATTTCTTGAAGGTCCACAGGTAACAATAGGAAATGCAAAGTGTGTAACTTTCCAGATATCAAAATCTTTGGACTTGAGTAAAGCAGCATTCAAATCTAATTATTTGGTGACTGCCTAGCAGTAGACTATCAATGTCTCCAGTTAGTATTAGAGTTTCCTGCTGTTTTTAAGGAATATTAAATATACCAAAGCCTTCATGTAGTAGAGTTTCATATTATTCATCTGTTTAGCTCTTGCCTAATTAATTCGATATATAATGAAGAAGCCAAGAAAATAATGCTTTCTTACAACGGATGAAAGAGTATTTCATATCTGTCTAATTGCACATGGTGCCTACCATTTGCAAACACAGCATAGCAATCTGCACAAGTAACTTCACTGAGCTCCTCTTTGTTTCTCATATTGGTTTTCAGGTGTTAATCTCTCTTTCAACCAGAATCTTTATGATGCTTATTAAGTTCTAAGCTATGTGGTACAAGGAGAGCCCCAATCCTACCCCTCTCCCATACCATGCCTGTATGTAACCATATCTCTCTTACAGGAAATTTCCATTACCACTAATGGTTTTCCTCCTTAAAAATACTAATAAATAGTTGGGCTGCCTTTTATTGCTTTCTCCTTGAAAACAAAAATAACATAAGCTGATAGGTAGCACCACTCCCAATCCTTAGGAGAGTAATATGATTGAAACATTCTACTGCATTCTATAAAAGACGAAATTGGGATTTTCATCCAGTGAACCCTCTCGTACTCAACACGACAAATCAAAGCTTTTCCAAATTATCATGAAATGTTTACCAATAATATAAGTTCGACAGACTTTTGCTCGAAAATAATGTCATAAGTTAGGAGTATCCCAAATCTTCCCCTGGCATTGCCAAAAGGACCAGCAGTCAATAACTAATAATCATACCCAAACTTTAATACAACATCTAACTCAATTAAGCAAACCAACTATGGTTGACCACAGTTTACTTTTGCCATGCTCCCCATGAGTAAGCTTGTAGGAATGACTTATTTTAATAAACCAATGGAACAGTTACAACAATGATAAGAAAATAAATATTCAATATGATCGAGAGGTAATTCTTACCTTGCATTTACATGGACAGATTTATCATCTCTATGGGGTTTAATCCTGAGCTATCGCGAAGTAGTAAAGAATAGATGGAGATACCACTGTTTCTGATACTAAAGTTCCTTACAAAATGGAAAATGCCCTACTTGTGTTGAACTATTGATGTAAACAAAAACAAAAAATAGGAAAAATATAATCATTGAAAGGTTTTTAAGATTAGCGTTCTCATAACATGATTAAAGGGATTCTCTAAAAGCAACGAAAAAGATCGCTGAAACGTACCTGGAAAACCGATGTCATGAAACGTCTTGACCGGCTTAGGCACATCCCGTCCTTCCACAGTGATCTCTCGCCTCCTTCTATACTCCTCCGCCTCACTCTCGGACATCGCCAAAACAGACGGTGACTCAACATAAAAGTTCTTCTCAAACGGGGTCAATCCATCCAAATCCAACTTCCTGGCTGGCTCTGTCCCATCATAGTCCTTCCTGCTCGACGAGGATCGGCCACCACCATAACCCGAACCCCCTCCCAACCCCGAATCACTGGACAACACATAAATTCACACCACATGACAAAAAAAGTGAAAATCAATTGACCAGTGCTGGCCTTCAATTTTTCAATGTGGTAATGTTAGATAATTAAAACCCTAAAAAAAAAAAATTTCAAAATCAATGAACCACTGTTTAGCTTCAAATTTTCATTGCAGTAACCTTAAGTAACCAAAACCCTAAAAAAGAAGTCAATGTCAATGAACCAGTGCTGGGATTCAATTCTTCATTGCGATAATGTTAGATAATTAAAACCCCCAAAAAAATGTACAAAATCAATAAACCAGTGCTGAGCATCAAATTTTCATTGCGGATAGGTTTGAGAATTAAAACCCTAACAAAAATTCCCACATACAGAAACCCAAACTTACATAGTTTTCGTGAGCCAGTTTTATGCTTTAATTTAAACAACACGAGCAAATTAGGCTTCATTTTCCGTTATTGTATAAAAACCCAAACACTAAAATAAATTATATGCAAATACACAAACCCATATACATATACATATACATGTGTGTGGGTGTTATATTATATATATATAGAGAGAGAGAAGGTGTGATTAATGGGTTACCTTCTCCGGTCACGGTAGGAACCGGGGTCGCCGGAGCGGCTGTCGTAGCGACTCATGATGTGTGTGTGCACCGTGGGTGAGATTAAGATGGGATGAGATAACGAATTTGAGAGGTTTTGCAGATGGGTTTTAGGGTCCGTGGATTTTCTGTGTCTACAGAAGAGTGGGAAGCACTTTCTCGAGACCCGTTTGTGATATGGGTTACGACCAACACTGCCTTTTTCGGACTTTTTAGCTGTTTATTTTCAACTCTACTGTTGGTCCATTTTAAATTAGGGTTTTGGATGTTTTTATGAGAATTTCTTGAAAATTATATTCGGCTTGGATGTTTTAAAAATCGGATTTGGGTGCTTTTTTGTTGAAGTTATCAAGAGGGGATATGGTTGATGAATTTTTTTTGAGAAATTATGAAAATAATTATATTTGAAAATACAAACAAAAGCAAAAAATTATTTATACCTTTAATATAATTAATTAAAAAATTAACAAATATTTCTCTAAATAACCAAAATATCTTTAACCTATTTTCTACACTGATCATGCTAACTATACTATATTCTCTGCTAATATCCTTTAATTATATCCATATTGAATGCGACAGACTCAAGAAGTGAAGTAGGTATCTAAAATGATTTAGAAAATGCTATAAAATATGGAGTTGTGTACTAAATAAAAGAAAAGTGGAGAAAGATTTAAAACGTGAAGTTGTAGACATTTTTAAAGCGGATGATATTTATACATGATGTTTATAAATAGAGTAATAAGCAGAGTAATAAGCTTGTCAAATTTTTAAGGTGACCAGTAATAGTAGAATTAAAAATTTAACTTGAGTATGCTTAAACTGTTGCTGATGAAAATAAAGACACTATTATCATAGTTATGAGCAATAAAAACAAAATCAAAACGATATGATTTATATATTTTGAGATGATTTATATATTTTGAGGAGTAATTTAATAGTTTGGATAACACCATCCTCTACCTGATGGAATGGGGTGGAATGTTAAATATGTTCACTGTGACTATGACTTGTGTGCTTGACATTTTTGTTTGATTGAATGAAAATAATAATAAAGAAAAATGAATGAAAAATACCATTATTCATTTATTATCTATTTTGGAAGAGAGGGAGTTGAGAGTTATAAAATATATCTATCAATATACTCATAGAGCGCAATAAACTTGTCTGAATTATTAAAAATATATGTATGGTTCGTCTCCTATATAAATTTCAAACATATGTTTATTTCACATTGTAAGTAGTTATAATTATGAGTAAATATATTCATCTTTTATGTTATAACATGTGTCATACTAGTCCAAAATAAATTTTAATTATAAAAAGTAATTGAATGACAAAAAATGACAGGATTTTTGTAATGTTAGTTATTTCAACGAAAAATGGGGAGAAATATGATATACACAGTATTGGAAAAAGGAAGATGTAGTAGTTGCATTGACGGTTAGAAATTTTAAAAATATAGTTTATATTTTTTAGTAAATATTGTGAAAATGAATTCAAATAATAACATCTGGTGAGAGAAAATGGCAATTTCAATTCAGAAACATGATGTGAATTTATTTTAGTAAAGACCCCAATAAGTTACCCCATAGATATTTTGTTCTCAGACAATATTTGAAAAGCTTTTCCTATTTTTATTATTATCTCAATACCTTATTCCTTCCAAAAATGTAAATTACATTGAACATTACATTTCTTGAAATCACTGAAGGCAAAAAGGTGACATATTAAGATCCCAAAAAAAAATAATAATAATAAATTGTAAGTTTGTAACCCCCATCTCCTAGCTTGTGTTTGGCACTGCAGGAAAGAATGTGACATCCAAGAGCTATTCTATATACGAAATACTCTTCATAATCATCTTCTCATTCTCTCTCTCTCTCTATATATATATGGGCCTTGCACCAGATGGTGTGTGGCATATTTCTACAACTTCACTCTGGCAAAGCCCAATAGTGGAAGAATTAGTACAAAATCTGAGATATTTGTATGCACGTGTAAGAAGAAATAATGCAGGACCATCTTGTATTCCAAATTTCCAAATGCTCTGCTTCATCAGCTGCAAATGGCTTCTACAGAAAGTTTCTTCATGACATTCAGACATGGATCTCCCCCAAACATCTCGGGTGCTACCGTTACTGAGCATGATTGCTGCCCGATGCAGTACTGCAACATAATACATATATACATATATATATATATATACATATATATATATATATATATATTAATAAACTGTCATGAATATCGTAAAACGGAAAAGCAAAAAAAAACATTCAAGTATGCGAGCTTGTTTTGGCAAATTATAATTCAAGGCACCAAATGTTGCTTCTTAAACTTAGGCAAGTTAAGTTGTTCGATCAAAACAAGTGCCTAACAAAGGAATAGCAGTTGGAGTGAGACTACTAAATGTCTTCCCAAAAAAGACCTTGAATAAGAGTGCATTGTTAACTTGGTCTGAGAAAATATGGTAAGAACAAGTGGTTATTAAGGTTTCATTTGGTTAGATGAACATTAATAGTAGAAAGTGAAAAGGGATAAATATTCCATCATATAAACTTGATTAACATGATTTTTTTTTCACAAACTGATGAAAATTAACCATTTCATGGGTTCAAATTGAATAGCTAGTCCTTTTCCTGCTAACCAGACTTTTTTGAAGTTTTGAAGTGTTCATAGATTTTCCATTACCTTCTCTTTTCTTGCTACTTCCATTTAAACACACCAATATCATTTTAAAACATATTATATATATAAATATATATTGTTAAGGGAAATGAAAGACCCTAAAAAAATCTGAACCCATTATCCAGATACCAAAAAGAGAGAGTCACTAGTGAATCAAAGACAAACTCATCAGATAAATCTACAAGAAAACTGGAATAATCTAAAAGTGAGATTTGGAGGTACCTTTTCAAAAGCATCATAGGAGTGGTAGGCATGACAAGCCCCCTGTTGGAAACTTCCACAGACACCTTCTGGGGTTCCAAAGCTAGCAAATTTAATTGATGCGATCTTCTGACCAGAGGCACACCACAGGTGAGCTTTAGGCCTCAAGGGTTTATTCACTTTACCAGAGGCTTGCATCTGCCAATTCATTAGAGTTGGCTGCCATTCGAAAATATCAGCACAAACACTTTGTATCTCTCTCTTCACCAAAGAAATGCCGGACGGGTCACCACCCCATTCTTCGAACACAACCAGCAAATTACCGGTCGGGTTCAGCCAGGAACGAGGAACGTGATAATATCTTTGGGAAGCTTCCCCACAACTGCTAAGGCACTTTTTCTCATCAAAATAGCCGGCGTAATTACATGCACTACAACTACCGGATGCTTTGTATCCAGGCCAGTAGCGTCCGATGCTTTGCCCGTTTATCCATACCTGACCTTTCCCCATGCTATCCAAATCTAATGCCAAAGGTTCATTTCCAGGTGGAGCATTAAAAGTAGTCTGGAAGCATGACAAAAAAGAAAAAAAGAAAAAAAACAATTGCAATATTAATAGAACTCAAATTTCCGGAATTAGCTTGGTTTCACGTAAGCACCAAAATACATAAAAGACATCAAAGTAACCAAATAATGTGCCTAAGGATAATAAGAATGCCTGTTTACAGGCCTAGAATATATATCATTCGGCACCTATCACTGTGTTTTGTCAAGTGTGAGTTCAAAGGTGTGTTTGGGAAACTACATTAGGGCACTTTCAGAGGATTATTAGCAAAGAAGCCTTGGCCAAAATTTGAGATACTCACCTTGTACCACGTCAAAGGCTGCTTTTGAGAAATCAAATAACCATCAATCCACTCAACAGAAGAACTTCCACTGAGAGAGTGAAGACTTAAAGCTTCTCCTTTTAGACCAACCTGTTCAGAGCCAACGAATCATTTTTTTACAGGATGTAATTAGAGCTATGAGACAAGATCATAGTATGTATCAAGTCTAAACACGAACCTTGTAAGACCATTTCTGCCATGACAAGTCTCTACTCCCCTCGTTGAGACCATTAAGTGAAACCGGGCCAAGAACACCAGCATTCCATGTCTCAAAATGCGGACCAATATTCTAAGCATCACAGAAGAATATAAAAGTCAAAAATTTAATCTACTTTAAAATACATCCATTTTATAGAAGGGATTTTTTGACCCTCTTTTTCTCTCTTGGTGAGCCTGTGACTGTTTTTTTAATTTAATTTGTTTATATGTCTTTGGAGAGAGAGAGCCAACCGGAAGACCAACAGCAATGCTTAGCAGCGAAATCCTGTTGATACCGGCTCTCAAATTCACACCTTGACTGAATGTTAGTTTTGGGTATTCTAGACTTCCATAGACAGTTCCTGTCAGAAAAAGAGAATATATTAGGAAATACCCACAGAAAATGCAACTATGAATACACTGCAACATAACTATTTCTTCTATTTATTTTTTTCCCTTGTTCAGGAAGCAAGATCAAAGAAGGATCTGTTGTTTGTGTATGCTTTAAACTAATTGGTTATTAAATGTTCGGATCTTGTTCTGTTTGTCATAATTTCAAGCAATTTTACTTTGGTGTCCCTTACAATAAAAAGAAAATGTCAATGCATTTTGGGCAAGATATTTTACATAAGGATTATTGGGAGGTCAAAACATAAAGGTAGTGGTGAATTTACAAAGGCAAGAATTACAACTTCACCTTCATTTTCTCCTACTTGAAAGAAAACTGCAAAGACATGAAAATCCAACAACATGCTGCCCACCTGATAGTTGACTGTTGATGAAAACATGTAAAGCATGACCGGCAGATAGGACGGTAAGGACAGGATAATTCCCACTCTTTAAGAATCCTTCATCGTCATCAATCTTGACACTGAGAACGAAAAGAACGTATAAATAACAAAATGACAAAATAACCAGACGCAATAACATTTTCTTGGGAAAAATTGATTAGTTTAGATGTTCATGTGACAGAAACCACAGATAGTCCATATAGCACTCACTCTGTTGTGTACCACAAATAATCAGTGACATCTCTGGTAGTATTTATCTGCTCCAACAATCCCACTACAGTGAAAGAACTGTCATCATAAGATGACGTTTCTTCGTTGTATGACAGCCAAGAGAATTGTCTAATGGGAGTCATTTTCATCTGTGCACTTTGAGCACCCACCTGCACCATATCAATTTAATGTTTCAAAGGGGAATTATTTCAAGGTATTACAAGGGGATACTCAAATTTTAGTGTGAGGTGCTAATAAGAATGAAGATCAAACCAGACATCGTAAATGCTTAAATTAGATATGAGAAATTCAACTCAATCATTAGCTATATCTCACCCTTGCTGTGTTATAGACAGTGTTTTTACAGTCTGGAAGAATGCTGATAGACCAAGGAGGCAGGTTGTAGTGCATATTGCCGAAAGCCACTTTTGCGAAGGAATGTGAGTCATAATTTGCAAGGAAAGCAGCGCAAGCTCCAGACTTTGATTTGAAAACATGGGCCTGTATTTCGACAATGGAGGAAAGGAGTGAGGTTTCAGTTTCATTAGCAGTAGTAGTACCAGTACCAGTTTGAGATTGAAAGCAAACTGAAGTAATTCGAACCTCTTGATTGTTTCCAAGAGGCATCACTGTGGGATCTCCAGATAGTAAAGCTGGCTCGGAAAGCTTTATTGCTCTATGTAGATCTTTCAAATGGCCCCATTTAGGTTGCCTTAACAATCCTAGACATAGACAGAGTGAATAATCTATTAGTTTGCCTAGGACCATAAAATCTTCCAGCATTTAATAATTTGGGTCCTGTTCACAGCATGAAACAAGATAATGACAACAGAATTTAAGTGGGAAAATTCTCATTTTGGGGTGAACTGAAACTTATTAGTAATAAAGACACTAAATTTACCCAAAAAAACATGATGATAAACGAAATTTCCAGTTTACAAAGTAACAATCACCACTCATTGTTGATGGGCTCCATCAAGATTCTATTAACATGGGCCGTGTAAGAATTTCTTGAGCAATCAGGATGAAGAAAGGAGGGGAGTTGTTGAGAACCAAAAGAATTGAACTGTAAAGCATTTCATCAACGGTTTGCCTACTAGCCTGCACCGGCTAGCTTGACTTCTAAGGTACTAGGAATACTCTCCTTGGGTTAGCTAGTTTGAGAGCCGACGAAGGTGAGGCCTGAACTAAATGATGCATGTGGCTTGGAGGTGATTGCATGCATCCAGAATTCGGGCAGCATCCCACTCACAACAGACCCCACCAGAATTCCGAAACAAAAAAATAAATAGATAATTGCTAAGTTGCCCCCTCAGTTTATCTAAATTGAAATTCCCACCCTCATTGTGATGTGACAAATTGTTCATGCTGACAGAGTGAGAATAGCAACAACTATATTCATATCCCGCCTTCTCTTAATTATAATTCAGACTAGTATAATAAATAAAAACCCTGTACATAGAAAACTGCATAGTTAGAAAAAGCATTTTGAAGAACCACTACGTCAAGGTGATGATGCTGTGCACATACCGAATTCATCAAGAGGAGCATCATAGTCATAGCTAGTTGCAATAAAAGGACCACCAGCAGTCCTGCCAAAGTTTGTTCCTCCGTGATACTGGAAACATAGAAACAAAGAAACAAAAATAGTGTTAGCTGAATTCATCCATTAGGACTCAGTTGAGAAATACATCACTGTTCACTAACCATATAATAATTAACGAAAGACCCTCCTTTTTGTATGAACCTCGCAACTGAAAATGCCAAATCTTCAGCTGGACGGTAAGGAACAGGGCCTCCAAACTCGGTAAACCTGCAAAAAGAGAAGTGGAAAATTAGCTTCGAAAAGCATTGCGGCTCCCAAATAAGTAGTCAATTAAATAACATAATAAGCCAGGAGATGACAAAGGCGCAAATATACCAGCCAGTCCAGGCTTCAGTCCAAACCTTCGGTTTGTAAGCCTTATTAGGAGAGAAGTAGTCACAGTAGAAACCATTGCAAGTGTTGATCTGTCCATGATGTACAAAACTCAAAGTTATTATATGGTATGATTTTGTCAAAATTTTCATGATTAACGGAAAAATAAAAGTCAAGGAAGTATGCTTGGGTTGATTAAAGAATTATTTATTTTGCATATACGAGATAGGACATAATAAAATATTATCTCTAGACACACCACTTCCGCTTACAATGGAAGTCGAAACAGATATCATTGTAATTGACATTGGTATAGATCCATTACTACAGAACTCATAGGCAGTGGATAATATATATATATATACAGAAAGGAGTGAGAAAGAGCAAAGCCTAGCCATGTGCAGGGATAAAAATTCATATCAGACATGAACATACGAGGTGACAACACACTAGTATACAACAACCCCACTAAGGATGAGGGAACATAACATGAACACCATCAAGAATGATATAATAAGAGCGTGCCAAAAAGGCAAAAAGAATTCAAAAAAGCGATTGATACTTACAATAGGGTCAGGGGCATCATCTTGCTTGCACATGACCCATGGGACTCCAGTTCCTTGATCCACGGCCATTTGAGCTGCCCATTCTGAATAAGCTCGAGCAGGATCGCCGAGTTCCCACTCCATCGGTCCATATTCATTCTCAATCTATCATATTCATTTCACATAGAAGACGATAAAAATCAGAATTTGACCAAATGAAGAAATATAAATCCAGTGACACAGTAAGGAAAAGAACATTTGAGTACCTGGGATAGAATTATTGGACCACCCTGAGATTGAAATAAACTTTCTGCTTTCATCATATCTACAATCTTTGTGGTAAATTTTTGCATTGCAGCCTTCAGGACAAACATTCAAATGAAAATTAAATATCTAATTCAAATGACATCAATTAAATAGGATTTTAAAAAAATAAATGAAAATTGAAGCTTCATGTTTAAGACCAGCAAGGTTATCTTACCTTGAAAGGACCATTATCTGTTCTGAAACTGATACCTGGAACATACTTGAGCCAAACAGGAAAACCCCTGGTATGAAACAGAAAAGTGGTTATAAATAAAAATATATATATTTTCCATCCATAGGAATCCCGATCAATTTTTCTTACCCAAAATTCCATTCAGCACAAGCATAGGGACCAATCCTGAGATGAACATAAAGCCCTGCTTGCTTCACCAGCTTAACAAATTTAACCAGATCATACCTCTCCTCAAAATAGTACTACAAAAGATTAATGAATATTTTTTTTGATCAATAATGTTACAAAAAGTTTAAAAAAATATAAAAATGAGATTAATTTCCATTACCTTGTCAGGTTCAGGTTCATGTCCATTCCAGAAAACATAAGTCTGAATAACATCCAAACCTCCTTCTTTTGACTTCTGAATAAGATCTGGCCACATCTACCACAACCCCCAAAAAACCCACCAAATCAATTCCCAAAACAAAACACTCAAGAGAGAGAGAGATTTTAAACAAACTCACATAGTGCAAACCTCACAAAAAAAGATATATACCATTGAGCACTAAGAGATAAATAAATGAGATAAATAAATAAAATGTATATATATATATATATATATATAGAGAGAGAGAGAGAGAGAGAGAGAGATTTTAGATAGACCCACATAGTAAAAAGCTCAGAAGAGCATAACACACTACTGAGAACTTAGAGGAAATGAGTTTAGAGAGAGAAACAGAGACACCCAATTTGCTGAAAATCAATGAAAAAACATGAGAAATAAGAGAGACCCGATTGGTACATTGACACATATATACCTCAGGAGTACTTCTTGGGTAGTGAATAGATCCAGAAATGAAGATCCTCCTCTGCCCATTAACAATGATGGCCTTGCTGTCATATGATACAGAGGCTGTGCCACAAGAAACCCATGAACCCAACAACACCACCACCATTAACAACACCGTCCACATTACAATCTTCAAACCCATTTTCCTAAACCCCCAAATGAGTCCCTTGTGATTCCACAAAAGCAATGTCTTTACCCTTCTTTCTCACTTGCACTTTATTCTATACTTGCTTTTATATAGAAAGAGAAAGATAGAGAGAGAGAGAGAGAAGATAACAGCTGGGTTGTGTTTTTCTTTGGGTTTAGAGAGAGAAATGCAGAGTATTTGGATTTAGGACAAGTGAGAGTGTGTAATTAATACTGTTTTTTTGTGAAGTTAGAACTTGCAAAAATGGGAGCTTTTTTATAGCTGTGCATACAGACACAGAAATATGGATGGTTGGGAAATGAGAGTGGGACCCATTTGGACTTGCTTACACTGGTATATATTTTCTTTTAATTAATCATTTCATCTTTTTTTCTCTTTTGTTTATTATGAATATCTTTTGTTTTTTCTGAAAATAATAATAATGTTATTAAAATAAGTACTTCATCCATTGCATAATTCCCATTTTTTTCTGAAATGTTTCAAATTACAGTCTCATTCCAAAAATAATGTATTATCGGAAAAAAAATATTAAAATAAGTACTTCATTCATTCCATAATTTCAATTTTTCTTTTTTCTTTGAATTGTTTCAAATTATACATGTCTCGTTCTGAAAATAAATGTATTACTGAAAAAACAAATGATGATATTAAAATAATTACTTTAATCATTCCATAATTGCCATTCCTCTTTTTTTTCTGTGAAATGTTTGTTTATAGTGTTATACATGTTTGGTTCAAAAAATAAATGTATTGTTTTTCATACCATACTCAAATGATTATTTCTAAACTTCACTACTTAATAAAATTATTCCTATACTATAATACTATTGCTATATGGATTCATTTGTCACGCTCATAATGAAATATATTTAAAAATGACTACCATAAAAGGTTGAATTATCTAAACCGGCGGTGGAATCAAAGATATTATAATAATAATTTTTTTTTCTTTTGGAAATTAATAAAATAGTTATATTGATTTTGATGAAAGTGATAAAAGATTAAAGGGCTGTTTGGCTGTTGCGGGAAAAGTAAATTTTAACGCGTTTTTTTTTCTGTTCATACACAAAGATTCTCTTCGTAATCCCAATACAAAATCGTTTGAGGATTTGCGACTTTTATGTTTGTTTTTGTAATGTCATCTCCAAACATGACCTTAGCGCGTGTCATAATTTTAAACAATTCATATCCAATAGGGTTGGGTAGTGTACGTCACACTGGCTTAAGGCGCGTGAATCAGCATCTTGCTCGATAATGCAATAATTGAATTTTTTTTTATCATTTTATAGCATTTTTTGCGGAGCTGAAAAACATTGTTTTCGCGCTATTTGATTGCTGCAATTGTATATAGGTTAATTTCAATAAATCTCCTTTTATTATTAAATTTAATTAATTAATTTTTTTTATGTCTGAATTGTCCCCTATGTATTTTAATTTCAATCACATTGCCCCCACCCTAAAAACAATTTATATATATAATTCGAAATATATATATTAAATTGTTAAAAAATATATAAATTCGAAAAATATATATAATTCAAAAACAAATATATAAATTTTGAAAATAATATATTTAATTTTGAAAATATATATATAAATTTAAAAAAATATATATATATTGAAAAACAAATTTCAAAAAAAAATATAAATTTAGAAAATATATATTTATTGATAAAATGTCATACATTTTCCAATGAATTGAATCAAACTACTTACCACCAACATCAATTAGTGATATTCTTTTAAATATATTTTTCCAATATATATTTCAAAATTTATATGATGTTTTTCAAATTTTAAATGATATTTTTGAATTTTATAAAAAAATTAATTCAAAATTTATATATTTGTTTCAAAATTTATATATATATATTTTCGAATTTTATATTTTTTTTTCGAATTTTACATATCTTATTCGAATTTTATATATTATTCTCAAATTTTATATATTTTTTTGAATTTTATATATTTTTTCAAAATTTTATATATTGTTTCGAATTTTATATATATTTTAATTTTATAAAAAAAATCAAAATTTATAAATATATATTGTTTGAGGGTGGGGGTAATGTGATTGAAATTAAAAAGTATAGGGGGCAATCCAGATATATGAAGGGTTAGTTGATTAAATTGAAAAGCATAAGGAACAATCCGAACAGAGGAGAGTTAGTTGATTAAAATCAATAGTAGAGGGGGTTTATTAAAATTAACCCATTGTATATTTGTGATGTAATAATTAGTAAGAATATAAGTTATATTATTATCGAACTAAGATAATCAAATAATAATAATAATAATTTGAGTTATGAAATATATATATAAACAGGTATCACCGATCAAATTTGGTTGGAATTAGGTTTGAATGAACTGAATCCGTATGTTTTGTTTGCTCCAATTCGATTGCATTATTTAAAATGAATTATATGTTTAATGTAGAATATAAAACAGGAAGAAGAAAAAAAAAGGCAAAGAAGAAAAAATATATATACATAAAGAATAAAAAACTAGCATTTGACTGCTTCTAATTTCTAAAAGAAAATAAAAGAATAAAGAGAGACGAAACATAGAGATGATAGAAGAAAAATTAACATTTAATTTTTTATTAAAATACTATATAGGTTTAGCTCATTCCAAACATAGTTTTTACAAATGGGAGTTTAAGGGGAGTCAAATGTTGAGAAGATACTTAATTAGAATCCCGATTATAATTATTAGAATCTTAGATTATGTACGAATTTATGATTTTACTACGGAAAAATAATGGTTAGACCGTTAAGCTCTTCATAGAAAATGCCCAAAAATTTAATGATTTAATCTAATATCTTAATATATAACATAAATTTATGAGAAAATATTTAAAGACCCAATTTATTAGAAAATTTTAAAAATTCTAATATAATTTGGATTTTTAAATTTAATATGTAATATCTAATAATGCGTCAAACCCAAAAATAATTCTACTTACTCTCGATTCTGACAATCTTGATTGAAAGTGCAAGATATATATACATATATTATAGGTAGATTGACAAAAATATCTTTGCAATTGATCAATTCAAGGTATTGCTAAATTAATAATATAATCTTATACCATATCGATTTAGATGAAATAGTAAGCCATGCTTGTAAAAACCTCTCTAGCACCCAATTTTTCCAAAATAAACTAACAATATATAGATGAATGAAAATGGAAGCACGATTGGGCACGTTAAATTAAAATTGGTAGTGAAAGAAATTTATTTGATATCTAGACTTATTTTTCCTATTTAGGAATTGGAAGAAATTGAAAGCATATTACTATATGTACAATTATATATTAGCATTTCTATACCCCACACTAAAACAATCTCTCCCTCAAATCTCAAATTCTCAATGATGCGTGTTTAATATGGATGTTGTTGGCATCTATTGAGCAATACAAGGATATGATAATGGAGAACCTTTCACTTTCAGAAAATCAAAAGAAAAAGATGGTTTACTTGCCGGGAGGAGGAAGAGAAAGCAAAGCATTTCCATACATATATATATATATATATATATATACACACTTATGCCAATCTTTGTGGGATTTCTATTTGTTAACAGTACTAGTAGTCCCTTAAACAAAGCAAAGGAAAAAAGCTTACATGCACTACTAGCTAACCTATGCATCATTACTAACACATCCACCTACCTGTCCCAAGTTCTAAGTTTTCCATGACCTAATCAATGAGACTCAACACTATAATAATATATATAGAGATATATGTATATATAGTATTGATCTTGGGTGTTCCCACTTTTCACTCGGGTCTATTCCTCTGTAGACACGCGCCAAAACTCCAACGCACTGCAACAACTAATTTCAATTGGGATCTAAACGTGCACGGTCCCAATTGCCCCAATGTTATCTAAGGTGGTCCTTGACTAAGGATGTTTGGAACCCGTTGTTCTCGTTTGGTTTCATCCCGAATTAAAAATTTATTAGGTAAACAATCTGGTTTAATATTTTTGGTTTAAGAAAAATTGAAATAAATATATTTTATTTTATTTATTATTTATATTATTATTAATTCATTTATTTTTATTTTATTTATTCATTATTTATATTATTATTTATTCATTTATTTTATTAATTTATAAATATATTTTATTAATCTATTATTTATAATTTATAATTATATTTAATATTATTATTATTATTTGTATATATTATTTAATTCATTTTGTTTATTATTTTTTATTTTTTATTTTTTATTCATTTATTTTTATTAATTTATAAATATATTTTATTTTATTTATTATTTATATTATTATTCATTCAATAATATTTATTAATTTATAAATATATTTTATTAATTTATTATTTATTAATTAATATTATATATTATTTAATTCATTTTGTTTATTTTTTATTCATTTATTTTTATTAATTTATAAATATATTTTATTTAATTTATTATTTATTATTTATTCATTTATTTTTATTGTATTTATAATATATTTCATTTAATTTAATTTATTATTTAGTTTTATTATTTATTTATTTACTTTTATTAATATTTAATTTTTATTTTGTTTATTTTGTTTATTATTCATCATTTTGTTTATTTTTTATTCATTTATTTTTATTAATTTATAAATATATTTTTATTAATTTATTATTATTATTATGTATTATTTATTTTATTATTCATTATTTTGTTTATTTTTTATCCAATTATTTTTAATAATTTATAAATATATTTAATTTAATTTAATATTTATATTATTATTATTAATATATAAATATATTAAAAAACTACCAAAAAGGACCTTATGATACTAATGCGAAACAAATATGATTTGATCTCAAAAAATTATAATTAGACCAGACCAGATGGATCATAACCTCCTACCGGCCTTTTATTTCCAAATACTTCACCAAAAATATTTGATTGTTCTATTAAGTTTGAATTGATTTTAAAAAACTCAATTGTCAATGTTTATAAAAATAAATTTTTGTATGGACATAGTTCACTACATCATCTAGCTTATGTGATAAACTAAACCAATTATTTTATGACACATCACCATTATAATTTGCCACATCATTATTGATATATTTTTCTCAGCCCTAAAAATATTCGCGGTCTTCTTCTCTCAACCACGGTCGCCTCTCCTCAGACCACCTTGCAACACCACCACCGTCAGTCCCAAAACTCATTCTCATCTTCGATTTTTTCAGCGAGGTTGAAGTGTTTGAGGAGGCGTAGCTTGTATTCAATTGCCTTCTGGTGCGTTCGCGGCGGATGAATTTATCGGCTTTGGCGTTGCTCCACCGTGAAAAGCGGTGGCGAGACGGAGGTACGGTTGGTTTGCTGGCGCAAAAATTGTAAACTGAATCTAAATTTTCAGCGCCATTAGAAAGGTTTGAAAACTGAAATTGAATTAAGCCCTAAATTTTTATATGAACTTGCGGGAAAATTAGGGTTATAGGGCTAATGATTTGGATAGTTTCAGAAAGGTGAGTTTTGGGAATTGGCAATGGTGGTGCGGCGGTGGTTGGCGGCAGAGATGGAGATGGTGAGTTTTTTTAGGTTGTCAGCGGTGACGTGGAAAATTTGGGGTGAGTATATGAATGATTATAGGGTGATTTTCAAGAAACCTATGAGGTTTTTTTAATCAAGAACCCTTATGATTCCAAAAAACCCCTATAATTTTATTCCGATTACAAATACCCCTTTTTAAAAATCAAGCCCAATTTATCGGTATTAGAAATGTGAAAAGACATAAATACCCATCAGTGTAAGTTGATATATCTAAATGACAAAAATATCCCTTGACTCAAAAAGGCACCGTTCGCACTACTTGGGGGTTAACCCTGGGACAGAATCTAATTTCATTTTCATCATTTGTTGCCCCCTTTGCCAAACCTACCTTTTCTCTCAAATTGGTCCCTCAAAACAGTTCTCTCAATTATTTTGTTGGTATGCAAATCTATAGGTGGAAAGTGTTTGGAAGATATTGCCAGGTTATTTATTTGCTTATGGTGAGTCATTGGGATGTAATTGATTAAAGTATTGTTCTTGATAAACAAAATAGGATTTTGAATTGAATATTCATTGGGTCTGTTTTATATGCATGAAACAATAATTGTTTATTTGTAGTAATTTTTTATTGCATGTTTAAAAAGTGTTTCGAGTGTATGAAATTAGGGTTTTAAGTGTACGAAATTAGGTTTTCCAGTATATAAAATTAGGGTTTTTTAGTGTATGAATTGATTATAACACGAGTATTTACATGAAACAATAAAATCAATTAATTATACCTTTTTTTATTAATGTCTCCCTGAGTTCAGGCAGACCTTCATTAGCACCATAGCGACTAATAGATGGCTTCCATACAAGTTGTTCCACCTTTTTTTATGAAACTTTTTTTCCTGTGATAAGGAGAGAATTTCAAATCTCAAATCTCAAAATGTAATGGTGGCAAGTAGTGGACAAAAGTTAGTTGTGAACTTTAAGCTTTGAAAAAAAAAAAAATTTAATTAAGCACTATACTTAACCTTGAACCATTGTCATTAAACCTTATATACTTGAACATTATACTTAACCACTTGAACGTTGTAATTAAACACTTATTTGAACACTGTTTCATATGCATGACACTTGTTTGAACAACTATACACTGTTTTATATGCATGACACATACATTATATATATACACTTGTTTGAACACTTAAACACGCTTGTAATGTATACTGTTTGGCCTTCAATAAATGTTATACATATTATTGACCATGATATAATGTTTGACAATATGACTGTAGTAGGTAATGCAACTGATGAAATAGTTGAGGAAGGTAATATGGAGGAGTCTGGGAATGGTGAGGAGTCTGACAATGGTGGTGGTATGAATGATGAGGGGCCTAATAGGTTTAAGGGTAGTGAATGTGACTCTAAATATCAACCCAGTGAAGAGTTGATTAGTTTGGCTAGGTCTGATGAGGAAGGGGATTGGAATCCAGACCCCATAATATACTTTGACATTATAAGGGACTTAGGGGTTAGAAAAATAGAAATTGGTACCAAGTTTGATTCAATTGGGGACTTCAGAGAGGCACTAAAGTACACTGCAGTTATGGGGAAGTTTGTGAAGAATGATGAGGATAGATGCACTGTTAAATGTAAGGATGAACATTGTCAATGGAAGATTCATGCAAGTGATAATCCAAGGGATCACTCATTTGAGGTAAAAAATTTCTATGATCACCATACTTGTCCAGGTGTTATGATAAATAGTCAACTAACACAAGAGTTCATTGCTAAAAATTTTGTTGGCAAGCTAATAGCAGACCCTAATATCACTGTCACTGGTTTGCAAGCAACAATACAAAGTGAGCTTGATGTCACTGACTCAACACAAAAGGTGAGGAGATCGAGGGTTATAGCTTTGAAAATCATTGAGGGTAAACATGAGGAGCAATATAGAAGGGCAAGGGACTACTGTGTTTTGATTAAGTAGTCAATGCCTGGCAGTGTAGCCCATGTGAGAACAATGCCATACAGTGCAACTACGGTGTCTTTTCAAAGATTGTTTTGGTCTTTGGAGCCAATGTAGAGAGGGTTCAAATAAGGTTGTAGGCCTTTCATTGGTCTTGATGGTTGTTTCTTGAAAGGACAGTTTGGGGGCCACATGTTAGCAGCAATAGGCAGGGATGCCAACAATAGCTTCTACACAATTGCACTAGCTGTTGTGGAGTCTGAGCGTGGGAATTCATGGGAATGGTTTCTGGATTACTTGTTTGATGTGTTGGGGAGCTATGAACAAATTCATTTTCATTTCTGATAGGCAGAAGGTATGAAACACTTGTATGTTAAACACTTTCATTTATTCTTCATATTGTACATTTTTTTGGCCACTCCTAACATTTCATTGTTGATTGCAGGGTCTGTTAAGGGTGTTTGAGGTCAAATACCCTAAGGCTGGTCTTGGATTTTGTCTTCAACATCTCTATGAAAATATGAAGAAGGAGTTCAGAGGCAAAAGGCTTAGGGCACTTTACTGGGCAGAAGCAAAGGCTTACACTGTTGCTGAATTTGAGGCTAATATACAAAAGATGAAGACTGTAGACCTTAAGGCAACTGAATGGTTGCTAAAAATACCTAGGCATCATTGGGCTAGATGTGACTATGATTGGAGGTGCAAAAAAAGTCTCGCATTGAACAACATGTGTGAGAGTTTCAACCACTACATTGGGAAGGCAAGGGAGAAGCCACTGGTTTATATGTTAGAGAAGATAAGGGTGCAACTGATGCTTAAGTTTGAAAAAGGAAGAGAGAAGATTAGGAGTGCTCAAGGACTGTTGTGTCCTAAAATCAAAGAGAAACTTGTGAAGAATAATGAAGGTGTGAGGAACATGCATGTGCAATATGCAGGTGGGGATAAGTACTAGGTTAACAATATGACTTACCAAGATGATGGGGTAAGTGATTATGTTAACTTGGTGGATAAAACATGCTCTTGTAGGTATTGGAATGTGAGTGGAATACCATGTAAACATGCACTAGCAGTGGCATTGTATATGAGAGATGACCTTGAGACATATGTGTCAAAGTACTACACAAGACAGAGTTATATGAAGACTTATGCTTATATCATAAACCCTCTCTCACTTAGAGATATGCACAGAGAGGTGGGCACTGCACCAATCTTGCATCCACCCCATAGAGATTAGCCTGGCAGACCCCTAAAGAACAGAGTGAAAAGACCAGATGAAGCTCCAAAGATAACCAAAAAAGAGCAAATTATCTGTCACAAGTGCAGGCATCCTGTTCACAATAGTAGGACATGCAAGAATGAAGCAGCACCACACAAGCAGAACAAAGGTAAGGGTGGAAGGCCACCCAAAAATAAACAAACTGTTGGTGTTGGTATTTCTGTTCCAAGTGGCAGTGCAGTTCCTAGTGGAAGTGGTGGTGGGAAACGTAGAGGTAAACCTAAAGGTTCTGGAATGGCAAAGGCTAACAATGCACCAAGTGATTTTCAAGTCATTAGAGATGGAAACAGAGTTGTTGATGCTATGAATCAACAGGTAAATTTTAAAGACTAAACCTAACACTTCTTGATTTTCAAGCCATTACTAGTGTATATATGTTACATTCTTTGTTTGCTCTCTCATTAATACTCGTTGTAACTTTCAGGCTTCAATGTCAACCAAACAAGTTCTTTCATTGCCATGTCCATGCACTCAAAACACACAAGTCAGTCAAGGCTGAATGGTACTAAATTCAACCAACTTAGAACTGTTTAATGTAATTTAAGAGTGAACGATACTAATGGATTTTTGCATTTACAGGTGCAGTACTTTTGTCCCCCTAACATGACATTGGGGGACCCAAACAAGGCACCAGACCTGCAAGACTGATGGGATTACAATTATCTTTTATAGACACTTATTTTTTGAAAATTTTTGTTAGAGGGGTTTGATGTATGGGTGTAATTGTGATTATTATTGGAGGGGGATAATTTTGATATTATTGACTTGTTTTGGGCATGTATTGTATTGATATTATTTTGAAATGACAATGAATGCTTGAATTTTATGGATATTATTAGCTTGTTTGAAATGTGTATCATTGAGGTTTTGAAATGGTAGTGAGGTGTTGATTAGTATTTTGAGATGTTTAGTGAGGTGTTGATTAGTGTTTTGAAATGGTTTTGAAATGGAAGTGACTTCGTGAATCTTAGATGCAAAATTGAATGTCAAAATGGCAGTGAATGATGCACATTACAATAACATAACCAACCCATTTATTCCATTACATTGACATTGTAAAATAAAAACATAATTCATAATGTCATTACAAGAACATAACCAAACTGTTCCAAACACTACATATAACTTGATTTTCAACATGATTTTCAACTCACGCACATCATCTTCAATTCTAGCAACAATCCTTTCAATTTCATTTTGTTGCCCACATGGACATTCAACATTTTGATACCTCAAATCCAAATCAACATTGGAGCTTTTACTTGATGTAGACATATACTGCAATTTTTTAAAAAAAAAATACTCAAATACAAGAAATAACTGAAGACAGTAGGGGGATTTTTTTCTTTTAACAAAAGGTGATATATATCGTGTATATGTATGTATAAGGTTTGAAACTGAAATCTATATATAATTTCAGTATATTTTTGTATATTCCCTATATTTAAAGCCCTATATATGTACATGTATGTGTATATAATGAAAATCGAAAACAAAAATGAAGAAAATTTGATGCAGTCTAACCCATATATGTCTATACAATATATATATATATATATATATATAATGAAAATCAAAAACAGAAATTTATAATCTTTTGATGGAGTCTAGGGAAAGAAACTTACATATAATGGAAACGAAGCTAGAGGGAGAAACTTACATTGATGGAGTGCAACTCAATTTGCAGGAGAGGTATTTGCTGAAGAGCAATTTGGGGAAGAAAGCAAAAACGTAGTCTTTAGGGTCTACATACTTGTTTTGTGCCAAACATGTCATAGAAGGCTATAATTGCACTTTCACTCAAACAAAATATGGTTCAAGGGAAAAATGGACAAAAACCACCGCAAGTGCCGACCACATGATGTCTTTTAAACACAAAAGATGCACCAAAACGGAGAAAGGGG
Source organism: Cornus suecica (assembly GCA_963922005.1). NCBI lineage: Eukaryota > Viridiplantae > Streptophyta > Magnoliopsida > Cornales > Cornaceae > Cornus > Cornus suecica. Next base: position 95,875,218 of record OY998238.1, read on the forward strand.
TATTTGTAACATGAATAAAATTATAGGGGTTTTTTGAAATCATAGGGGGTTTCTTGAAAATCACCCATGATTATATGCCAATTTATATAAAGGAGGTGCCTAAAATAATTGGTTTAGTCCACTACATAGGCTAGATAATGTGGTGGGTCAGATTCATACAATAATTTCATGTTTAGAAACTACAAAACTCAGGAAATAAATTTTCCTAAACATTGATTACACAAATTTAATTTAAAATGAGAAGAACTAATATTTAAAACGGTAAAGTACAACTAACCCCCTGAACTATACTCTATCTCCCAACTAACTCCCTAATCTTTTAAAATGGCACAAAACCCCCCCTATTTGACTAATTACACTTCCACCCTTTATTACAAAATATATATATTACAAAAATTATAATTTTAATTTTTTTATATAAAATTCTAAATAAACATATAAAATTAAAAAAAAAACATATAAAATTTGTAAACAATATATAAAATTCAAAAAAAAAATATAAAATTCTAAAAACATATATAAAATTAAAAAATATATATATATATAAAAAGTGTGATTGAAGTTTAAGTGGACAAGTCTCAGAGTCATTAGTCACGGTAACGGATCCTCTCCAACTCTCTGCAGAGCTATTTCAAGAGTCACGATAGTGACACATGCCCCACTAATTTTGTCTCACAATTTTTTATTCAACACTTATTTCTTTCTCTCTCTACCACTTTCCTCTCTCCATCATTATCACTTTTTATCTCTATAAATAAATATAAAATAAAAATAAAAATTATATAAATAATATTTTAATTAAAAATTATATAAAATAGAATTCAAAATTAAATATATTAATATTTTAATCAAAATTATATAAAATAAAATTCAAAATAAAAAAATTAATTGATTAATTATACCGATTAAAGGGTCATTTGGTACACAAATTTAGGGGTGCACACGGTCCAGTTCGCTTCTAATTCCAACCGAAATCGAAATCGAACAGATACTTTTGGTTCCTTAAAAATGAGAACCGAAACCGAACTGTTAATTTTGATTCAAATATTAATATATTTACGGTGCAATTCGCTTTCGATTCCGACCAAAATCGGAATCGAACAAATACTTTCGGTTCCTTAAAAATGAGAACTGGAACTGAACTGTTAATTTTGACTCAAATATTAATATATTTATGGTGCAGTTCGTTTTCGATTTCAACCGAAAACGGAATCGAACCAATACTTTTGGTTCTTTAAAAATGAGAACCGAAACCGAATCGTTAATTTTGATTCAAATATTAATATATTTAATATTGATTAAAATATTTTAATAAAGTATCGGTTTGATTCCGATTTCGATCACCATCGTGGGGTATGTGTCATCATCGTGACCCTTGAAATAGCTCTGCAGAAAACTGGAGAGGATGTGTTACCTTGACTAATGACTCTGAGGCTTGTCCACTTAAACTTCAGTTAAACTTTTTATATATATATATTTTTTAGAATTTTATATGTTTTTCGAATTTTATATATTGTTTACGAATTTTATATATTTGTTTCAAATTTTATATGATTTTTTTTACGAATTTTATATGTTTATTTTGAATTTTATATATTGTTTCAAATTTTATATATTTTTTAAGAATTATATATATATTTTCAAATTTTATATGTTTGTTTCGAATTTTATATAAAAAAATCAAATTATAATGTTCGTAATATATATATTTTGTAATAAATGGTGAAAGTGTAATTAGTAAAATAGGAGAGGATTGAAGTGTATTTTCATATTACAGCTAGGGAGTAAAGTGCATGCTTTAAATAGTTTGAGGGGGTGTTTTTAGATTAGAGAATTTCTTGCAAAAGTTCAATAATTTGGGGGTTTTCTTATCCTTTACCCTATTTAAAATTTTAATATGCAAGTATAAAGTTGCACGAATAAAATTTACTTGGTGGTTCAGATGTTACACACATTATCGTAAAATTGTAGAAACTTAATTTCAAATTAAATAAATTTCTTTTAAATTTAAGAATATATAGACTATTCATGTGATTTATAAATAAATATGTGAATTTTATCGTTGTAACTTGTAACCCTAGTTGAAAGGAAAGTTCTCGTTACAACAAAACAGAGAACAGATTAAAAACCGAATGTCAACTATATATTTTCTGCACCAATTCCATTCAATTAAGAAGATGTACAATTATGCCTTTTATTTTCTTTTCTTATTTTACATCACAAGGGTATATTTGGAATCTGACGCTCAGCATTGGGAATCAATGATTTATTCAATACGGCACAAGCCTAATAGAGAGTATAGGTCGGTTTGGCTTAGAAGAAAATTGTTTTTTTTTTTTTTACTATTTATCCATTTCAAAAATAAAAATATGTTTGGGAAACGCATTTACTGTTCATTTTTTTTTCCTAAAAAATATGTTTATGTGAATAGTGGATAAAAGTGGTGAAAACATCAAATACAACTTTTAGTTATTTTTTGAATTTTTTCATTATTTAGGGTACCACATCTACCGCCGCTGCCACCAACCACCACCACCCCCGCCAGGCCCCATCACCGCCAACCACCGCCGTCGCCGTCGCCTCCGCCCGCAGCCAGTAACCCATCACCACCGCCCCCGTCATTGCTGGTCACCGCCGCCCACCAATACCATTTTATTTTTCAATACAAATTTTAATCCAAACGTTTTTTTATTTTTTGTTTTTTGCTGAAAAAAATCAAAAACAAATACAAATACAATTTTTATATTTGAAGACAGAAAATAAATATAAAAAATAAATTTTCCAAACGCACCCATAGGGTGCTGGTTCCTTCATTATTTTTGCTAAAATTCGGGCGGTTCGAGCCATCTTTGCTCCTTAACCGATGACATTCAATATCATGTAACCATGTTCCTATATATGGTATGCAATTTCACAGTCATGGTAAGGAAGGAGATGCAATATTTGTTGAGAGTAAAATCTAAATAAATCCTACACAAAACTGCATGAATAATTGAATAATATTGTATTATGAATCAGATCAGATCATATATATAAAACGTATCTAATTTTGTAATATTGCAGTTCATGAGCTACTGACTATGATCCTAATTAGTGGGACAAATAACTATATATATATATATATATATTGAGGATTAAAATATTTTTCTGCCCATCCCATGCAGCTATGCTGATGAAGAACAGAGTCAAATGTGTTAGTTGTATTTAAGAGAATAAAAAATAAATCTAATAAATAATAAATAGCCGACAGTGACACGCGGTTTGTCAATTTTACACTAGATTCTAAATTAGTATCTGAAAAAAAATTGTTTGGTTGCAATCAATATTATATATTATACAAATAATAGAGTCAGAGCTGTGTATCTAGCTATTAGAGGTGGCTAATTAATACAATTTAAGTGTAATAAAATTAGAGCAAGAATCCAATATTGTTTGGCTCAATCTTTATGGTCCCCTTCTAAAAGACTGCAAGAGCTTTGGTTGTTGATGAGTCTGTTCATAAGTTGTAACTCATGAGTCTAGAAGAAGCTTAAGGAGATCAGATAAATATTAAGTGCATGTGGATGTTTGCTTTTCTAAAATTACTTATATGGGGGGAGGGGGAGCTGTGTTTAGAAATTCTTATGGAATTATCGTGAAGGCAATTGCATTCAAGCCATTTTCACTTTTTCCGGCGTAAGTGTCTGAATCAATTTGCATGATAAATGTTACGGAGTGGGTTTTAAAATTTAAATTTGACTTTACATGATTTGAAAGTGATGCAAAAATAATAATTGAGGTTGTTCATGAAATATTCCCGTCCGGGGGAGATTTCTTTAATTATTTTTTTATATCAAACTGACGATGAAAAGATTTTCATGGGTGTTAGTCTCACATATAAGTCGTAACCGAAATGAAGTCGCACATGCTATTGTCTTGAATCATATTCCTGAATGTTATGCTATTGGCTTTGCAACATTGTAACATGGCTCAATAGTGTATTGATTGTTTGCCAAAAAAAAATACAAACAAACAAAGTGTGTATGTATATGTGTGTGGCTCTACTTAAGGCATTAATTGAGCTGGTAACACGGGTCAAGTTCTAAGTCAGATTTAAAGCATCTATTCAAAACCTACCTTGTTTACCAAGAAGTGATTACAAACAATGCCAAAATAAAACACATAAATAAAGTAATAGTAAAATAATGAAATAAATGAAAATAATTTTTTTGGTCCAAGTGTGAAGACATTTTACACTTCGGCCATATTTAGTAGGCGGTCTGTCTGGTTTGGTCTGGTCTAATTTTATTTGGATAATGAATTTTAAAATCTGTTTGGTAAGCGGTCTGGTCTTACTATTTATTTATTATTTATTATAATATTTATTATTTCTTCACTTTATAATATATTTTATAAATTTATTATTTATATTATTATTTAATCATTTATATATTAATTTATAAATATATTCTATTTATTTATTATTATTTCATTATTTAATTCATTTTATCTATAAATTATTTATTCATTTTTAATTATTTAAATATATATTTTATTAATTTATTAATTTAATATTAATTTATTATTATTATACTCATTTTTTGTTATTATTATGAAGTATTTATTTATTATTATATTTTTAAATATGTTTTATGTAATTTATTATTTATTTTATTAATTTATTATTATTATTTATTCATTTTAATTATTTAAAATTATATTTTATTAATTTATTATTATTATTTATTCATTTTTAATTATTTACAATTATATTTTATTAATTTATAATTTTGTCCATTTTTATTATTATATTTATTTACTATTATTGTATTCATTTTTTATTATTATTATGTATTATTTAATTCTATTTGTTTATTATTTATTATTTATATTATTAATTATTCATTTTTAATTATTTTTAAATATATTTAATTATTTATTCATTTATTTTTTATATTTTATTTTTAAAATATGTTTTATTTAATTTATTATTATTAATAATAATTTAATATTATTATTTATAAATATATTTTATTAATAAGATCATACTAGACCATGTTGAACCCTCAAAAAATATGGTTCCAAAAACACCCCCTTTGGTTCAATTTGGTCTTATTTGGTCTGGTTCTAAATTTTGAGACCAAGTCCAAACAAACATGGTATGGTCCCTGAAAACAAAGAACAGACCAGACCAGGTGAAACCAAAGAACCTACCAAACAGAGCCTTTAGTGGGGCAAAGTTTAGAATACCTAAACATTAAAGTAATAATAATAAGAGTAAAGTGCAAAAAAAACAACCATCTACTATTAACCAGAAAAAAATTCCACTCAACTATAAAAAGAACATAAAACACTACAACTATGTCAATTAAGTGTAATGTGCCCCATCCCAAAAGAACTTTCATTGCAAAAATACATTTTTACTCTTATAAAAATAAAATAAAGTGTAAAGTGCAAAAAATCTCCCTGAACTATTATTCAATAAGCAAGAAACCCCTTTCAACTATTCTAATTGGGTGCAATGTTCCCCATCAAAAAACAAATTCATTCCAAAAATACAATTTTACCCTTACAAAAATAAAATAATATAAATATATATATTTAAAATATAATATATTAAATTTTGAAAAAAATTTAAAATTCAAAAAAATATATATAAAATTAAAAATATATATAAATTTCAAAAACAATATATAAAATTTGAAAATAATATATAAAATCCGAAAACAATATATAAATTTTGAAAATAAATATATATTTCGGCAAAAATATATATATTTTAGAATAATTTATATAAAAAGAAGATCACTAATTGATATTGATGGTAAATAGTTTGATTCACTTCATTAGAAAAGATATGACATTCTACCAATATATATATAAATTTTAAATTTTGTTTTTCAAAATATATATAATTATATATATTTTTTGAATTTTATATATTTGTTTCAAATTTTATATATATTTCAAATTTTATGTATTTTTTTTAGTTTTATATTTGTTTCAAAATTTATATATTTTTTCGAATTTTATATATTTTGTTTAAATTTTATATATTTGTTTCAAATTTTATATATATATTTCAAAATTTATTTATTTTTTCAAAATTTTATATATTTGTTTCCAATTTTATATATTTGTTTTTGAATTTAATATATATTTTTGAATTTTATATACTTTTTAAAATTTTAATTTAGGGATAAATGTGTTATTTACGAATTATTATCCTTAATTGCACCAAATTAATAATTGAGGGGGATTTCACCCCTTTCGACGAATTATAGTTGAGGATTTTTTTTGCACTTTACCCTAAAATAAATTTATATTTCAAAATACTTTCCTCTCTCCCCCACCCTCCATCACCATTACCGGATTTCTGCAATACCACACGGCCATGCACCACCACCATGCCTGTATGTAAAAATTAAGCTTCCGCCACCGCCAAGCCGCCGCGCCATGAGGGTTGCGCCGTCATCCTCCTCCTCGGCATCTGCCTCCACCCTGCCTCAGGCTTCATTTTTTCCCAAAAATAAGTTTCTATTTTTATATTTAGGGTTAATAGCAAAACACCCCCTGAACTATACCCTCTCTCTAACTAAATCCTTCTGAACTATTTTTTGTGTTGAAAATCACCCAAACTATAATTTTTCCTGCACAGTTATAATACCGTTAAATGAAATTGCATTGGGATCCCCTGAAGTTCCTATTAATTTCGCTCGCACCCTGAAATTTCATTTTCCTTGCAATGATACCCCCTTGAATGGGTGAAATGACCGGAATGCCCTTGTTTTGTCTCCCCTATTTCATGAGATAAATATTTAGGTGGTGAAATTACCTATATGCCCCAAGATTAGAACCCTATAATATTTGGGGTTATTTCCAAATATATTTTTTTTAAAATAAAAATTAAAGAAAAGAGGTTGGAAATATTTCAAAACTTTTAAATAATAATAATAATTAATTAATATGCATTATTTGAAGTGTAAATCTAATGAATATTTCAAAAGATATAGAGTAATGGATTATAAATATTTTCATATTTTTTAAAAAATATTAATTAATTAATATACATTAATTAAAATATAACTCTAATGGATATTTCATAAAATATGAAGTAAAAATATAAGACAAATATATTTCGGTAAACAACAAGTGTTAATCGTTAAGAATAAATTTATTTTTAAAAAAATTAAATAAACTGACCTTGTGAGTTGAATACCTAAATAATAAGCCCCTCTTCTAACCACTAAAAAAAGATATTGTCCTTTTCAATCAGCTAGATAAAATTAGACCAAACCCTTAACGCCATTTACATCTTGGTTTGCTTTTACTTTAATAATATTTTTTATATTTGAGAATCTTCATTTATAGTGTCTCATATATAAAATATCTAAAATACATTTAAATCAAATATTCATTAAATTTAATCCTTACCCCAAACACCTTTAAATCAACTCTAAAATACCCACCAAGCAGCCAGGCCGAGCTGGCCCCGGATATGTGTTTGACACCAACACATATCTGGATTGAATTTATACCCCAATTCTAAGCAGGTTGTGAAGGAATCATCCCAGCCTTCCTTGCATAAGCGAAGATCCCACCGGCCTCAATCACCGGACCGGCGTCTCCAATGGACTTCAACTTGTACTCCTTCCCTGTCGTATGATTAATCAACCTGCTCTCTCCAAGCTCAATCGTCACCACATGTCCAGTCTCTTACTCATCACAAACCCTAACCTCCGAATCCAACGGGTAAACCTCGCCGGTCGCCACAGAATTCCTAAAGAAAATCCTGGCGTAGGACTCCGCCACTCCCGCCGCCCCCAGCACCACCGGCGCGTGCTTGGGGTTGGAATGGGGTTTGAAGTTGGAGAAAGGAGAGAGAGAGGTGAGGTTGGGTTCGTGTGAGGAGATGAATTTAGGGTTTGAAAAAGATGATTGCAGAGAAGATGAAGCCGCCATTGTTGGAAACTTGAGACTGGTTGTGGTTTGAAAGAGATGATTGCAGGCTAAAACAACATTAACCTGTTCTTAATTTATCTGGATTGTATTTTTGTCTTCAAAACAAAAATATGTGTAACCCAAAATTAAAAGAATAAATTAGTTTTTAAACATATATTAATTTTTTTTTATATGAGATTCAATTTTTTTTTTATTATAAATATGTGAAAATTGAATATGTTAGTTTTAATCCATTAAAAATTTGAATATATATAATTGAATAATTTTTACATATGATATTTTTAATTGATTTAAACTCATTAAAAAAGAGGATTAATTTTTTCATAAATTTATATTAAATTAAATTATAGAATTATGTTTAAATATCTTTTTTATTTTTATTTTTGTAGTTTTAGAAATGAAAATGGTCAAATTAATAAAAGTTATATCATTGCTTTCAAACACACATAATTAACATATTGAGTGTAGTTTAGGTATTAAAAAAAATTCAGGATAATGTCATGCATAAAGGAGTGTAAATGAAGATTCTCAAACCTAGTCATAAAATCACTCCTTCAAACTATTTAAAGCATACACTTTACTCCCTTACTGTAATATGAAAATACAGTTCCATTTCTTCCTATTTTACTAATTACACTTTCACCATTTATTACAAAATATATATATATATATTACGAAAATTATAAATTGATTTTTTTATTTTATAAAATTCGCAACAAACATATAAAATTTGAAAAAATATATAAAATTTGAAACAAAATATAAAATTCGAAATAAACATATAAAATTAAAAAAAAAACAAATAAAATTCGAAACAAATATATAAAATTCAAAAAACATATAAAATTCTGAAATATATATATATATATAAAGTGTGACTGAAGTTTAAATGGACAAATCTCAGAGTCATTAGCCAAGGTAACGGATCCTCTCCAGCTCTCTGCAAAGCTATTTCAAGGGCCACGATGGCGACAATGCCCTACGATGGTGACCGAAATTGGAATCAAACCGATATTGTATTAAAATATTTTAATCAAAATTAAATATATTAATATTTGAATCAAAATTAACGATTCGGTTCTGGTTCTCATTTTTAAAGAACCGAAGTATCGATTCAATTCCGATTTTGGTCGGAATCGAAAGCAAACCGCATCGTGAATATATTAATATTTGAATCAAAATTAACGATTCGTTTCCGGTTCTCATTTTTAAGGAAACCGAAAGATATTTGAATCAAAATATTTGTTTATATAATTTTGATTAAAATATTATTTATATAATCTTACTTTTATTTTATATTTATTTCTAGAGAGAAAAGCGGTAGAGAGAAAAAAAAAATAAGTGTTGAATAAAAAATTGTGAGAGGAAATTAGTGGGGCATTTGTCACCATCGTGACCCTTGAAATAGCTCTGTAGAGAGTTAGAGAGGATTCGTTACCGTGGCTAATGAATATAAAGTTTGTCCATTTAAACTTCAGTCACACTTTTTAAATATATATATTTGAATTTTATATATTTTTTAGAAATTTAGATGTTTTTTCGAATTTTATATATTATTTACAAATTTTATATGTTTTTTTTCAAATTTTATATGTTTCTTTCGAATTTTATATATTGTTTCAAATTTTATATATATTTTTGAATTTTATATATTTATTTAGAATTTTATAAAAAAAAATTAAATTGTAATTTTCGTAATATATATTGTAATAAAGAATATAAGTGTAATTAGTAAAATAAGAGAGTTAAAAATATAATTAGTAAAACTATTTTTTTGAATCCTGCCCTATAAGAATAGATTGGGGGGATTTTGTGACACTTTAAAAATTAGAGGGTTAGTTGGGACTTGGGAGGGAGAGTATATTTCACGGTGATTAGTCGCACTTTATAATATACATAAAAACATGAAAAGAGAGATGATTTGAAACTCTTTGCACAAATAGTATAAATCTACCATTACAGCTTTAAAGAAAATTCTTATTTTTGAAAATTTTCTTAAAGCCAAGTTAAATAATAAATAAATTTCAAGCATCACATCAATATATAATAAATTTTAAGACAGCAGAGTTTACAACAAATTCTTTTAATCCGGTTTATCTTCAGTGGGTTTCAACTATATCATTCGAGGTGCAAAAGCCAAAGCCATCAATAGATATTTTTGTGTTACAGTATCACACACGTATATAATATATTTATATATATATATATATATATATGAGTAAAGTACATTAAACCCCGTACTATTTTTTCTTTCTTAACTAACCTCCTAAACTAACTAATAGTCTCTTGAACTATCAAAAACTTACAATTCACTTTATTCCGTTATAACATCGTTACTTAAATTATGATCATTTGGACTCAAATCTCTTGAGATTTTGGTCAATTGCACTCGTCCCCTGAAATTTCATTTTCCTTGCAATGACACCCACTGAATGAGAGAAATGACCAGAATGCTCTTATGTTGTTTCCCTTACTTCATGAGACAAATATTTAAATGGTGAAATTACCTTTATGCCCGAAGATGAAAACCTTATAATATAGGGCAATTTGCATTGACACCCCTTGAGGTTAGGGTCAATAGCAATTAGATTTCGGTCAACCTTTTTTTGGCACTCACACCCCCTGAGGTTCCTCCTTCGTTGCAATGACACCCCCTGGGCGGGTAAAATGACTATAATGCCCCTTTAATTATTTCACTTATTACATTAGGGTAATATATAAAGTATGAAATTACTCATATGCCCAAACACTTCATCCCTCTAAAATTACTAATTACACTTTCACCCCTTATTACAAAATATATATATTACGAAAATTACAATTTAATTTTTTTTCTTTATAATATAATTTGTATATATAATTACAAAAATTAAAATTACGAATATATATATATAATTTTTTAAAAATATATAAAATTTGAAAAAACATATAAAATTCGAAAAAATATATAAAATTTGAAACAATATATAAAATTAAAATATATATATAAAATTTGAAACAAATATATAAAATTCGTAAACAATATATAAAATTCGAAAAATATATAAAATTCATATATATATATATATATATATATATATATATATAAAGTGTGACTGAATTTTAAGTGGACAAGGCTCAAAGTCATTAGTCAAGGTAACGGATCATCTCCAACTCTCTGCAAAGCTATTTTTATTGCCACGATGGCAACACATACCCTACGATGGTGACCGAAATCGGAATCGAACCGATACTTTATTAAAATATTTTAATCAAAATTAAATATATTAATATTTGGATTAAAATTAACGGTTCGTTTCCGGTTCTCATTTTTAAAGAACCAAAAGTATCGGAACTGAACCGTTAATTTTGATCCAAATAAAAATTTACTTTCGGCTCTTTAAAAATGAGAACCGGAACCGAACCGTTAATTTTGATCCAAATATTAATATATTTAATTTTGATTAAAATATTTTAATAAAGTATCGGTTCGATTCCGATTTCGGTCACCATCGTGGGACATGTGCCGTCATCGTGGCCATTGAAATAGCTCTACAGAGAGTTGGAGATGATCCGTTACATTGGCTAATGATTCTGAGACTTGTTCACTTAAACTTCAGTCACACTTTATATATATATATATATTTGAATTTTATATATTTTTTAGAATTTTATATGTTTTTAGAATTTTATATATTGTTTTCGAATTTTATATATTTGTTTCAAATTTTATATGTTTTTAGCATTTTATATATTGTTTACGAATTTTATATATTTGTTTCGAATTTGATATATATATTTTTTAATTTTATATATTGTTTCAAATTTTATATATTTTTTCGAATTTTATATGTTTTTTCAAATTTTATATATTTTTTACAAATTATATATATATATTCGTAATTTTAATTTTCGTAATTATATATACAAATTATATTATAAAGAAAAAAAATTAAATTGTAATTTTCGTAATATATATTTTGTAATAAGGGGTGGAAGTGTAATTAGTAATTTTAGAGGGGTGAAATGTTTGGGCATATGAGTAGTTTCATACTTTATATATTACCCTAATGTAATAAGTGAAATAATTAAAGGGGCATTATAGTCATTTCACTCGCACAGGGGGTGTCATTGCAACGAAGGAGGAACCTCAGGGGGTGTGAGTGCCAAAAAAAGGTTGACCGAAATCTGATTGCTATTGACCCTAACCTCAGGGGGTGTCAATGCAAATTACCCTATAATATATATATAACAACTATTCTAAAATGTGAGGGGTTGAAAATATTTTCAAACATTTTCTTCAAAATAAAAATTATTGAATTAATATGTATTAATTAAAGTGCAACTCTAAGGAGTATGTCAAAATGATATAGAGTAAAATAAAAGGGGTTGGAAACGTTTGAATACTTTTAAAAAATAATAATAATTAATTAATATGCATTACTTGAAGTATAACTGTAATGAATATTTCAAAATATATAGAGTAAAAATATACGATAAAGGGTTATAAATATTTTCATATATTTTTAAAATAAAAAATTAATTAATTAATATACATTAATTAAAATGTAACTCTAATGGATATTTCATAAGATATAGAGTAAAGATATAAGACAAATATATTTCGGCAAGGAAAAATAATATAACTTAAAATGCAAAAATTTGTATATTTATCTATCTAACTATATACTACTAATAAAAACACAAGGAATGTCTAATATTTCGATTCATTATCATCTTTTACAATATAAAAAATTATAATAAGTAAAGTTTGATATTATTTAAAGTGTTAAAGCTTAAATTAACTTTACAGAAAAATTAATAAATAATAAACCATTTGTCATATTTTTAAAAAAATATACAAAGTTATAATAAGTAAAGTTTGTTATTATTTTATAGTGTAAGGGATTAAATTAATTTTACACAAAGAATAATAAATTATAAACCATTTGTAACATTTCTATACATTTATCACATCTTATAATACAACAAAAGCTATAATTAAAATGTATTACTAGTTGTTTAAACTGTAGGAGTTGTATAATATTTATTTACAAAATAAATTAAATTATATGAGCTCACAAATATTTTATACATGGATCACCTTCTAAAATACATAAAAAAAAAAAATTATAATCATAAATAAAGTGTATTATTATTATTTAATGTAAAAGGTCACAATATTAGTTTTAGGAAAAAATTGAAAAATGATAACTTTTGGGACTTATATTACAAAAAATATTTTAAAGAAATGTGATAATATTTCAAAAATCATTGTATCAGAAGTACTTGAATTTTTTTTCAAATAGAGCTTAAGACACAAGGGTTGTTTGGTCCATTAATTTAGCCAACTTGTCTTTTACATTAAAGAAAGGGCACAAGAGTCATTTTATGGGGTCTTCACCCCTTCAAGGGGGTGTCATTGCAGAAAAAATGAAATATCAGGGGGCGAGTGCAATTGACCAAAATCTCAAGGGATCTGAGTGTAAATTATCTCAAGGGATCTCAGGGGAAAAACATTTTAAAGAAATCGGAGGTACCAACTTCTCGAAACAACTTTTGCTTCTCTTTTCTTCTGCAGAAAGCCGAATGCAGAAGTTATGTCAAACATAACCTAAATCCTTAATTCAAAGTAGTGAATTGAGTTCAATTGAGTGAAATAGATAAAATTCTCCAACTCAAAATAGTGAAATTGACTTTAATGAAGTAAATCCCCAATTTAAAGTAGTTTAATTTAGTGAAATGACTAAAATTCCCAATTCAAAGTAGTTTAATTGAGTTCAATTGAGTTTAATTGATAAAACCCCAATTCAAGTTAATGTAATGAAATTGATTTAATTGTGTTCATTTAATTAAATTTGATAAAATCCTCAATTCAAAGTAATGAAATTGACTTCAATTAAGTGAAGTTGAGTAAATCTCCAAATTCAAAATAGTTTAATTGAGTTCAATTGATAAAATTCTCAATTCAAATTAGTGAAATTAAGTTCAATTGAATAAATTTCCAACTTAAAATAGTAAAATGGACTTGAATTGTGTGAAATTGATAAAATCCCTAATTTAAATTAGTGAAATTGACTTTAATCAAGTGAAATCGAGTAATTCCTTAATTAAAATTAGTTTAATTGAGTAAAATTGATAACATTCCAAATTTAAAGTAATGCAATTGAGTGAAATTAAGTTCAATTTAGTAAATCCACAACTAAAAGTAGTTCAATTGAGTGAATAATAAATCATATTTTAAAATAAGATATAGATCTTTAAATAATATATTGTTAATAGTACATTTTAATGATAATTAATTGAATGTAATTTAAATTTAAATTTGGACGTAGATCTATCTCATTTATCTCTTTTTGTAATTGTTGAAAATAGTTTAATTACAATTACATTATTGAAAAAGACACATAAATTCAAATAATATATTATAATAATGCGCTTTAATGATACTTGTTTGAATGTAGTTGTTGAAATTTAATATTTAATTAATTTTAATTTTATTGTTTAGTAGATAAATGTATGAAAACAATAGCCTTACACTTTTATAATATTATAAATATAAATAGATAACTATTTACTGTAAAATATGATATTATGATTTAGTTTGAAATAGTATATTAGTGATATAAGATATAATTTAGTTTAAAATAATATTTTATGTGATATATTATTAATATAAATATATTAAATAAATGTGAACAGTACCGGATTGAATCGGATTAACTGGATTATCAAAAATAAAATCCAGAACCGATCCGTAAAATACCAGATTTGGTATTTTTTGATCCATGTCTAATCCAATCCATAATGAAACCGATCCAAAATATCTGAACTGAATTGGTCGGATTGGATTTTCGAATTCGCCGGATTTTTGTCCACCTCTAGTATCACATATCTAATAAAAAAAAAAATAAATTATGTATGAATAGAAAAATATATATATATATTTTATAATATTGTCAATCAATAATTTTAATAAATTTTGATAATATAATGATAATTTGTTTTAGATATATAATACCTATAATAGAATATCTTATTTAGATATGTAATAAAAAATAAAATTTCGTTCCATTATGAAATTTGATAATATAATGGTAGAATTTCTTAGATATGTAATACCTACAATGGATAATGTGTAAGATATTTTACATAAGATATTCCATTATATTACCAATTTTTATTTAAATTATTGATTGACAATAGTATAAATATATATATATATATATATTTTCTATTTGTACATACAAAATTATATATATTTTATTAGATATGTAATACCTATAATGGTTTTAGTCTTTTAGATATAACCCTTTAATATTTTTTTAGAACTATTTATATAGTAATATATTAAAAATTAAGAACAATAATTAAATAATGGATTTTTCTTAGTATTATTATTGATGAAATTTTTTTAGTGGTAGAATTTACTTATAAATATATATTTCAAAATATTTTTGATGTTTTGAATTTTTATATTTAAAATAAAATTATATATATCGTATATCTTAGTAGTATTTATTTATTGTAGATTTTTTAATAATAATAGTATGATTATAAGAGTGATTGGTGTAATGGGTAAAAAGTAGGGTTTAAGAATGGGGTAACTTAGATATTTCACATGAAAATTAAATTAATCAAGGATACTAAAGTTATTTTATACCTTCAAATGGTGTCATTGCAACACTTTATAAACATCAAGGGGTGTCAATGTAAAATAGTCCGTTGACCAACATCTATCTATAATTGATCAATACTTAGGGGGTGTTAATGCAAATTACCCATATATATATACATATATATATATATATTTACGTCTAGTGCCAAATTTAGGTGAAATTTAGGTGATTAGCTATCTGTAAGGCCTGTTTGTTTATTGGTTATGGTCCCATTTTTTTGGTATTGTCATGATTTTTTAAGAGCAAATTATGTTTGTTCTCCATTGGTCTCAAAATATATAACCAGACTAAGTTGAACCAAAATAACTTTTTTTAGGACCACAATTTTTGGTGGTTCTATTTGATCTGGTTACAAAATCTATTCAAAATATAACAAAAATGTCTTATAATAATTGAACCACATCTAACTAATATATAAACAAAAACACAATAATAAATAAAATTAATTAAATAATACATAAAAATAAATAAACGAATAAATAATAAATTAATAAAATATATTTATAAATTAATAAAAATAAAAATTATAAATTAAATAAAATATATTTAAAAATTAATATAAATAAATGAATACAAAATAATGAATAATAAACAAAATAAATTAAATAATACAACAAATAAAAAAATATAATAAATAATAATAATATAAATAATAAATTAATTAAATATATTTATAAATTAATTAAACAAATAAATAAATAATAATAAATGATAAATTAATAATATAAATAATAAATTAAATAAAGCATATTTATAAATAAAATAAAAATAATGAATAATAAATAAAATGAATTAAATAATACATAAATAAATAAATAATATGCAAAATGAATTAAATAATACAATAATAATAAATTAAATGAATTATATTTATAAATAAATGAATAATAAACAAAATGAATTAAATAATACATAGTAATAAGTAATAAATTAAATGAATTAAATAATACATAAAAATAATAATAAATAAATATAATAATAATATAATTAATAAAATATATTTAGAGATAAATAAAAATAAATGAATAAATAGTAATAAATAATAAACAAAATGAATTAAATAATATATATAAAAAATAATAATAATAATAAAAAGGAATTAAATAATACATAAAAATAAAAAATAATTAAATGAATAATAAGAAAAATGAATTAAATAATTCATAAATATAATAGTAAATGAATAAATAATAATATATATAATAAATGAATAAATAATAATATAAATAATCAATTAATAATGTAAATAATAAATTAAATGAATTATATTTATTAAAAAATGAATAATAAACAAAATGAATTAAATAATACATAATAATAATAATAATAATAATATAAATAATCAATTAATAAAATATATTTATAAACAAATAACAAATATAAAAAAAAATTAAAATAAAAAATATTATAATGCATTATTTGCATGTTATCGATTCTTGAAATTATTATGTAATATTAGTGTGTGACTTATGAAATTTGTGTGATTGTAATTTTTGTATAATAGAAAATGTGGCTTGTATAAACTTATTTGTTATTATATTTGATAATTAGAGTGTAATAATCATACTTTAAGAAATTTTTACAAAATCAATATAACATTATTATGTAAGAAATATGTAATAAAAATCAATCAAAAAGATTTTAACAAATGTTTACAAATTAAATATGTGGGTATTAATGTTATTACATCATATAAAATATATTTAATATTTTAACAGTTTAATAGAAATTTAAGACCAAACTAATTTGATAAACATGGTCTGATTTCAATTTTCTAGACCAAAATTATCAAATCAGACGGCTTATCGAACTGAATTTTAGAACATAACTTGATCACTGTACCAGTTACCAAAAAAGGGTCTTTTTCATACAACTGGATGGGGCTTAGGGGCTAACATGTCACATGTGAGTTGATGTGACACTCTTGACTCTTCTGATTGATCACTGTACCAGTTACCAAAAAGGGTCTTTTTCATACAACTGGATGGGGCTTAGGGGCTAACATGTCACATGTGAGTTGATGTGACACTCTTGACTCTTCTGATTTCGGGTCAGTATGATTCGGATGTATGGACCCTATTGTGCTCTTTTTAACCCTACCCAAAAAGCCATCTCACCTCCTTCTTCTCAAGGATAATGACATGTCTGATTAATCAAAATTGCCCAATCTACCCTCAGCTAGAAATAAAATAAAATAAACAATTGGCAAAACCATGAAATAATTACCGACTAATTAATAGTTAGGTTTGATTGATTTCATTCAACTAGTCAAATTGAAAATTTCCAAGCTATTTGTCACGACTGGTCATAGGATAAAGAACATAAAAAGCGATATACATAAGATTGTGTTATCGAGTTAGAGCAATTATATCGAAAATATTGTATTATAAAATGTAAAGAGTCACGTCAGTAAAAGTGATAGTATTTTTCTGTTAGTGTGATTTGCTATTTTGAATGAAAAGAGAGGAGAGCAAGAGGTAAAAAAAGTAATCTATGTTTGTTTGCATGTTTTAAATTAGTTTTGTATTTTTTTAAAACTAAAAGTTAGATTATTTTACAAAAAAATTATTTGGTTAAATTTTTTTAAAATAATTTTTAGAGAACTCAGTTATAAAAATATATTTGATTGAGTAAACTCTCAATTTTCAAACATACACATAAAAAATAAGTAATTGCAAATGTTAATAACCTTTATCGAAAAACCTCATCACTAGTTTTTCATGTTCTCCTATCACAGGCAATGTCTTTTGTCTTTGTCTTCACATTCTGTCTGTGAATTTTTGTTAGTTCATATATGGATGTGTCTTTTAAATCTTTTTCTTTCAATACAAAGGAACCAAGTTAAGATTTTGGGGAAAAACTAATAATTAACTTGTTTCTAGAGTGAAAAATTCAAGGACTTGATCCAACCAATTATAATTCGGCCTAAATTTGTTTGAATTATGCCACTAACAATAAATTGAGAGTTCTAGGTCATTAATTTTTGGTATTGAGATGAGAAACGTTTCCAACTGTCTACTTTCAGTTTCTTGTTGGTGGTTAATAGTTATAGACTTTTTCAACCCAAACACATTAAAGTATATTTAACATTAAATAATACCAAATTTTCCAAAACTTCATTTTCTTAATTGATTTGAAGTTGGAAGTTACGCATCATAAATGCCAGAATATATTGAGTTTTTTTTTTATTAGCTATTAAGTATTAACATAAAATCCCTCTTAATTTTGGTTTGTTAATAAATACCCCGCCCTTGAGCTACGTAATGTTTCATTCATTTTAAAATATTTCACAAACACTCCTTTTATTTCAAAACGATATAGTTTTAGGACAAAAAATTTGAAACCATAAGGGGTTTATGTTAAAACGCTGAAATCGTAAAGAATTTTATAAACTTAAAAGGGGTTGATGAAAAAAATTCATAATGGAGGGAGCAATATGACACTCAGAAGAATATTTATTAAAAATTAAAAATTATCGTAAGAGATTTTATGTTAATAACCGTTCCTTTTCTTATTTGTTCTCTCACTTTTTATGTCACATGCCCACCTATACACATACTATGTACATACGCAGATTACTAGTAAAAAGCATCTGAATGTAGTTGTAAAAGAAAATTGACATTCATTTTATCAGGAACTGTAATTTTAAATAACTTATTTTACAAATTAAAACATGGTTGATCACCAAACATGAAAGTAATAAAATAGAACATACTTATAAAAAAGACAAAAATCGCAAGCAATATATTCTTAAGAAACAATTGTAACAAGAATTTAAGTTAATTTTTTTTTTATTTTGTTAAAAGAAAAGGAATATCTCATTTCATTCATATTATCAAATAATAGCCATGACAATAGACTTGGATGTGTTATGAGATGTGACTAGTGACTATACGTCACGTGCTCAAATAGCCTTTTTTTTTTTTAGTGGTTGTTAGATGTAGTTTTGTCATAAATAGACTGGCACACACTTTGTACATTGCACTTTTTTTAAAAAAAAAAAGAGCAATGGTTTTATAATATATGAACATAAATGTATATAAATCTATACCATCAATCACATCTATGGAACGAATAGATTGGTAAATTCAATAAACTACATAAGCACAGATTTGATAATACCTCAAAATGTTCAAAGCATGGTGGACCCCAATTCCATGGTAACTGGATTTTGGTGTTGATCTGAATGACAATCGTGAGAACATTGAGGAGGAGAGACTACAATGTTGCAATAAAACTATTTAATTATATAACCTAAAAGATCATTATTTATGTTACAAATAGTGATCGTTCACTAATTAATTATTATACCTAAATATTAAAATTAATACTCCGTCATGGAACCTAAATAAAGTTAAAAGGGAGTATTAATTATTCAAATAAAAATATTTTTCAGTTATATAATTTTATTATATTTTAAAAATAAATTAAATATTTAAAAATAACTCATACTTTTATAAGTAGTATATTATATGAAATATTTATCCTAATTCTCAAAGGTTGCAGTCCATATTGGTCTTAGTCAGTTGAGGTTAGCCCTTTGATTTCTGACGGATTGATTACATAAGAATTTCTATGATTACAACATTAATTTCCCCAACTTTCTCAATCTTCATTGATGTTATTAAATTAATTCTTTTGACAACAAAATGAGAATGACAAATCAGCAGGGCCACCATAGGACAACATTTGATGAAATGTGAGGGGGAACGACTACGAGAGAAGTTGAAAATTATATCCTATGTTGGATGAGATAGTTCTATCCTATATATATTCACACACATATATATATATACACACACACATTACACTGCAGTCTCTTCCTTTGTTGATGAGCCTCGATCACACACCCTTCGGTTTGTTAATTAACTTAGAGAAGAGGAAGAAATTTCATTATGGTAGAGGGACAATTTTTAACAACACAACTGCTGGGGCAATTTTACTATTTTATTCATCAATTATAATTTTTTTTAAAATATATCAAAAAATTATATATTAAAAAAAAAAAATATGGCCAAAGTGAGTCCGTGCCTGCTTATGGTGTGCTTATAAAAAAGGATTATTGTGAAGTAAAAAGGGGAGAAAGATTGAATAAATTTTTTTTTTTCCGGTAATTCAAATTTATTAAAACATGAACCAAGAAAGAATACAATCTTGCCATGTAAGGAGAAAACCCAGCAAAAGCTGGAACAAAAAGAACCCCTAACAACTCACTGGAACAGAGGGGGCAAAAGAAAAAACGAAATCAACCGAGACATCCCATGGACGCTCAGGTAAGGGAGATCACAAAGCTTGGAAGGGACCAAGCAGCAGTTATCTCTCTACTAAGCTTTGTGTTCTTGAAGGTCAAAGCTGTGAACTTCATTCTGACATGAGCTTTGATTGCCAAAGTTAGGCCCCTAGAGGATGTGAACTTGTGGCTGAAAATCCTGCAATTTCTTTCCCTTCAGATAGTGTAGACTGCAGCAGCAATGCATAGCCTAAAGACATTCCCTCTCGAGTCACAATCCTTTGCTTCCCAAAGCTCTGAAGCCCAGACTATGATATCCTCTAGGGATGTAATACCCAAGTAGACTCCACAAATATTTTGAATCCAGTTCCATATTCGAAGGGAGAAAGTACATGAGAAAAACTAGTGTTCATATGACTCATTCATAACACCACACAGACAACACAATGGAGAAAGGTTGGGCGGGAGCCCTGGTTTGTCCTTGGTTCTTAATCTTTTATGCATGGCCATCCACAAGATAAATGCATGTTTTGGGATATGGTGTTGGGACCAAACAGAATGTTGCCACTTGCATGACAAAGTGGGAGGAGTGAGGGCCAGGTAAGTTTGCTTGAAGTTGAAGTTGCCATGGTCAGAAAGAGTCCAAGAAAGGTTATCCCCATTTCCTTGGTGGATGGTCGGTAAAGAAAAAAACCAACTAGGGGAGGCAGTAGCATGGAGAGAGGGAGGGATTTTCCATTGATTATTTCTAATGAGCCTGGTCACTTTTGTATTAGGAGACCACCTATATAAGCCAATATTACTCTCAATGAACTCTTCTTGGTTAGAAAATAGAGGCCCATTAGGTAACCAATAGTCAAACCAAAGGAAATAATTTTTCCCATCCACAATCTTATGCTTGATGAATCTCTTGGCTAACCCTCTTAGCTTTAGAATTCCTCTCCAATTCTGGGAACTTAAAGGAGAGGCCTTGATATTCCAAAGGCATTTCTTCTTGACCAGATTTGCATGGACCCAATCGTACCAAATTGATTGACCATTATCACTAACAAGCTGCCATATTTGTTTCAAGGCAACAACTCTGTTAAGATGCAAAAGATTTGGGAGTCCAAGACATCCATTCTCTTTAGGCTTGCAAATAGCTCTCCAACTGATTTTGGCTCCCCCAAGTCTTATGTATTTCCCTGTCCAAAGAAACCTACACAGAATAGAGTTGATATTTCTGATGGCATATTGAGGAAGGATCATGTGGGAGCTCCAGAAGGCATGAATGTTCAAAAGAATGGCTTTGATGAGCTGTAATCTACCTGCATAAGTTAGAAATTTTGCATGCCAAGAGGATATTCTGCAAATAATCTTCTCAATCATACATTTAATTTCATTGTGCTTGATTCTTGAAGAGGAAAGTGGCAGCCCAAGATACCTGATGGGGAAGCAACCAAGATCAAATCCACCCATATTTCTCAAATAGGTAATGGTATCATCATTAACACCTGATAAGAAAATAGAGCTCTTAGACATGTTAGAAGCTAGGCCAGAGAGAGCATAGAAATCTTGGATAACTTCCTTGACAATTTGGAGAGAATGGCCATCACCATGACAAAACACCATCAAGTCATCAACAAAGCTTAGATGAGTGAGCCTAGTTTTCTGACATCTCCAATGAAATTCAAAGAGAGGTTTGTTTACAGCTTCTTGGAGAATAGAGGATAGAACATCCATCACAATGACAAATAAGAATGGAGATAGAGGATCCCCTTGTCTGAGCCCCTTAGCTCCCTTGAAAAATCCTTCCAACTCACCATTAATGGAGACTGAAAATGCAGTGGTGCAAACATATGCTTCAATCCAAGATATGAACATTCTAGGAAAATTGAGAACTTTTAAAGTATCAATGAGAAACTGCCAATTAACTGTGTCATAGGCCTTATGCAAATCTATCTTCATGGTGCATTTAGGAATAGATGAGTTAAGCTGATAACCATAGAGGAGCTCCTGAGCAGTTAATAAATTATCACTAAGTCTTCTCCCTTTGATAAAAGCTGTTTGAGATTTGTCAATGAAGGAAGGCAAGAGGTTTTGGAGTTTCTTGGCAATGAGCTTGGCTATGACTTTATAGATGATATTGCAGCATGCAATAGGCCTGAAATCATTCATTGAAGAAGGATTGGGGCATTTGGGAACCAATGTCAGAGAAGTGGTGTTAATCATTTTGAGAATACGGCCATTAAGAAAAAAATTCCTGAATGCTTTTGGTGATATCACTCCCAATAATTGGCCATGCTCTCTTGAAGAAGTGGGCATTAAATCCATCAGGGCCAGGGGATCTAGAGGGGTTGAGGTCCAATAAGCATTTGTGGATTGTTTAAGCATTAGGAATATCACTAAGAGTAACAAACTCACTCTGAGGGATTGATTTTGTATACACTTTCCTAATAGCTTCGATACCAGGGTAGGAGAATGAGGATGTACCTAGGATGTTTTTGAAATGATTCTCAGGTAAAGACTCGGTGATAGTTCCATCAGGAAGTTTGAGAAAGCAAATCCTCTTCTTGTTGCATTTGGAGTTGAAAATTTTCATGAAGAACTTAGTGTTCTTATCTCCATCATTAAGCCATCTGATCATTGCCTTTTACATGAAAATAGTCTCCTCAGCAAGAAGAGCTTTAGTGTAGATTTGGATGATCTCTTTCTCCTCGTCTTGCACTCTCTCATCAGTAGGATTAAGATCAAGCTTCCTTTGGCAGTTATCCAATGTCTCTTTAGCACTAACAACTCTACAGGATACATCATTGAATTCCTTCTTATTGAGATGTTTCAGTTTTCCTTTGAGGATCTTGAGCTTCATGGTGACCTGGAACATTGTGCAACCTGCAATATTACTTTCCCATGTGTCTTTCACAGTAGCCATGAAAAGAGGGTGGTCAGCAATATAATTGAAAATTTTGAAAGGGATATTCTTTTTGGGAACAATGTTACCAGTCTTGACAATGAGGGGAGTATGATCAGAAATCCCATATGGAAGGAAGGAGCATTCAGATTGGGGTAGGTTAGATATCCATCTATCATTAACCAAAGCCCTATCTAGTTTCCTAGAGATATTAACACTACCTCTGCTCTTGTTGGTCCATGAGTGATAAATACCATTGTATCTTAGATCACTTAGATCATTTTGGAAAATACAATCACTGAAGTGCTGCATACCAGCATTCCAGTTTCCAGCCCCTCCAAAATTTTCACAAGGGTGGGATATTGTGTTGAAGTCCCCAATAGCAAGCCATGGAACATGAGTGGAAGACGAACCAAATCTACATAGTTCATCCCATAGTTGAGTTCTCTGGCCAGCAGTGTTGTAAGCATAGATAAAAGAGATATTGTAAGTGTTAAGAGGATCAACCTCTGTGACACTCATATGTAAACCTTGAGCAGAGGTCATTTGCACAACAATTTTAAGCTTGTTAGGGTTGAATAAGATTAGAATTTTGCCCAGACAAGAGTTGTTGTAATTGTGAATGATACTCCAATTTGGAGCAATGGAATGAGCAATGGAGTCAACATTTTCAGCTTGAACCTTAGTTTCCAAAATAGCAATGATTTGGAGATTTTGCTCAGCAATGAGCTTCTTTATTGCAATTTGTTTTTTCTGGGGAATTGAGGCCCCTTATATTCCATGTTCCTATTATCATTGGGAGATGGTGAGTAGAAGCAGACCAGTAAAACCTAGGACATGAGCAGTGAGACCGGGCACACCCTTCTTATTCTTCCTCTTCTTCTGCTTCTTAGTGCTGGTAGAAGAGTTGGTTGGGTGATCCATGGGGGAGCCACTAGAAGAGGTTTCAGAGGTAAGAGAGGCTACTTGGTTAGTAACATGTGCTTTTCCAGCAATCACTAATTCCTTGTTGATTCTCTCAGGTTCCATGGTTTGGGTTATAGCAACCTCAGTAACCACCTTGTTGTTACAGGTAGTAACACTATCTCTGCTAATGTTGTTGTTTAGTTCAGGGGTTACTCCAATAGTATTGTCCTTAGCAGGCTCAACTACATTAGATGGCATCAATTCCATCCCACTGGGAGTTGGATTATTTGATGGGGGATGGGATTTGGAACTCCCAGGTTTCCTTTTCCCAACCACAGTCCAACCATTCCCATTACTCAAAGTAGTACTACTACCATTTGGGTTCTCATGAACAGGTTCAATTGTTTGGGTGTTGATGTCCATTTCTTTCTGGTGCAAATCAGTCAAGATGGGGCAATGAGTGTCAAGGTGCCCAAAGTTCTTGCATGCCACACACACTTGTGGTTTCCATTGATACTCAACAACTATCTCAGTTAATTTACCATTTGGTTTCTTGATCATGAATTTCTCCACAAATGGTTTGGAGGCATCCATTTCAATACAAACACGGATGAAACTCAACCTCTTCTTAGTTACAGTAAGGGTGTCACCATGGAGAGGTTTACCAATACAACTTGCAATGAATCCAATGCCTCTTCCAGTCCAGTATTGGATTGGAATGTTGAACAATTTAACCCAAAGTGGAACACGACTACATGCTTCCTTCGTAAATTCAAACTCATGGGTCCATCTTTGGAGAATGAGAGGTCGACCAAGGATCATACAAGGGCCAGAGGAGAGAATGGTTCTACAAGCTTCATCATTGCTAAATCTAAAGATGTAAAAACCCTTATCATCAGCTAGAACCTCTTCCAAACCCTTCGTGCCCCAAAGTTTCATAACAGAGGGATGGACAACGGAGTAGGGTAATTTCTTTTGTAAAAAGTGGCCAACAAGACAATTGACCTAGTGTTTAGCACCCTCAACCGCCATGTCAATAGGTGGTTCAATAATGATGGGCTGGTCATTAATGAGGTTGTGCTCGTGATACTCTAAGACCATAGTAGGTGAAGCAGTGCTAGGCGCAGCTGCAATAGCTGCCCAAGAGGATGAGCCATGCTTTATAGTAGGTTTTGCAGGAGTAAGAGTAGGTGGGTTCCCAACATGTGAAGAAAGTTGTTTACCTTTATCCTTGAATTGAGGTTTTGCATGCCCAATGTTTGACCTGTCAGAAGAGCCATCACGTGATTCCTCCAAAAACTCACCTACCTCCTTTCCCTCACTCGCGCGTGGAGCAAGTGGCTGAACCTTAACTGGATTGGCTCCCCCAATCGGTGGCCGGCGACTGGTGCTTTTTCCCCTTCTGGTTCCACCACTTTGGATAGGTTGGGAAAGAGGCTGTTGGTAATGCATGATGCTTTTCTCAACTGCAGCTATCTTTGCCTTGGCTGCGTTGAGTTCGCACATAGCATTATGGAGCTCCTCTCTTGAGAAATCAAGGGCCTTAGCTTTGTCAGGTGTCATGGCTTTAATCCCTGGGGGGTTATTGACAGTGGGTTTAACCATGGAGATGGAAAACGTACAGGGTTGAAGAAAACCAGGATGAATAGGGAGGGTAGTGGTGGGAGGGATAAGAAAAGAGAGATGGGACGTGGGAGAGGTTGGTGGTGGTGGCTTGAGGGTGTTTAATCAGGTGGTGAAGAGAGCAAAAGGGTGGGTTGGTCAGGTGCCATCTTTCTCTGTTATTTTCTTCATGAGATTGAATAAATTGATGCTACTTACTTTGATGTATATACATGTATGTATAAAATCTTCCAAATTACACCTATTCTAGGTGATACTGTAATAGTTTCTCTCCCTTTTTATTGACTCTCTTTGTTCTTAGAAAATTTTCCTATTCTCTCAGGAGTATTAATTTCTCTCTATTATTTTCTTAATAATTCTAATATTTTTCATATATTGGGGCTTATGACCACATAGATATTGGCAACATAAAATTGTCCTATGGTAACATTAATTTTATCTATTTTGGCCATCACTTGGCAAGAATTGACCAAATTAATCAGAAAGAAATGTGTGGTGGCAAGTGAAGTACACTTGTTCTGGTTTAGGGTATGTATGGAGGCCATTATGTTGTTGTTGTTGTTTATTTGTTTATTTTTGTGTTTGAACAGTAGAATGTTCAACAGTTCTACCCCACTATGAAGCCCTTTTCAAACAATTAAATGTGTGTAAGTGTGTGTGTATATATATATATATATATATATAATGTGCACAAACCATTATACCATAAGACACGAAGTTATAGGTCCAAGTGCACTTCCCACTCTGGTATCTAGATAGAGTTATGAATTAATAGTTGAACACCGCAACAAGATGACCAGATGAGAATGCAGAAAATGATGAGTACCATAGTGATCATGCAAAGGGGTCATATCATGGATGACATGACCATATTACACAAATATATCATACACATATATTAAATTCAACCGAAAGTTTGTCAGTGTCCAATTTTAAAACTATAATCTTGTACTTTTCTTCTACTCCACGATTCCCTTTATGCATACTTATCCTATAAATAGAATTCAATATCTTATTTCTATATTATTTGTTAATAATTAGTATATAATCAAATATTAAAAAGTACAAAATGACAAATCTAAGGACGGGATTCAAATCCAGAAACAATCCACCTGTAGAATAATTTCTCTTTACTGAACCTAATTTTAGGGTGTATATATAAACATTCACGTCAGTAATTTTTTTTTTTAATTCAATCATATTTCAAATTATAGAATAATATATTTGTAGTTATAATATACATAAATGATAATGTGGATGTTTATACACCTTATATTCAAGTTAACGGATATATGGAGAAAGATAGCTGTATTGGTTTATCTTTATGCAACGGCCTCGTATTTGAGTACCTAACTGGGCCTCCTACACTTGGGCCTCCTAAACTGATAGGAGCTTTGCTTTGTTTGGGATTGACGGACTGTCTTCTTTGTTAGTTGGCCCAATTGTCATGTAGTTTACTTAATTAGTACTAATACATTCTGCCTTTTAACTTTTTGTAACTCAAATAAATAAAATACCACTAAAATGGATTTTTTTATTTATTTTATAAAGACATATTTTTTCAACACAAACTACTTTTGATTTGTATTGTATTTATTCACCTTCTTTTTTAGTCCCACATAATTTTATTATTTCAAAATTTAAATAAGATATGATGTTCATGTGCCCTAAATCGTTTTAAAAAATTAAACAAATTATAAAATTTATATAATTTTTACGAATTTTATATGTTTTTTCAAAAAATATATATTATTTTTGAATTTTATAAAAAAATTCAAAATTTAATATAGATATTTTATTTAAATTCTAATACAAATGATAATAATAAAATGAAATATTGGAGGTAATTTGGGCATATAGTGGTTTAAAGGGGTTAATCTATTTTTTTCCCTTAATCTATTTTTTTCCCTATTTTTTGTTAGACGCGAAAAAAAAGGTGAAGAAAAAACAAAATGGGAAAGGGTAATTTCGCAAAAAAAATTCAAACAAGTGCCACCCTCCGCAACTTTTTGGCAGTACTACTAAAGTGTGACAAATCATCCATTTGGGGATTTTTTTTAAAATTATTATTTTTATTTTCAAATTTTTTTTCTTAAAAAAAAAATAAGAAAAAGAGACGAGGAAAAAATAGTCGATAACCAAAGAATGGTATGGTATACCAGCGAGTGAGACGCGAGTCGCTACTCGTGACCCTCCCGTGTCAAGATCGTCCGAGCCACATTCGTACAAGAGCAGAAGAATCAGGAGTACTACTCTCAGTGCAACAAATACAAGAGGCGGGAAAAAGAAAAAGAAAGAGAAACAGAGAGAGAAAGAGAACGAGAGATAGAGAGAGAAAGCGAGAGATAGAGATAGAGAGATGAGGGAGAGAGTCGAAGAGCCATCGGTGGACGATAGATACAGTCAGTGGAAGTCTCTCATCCCTGTCCTCTACGATTGGGTCGCCAACCACAACCTTCTCTGGCCCTCTCTCTCTTGCAGGTACCTCTTTCTCTCTCTAGGGTTTCATTTCTCACTGCATTTCAGCTCTCTAGGGTTTTTGCTGCTGTTCTTACTTTTTAGTTCAAGCTGATTTAGTTTTTTCACACTCTACATTTCTGAAACCCTTGTTTGGTTGCTCATAAAATGTGAGAAAACAACAGGCAAGTTCATGTATCTGAGATATAAGCTGAGTGTGGGGATCTGTTGTGCTTTTTTTCCCCTTTTGTGCGAAAATGAGAAGTGTAATGTAGAGAAAATTTGGACTATTCTATTTGCCCTAAATTTAATTTTCTCAGCAACCAAATGGTTTCACTGCTGTACGAGCATCTCTATTTCTAATTTATTTGTATGTTTTAATTGTTTTGACTGGTTGGATAATGAAAGCAGCCTTGTGTAATAATTTTCTTTGACACAAAAAATATTGAGGTGCTTCCCCCCTCCCCCCCCCCCCCCCCCCCCCCCCCCCCCCGAGTGATACATGACCAAAAACTATTGTGTAGTGGATACAAGATACACCTCACGAATGGGATTCCTGATGTGCAATGCAACTCAAATTTTTTTTGAATTCTAACTAGTGCTAGATAAAAATGTATGCACTGGGGTGGTTTGAATGCACTGATTGCAACTCATTTTATTTGATATTAAGTGATGCTAGATAAAAATGGATGCACTGGGGTGTTTTGAATGCACTGACTCTGTTGGAGTGATTTATTTTCAGATGTATTCTTGAACAAATTATCATATGGGCATATGCCATTTAATTTCTTCTGTGATTATATTTTTTGTTTTTGATAGATGGGGTCCACAGCTTGAGCAAGCAACTTTCAAGAATCGTCAGCGTCTCTACCTATCGGAACAGGCAAGATCATCGTCTTTTGCTTAATGATTTGCTTTTATCATTTAGACGACATATGAATCATTCTATCAAAGTAAAAATCTGGAGAGGTGGCTAAACATTTTAGGGGTAAAAAAGCTGATCAAGCCACAGAGTTTGCAGAAAATACCATTAAATACTATTTGACTAAATTCTCCATGGAGCATATTGACGGGCTGCTGAAATAGTTTACATAGCTTATTGGAAGGTAAAAATCAACAGCATAAGTGGGGGCATGGAACTAGTGTAGAAAGTGTTATAAATGTTGCGAAAAGTTCTTCAGTTTTAACCGTTAGTCGTGAGTTGTGACGTTGTTGCCGTTTCTTACTACGTCGATGTATTTATAAAAGAGTTATAGATTGGAGCAATTCCATTTTCATAGTAATGCCTTGTTACTTTTATCCTGGTTTGGGTTTTGAATTTCGTTATGTCTGATCACAACCAATATTGATAATATATTTTCATGAATCAAATTCTATGCTGAGAAGTTGGAGTTATTGCTATCAACAATCACTGTTGGCTATTATATGCTTTCTACATTAAAATTTTGTTAGGACTAATGGGGTGTAATATGGAATGTTAGCTCTAGGCGATTCACTCCAATTCTATTTTGACATATGTCCAACTTTAAAGATTATTCGGGTTTCCTACACTACTCACTGTTCCAGTTTCCTCAATGCTTAATTGTATTTCCATGCTCATCTCACTGTTGGTTTGTTGCTTGTTACACTTATTTGTTAACTGATATGCACTTCATTTGTTCCAGTACGAGTTATATTTAATGTTCCTATTTTGTTTTTCTTTTACCTTTTTCCTAGACTGATGGTAGTGTTCCCAATACACTTGTCGTAGCAAATTGTGAAGTTGTAAAACCCAGGGTTGCTGCTGCAGAGCACATATCACAGGTGACATCAAAATCTAATATTTTTCTTCCTCCCCCGTTATATGTTTACTCCATACTCGAATATTCGAGGACTAATCTCCTTTTCATTAAATTTGACCATTGACTTTGGTTGGTTGATCTTTCAGTTCAATGAAGAGTCACGTTCACCCTTTGTAAAGAAGTATAAAACCATCATACATCCTGGAGAGGTATCTTTCTTTCAATGCACACCTGTCTTTGGCGTTGCGTTCGTTATGCAATGACTTGCCCATTCCCAAAATCTGCCACCTATATGGTCATTAAGCCAGATCTTGGGAATGTTCAACCACTTGTCTCTTTGCTTTCAAAATACCAGTGGTAACAATAAAACTGTTAAAAAAGGTTTGTGGTAAAAAGTATATTACCCTGCTTCCTTTTCAAAAAGAAAAGAAAAGAAAAAGATACCTTGCTTCGACTTAGCCTATTTACTCTCTTTTAAAATCTGGAGTCAAAATTTAGAAAAATCATTAAATTTCCGAAATTCAGTACCAAAAGATACTATTATGGTTACTGATTTTTGTAGTCCTTACTGCCCTGTTCAACTATTCTGTAGCTGTTTGGTTATTTGATATTTGAACAATGTTTAAGCGTAGACAGATTCTAAGTGAATGTGGTCCTGGAAACGTACGCATTTTTTTACAGTAAAAGGGTGGTTGTTTGAAAATTTCTTACGTCAGGAGTATTTGCAGTAATTGTCTGCTTGGAAGACATTTATTTGGTTGAGGCTTATCCATTCAAACAACTTTGGTTTTTGAAGTTCTGAACTTTCACTTTAAAGAAAGGAACTGAAATTTTTATTGGCTACTGACAAACATGACTGCAGGTGAACCGAATCAGGGAACTTCCTCAAAACACCAAGATAGTGGCCACACACACTGACGGTCCTGATGTATGCAGCCATCTATATTTAGTTTCTTTTATACTTTTAAAAATCAAATTGGTATAGCTACGTGTGTGTGTGTTTTCTGGGATGAAGCATTTTTCTTCTCACTAGGAAATTAAAAAAGCCTTTGAACTTGATTATCGTTTGAATTAAATTCTGGGAACTTTCAAATTAGGTCCTCATTTGGGATGTTGAAACTCAACCTAATCGTCATGCTGTCTTGGGAGCTTCAGATTCTCGTCCAGACTTGGTGTGTTTTTTGTGAAGATCTTGTTTCCAGTATTTTCACATTTATAGTTGTTTTGGCCATTCAATTGTTATTGATTCTTTTATCTTCTAAGCTTTTCTTGGCATCCTTATGATAGAATGCACCAGGGAAGTTTCATTTAACATTCATGTATACTCTTAGGCCATGTTTGGTAGGTGGTCTTTCTGGTCCGATCCGGTCTGGTCTAGTCTAATCTGATCTGGAAAAGTCTGTTTGGTAAGCAGTCTGGTCTTACTATTTATTTATTATTTATTATAATATTTATTTATGTATTATTTCTTTCTTTATTTATTATTTCTTCACTTTATAATATATTTTATTATTTATATTATTATTTATTAATTTATATATTAATTTATAAATATATTCTTTTTATTTATTATTATTTCATTATTTAATTCATTTTATTTATAAATTATTTATTCATTTTTAATTATTTAAAAATATATTTTATTAATTTAATATTAATTTATTATTATTATACTCATTTTTTATTATTATTATGAAGTATTTATTCATTATTATATTTACTTATTATTTTTAATTATATTTATTTATTATTATTATTTATTTCATTTTGTTTATTATTTATTATTTTTATTATATTTTTAAATATGTTTTATGGAATTTATTATTTATTTTATTAATTTATTATTATTATTTATTATTTAGTCCATTTTTTATTATTATTATATTTATTTATTATTATTGTATTCATTTTTAATTATTTATAAATATATTTGATTATTTATTATTATATTTATTTATTATTATTATATTCATTTTTTTTTATTATTAGGTATTATTTATTTCATTTTGTTTATTATTTATTATTTATATTTTAATTTTAAAATATGTTTTATTTAATTTATTATTATTATTATTAATTTATTATTATTATTTATAAATATATTTTATTAATAAGACCACACCGAACCACTGAGAACCACCTTTTTGTTTGGTCTGATTTGGTCTAACCAAAAATTTGGGACCAATGTTACCAAACATGGTCTGGTCCCATAAAACACAAGACCAGACTAGACCAGCTAGAACCGAACCACCTACCAAACAGGGCCTTAATTTGCATTTAAGCTTTTCTTGAGGTGAGTTGGCTGATAACTTTATGCACAATTTTCAGGTATTGACTGGTCATCAAGACAACGCAGAATTTGCTCTTGCGATGTGCCCAATTGAGCCTTTTGTGCTCTCTGGAGGTAGATTTAACTGTTATAGTTTCTTTAATAGGCTTTTTTTGTACTATTTTTATCACACACCCATTGTTGTAGAATTGACGGGGAGGAGGAGATGATTGAAAGACTAGAGAAGGATAGAGAGGTGAAGAGAATAAGAAATCAAGGGAGATTAGGTTCTGAGATTTGATCCCTTACAAAATTGCATATAAGAGTTGTATGTATGCCTATTTATAAGTATCAAAAGTTCCTTTCGCAACTAAGAAAACAAAGAGCTTCATGACTAAGAATATAAACAAAAGTTACCAGTCCAACAGTCAAACAGAGTAGCCTGAGTTTATGTGCGGCTCATGTCCAGCCTTAGGGTAACTATATATGTCTGGTGTGGGTTCTTAGGTTGGCTTTAAGATTTGCATCAATTCTTCCCTGCCGAAAAGAACTCGAACTTGGAAAGTTAGCACAACAGTATTCCTGGAAGAGTATATAGCAGTAGCGCGAAACTCATCCTCAATGTGGCATCTGTATCTGGGTGTCCTCTCCATTCGACAAGATATTGTTTTTTGTCACCCTTTCGAGAAGTCAAGTTTGATGATTTTCAATCTGGTCGATGTTCTTTCTACTTTTAGGTGGATGAATAGGCGTTGGTGTTGAAGAAGTGTCTCAAACTGTTGAATAGTTTGATAGAGCATGAGTCAAAAAGGACCTTCGATAGGTAACACATTCTCCACATTAAAAACTGGATGTATACTTATATTTGATGGTAAATCAACTAAATATGCATATAGATCCAAATTTAAGAATGATATGATAAGCGTATATTTGATGGTAAATCAACTAAATATGATTTATTATAAGCAACCTCTGCAAGTGGTAACAACAAATCCCAATTACCGGGTGCCCTCCTACATCGTAGCAAGATACTCCGGGCTAAAGCTATGGAGAATTCGAGTTTTGTTCCAAAAAAGTTCTAAAGTGTTTTCCAAAAATTACAGACGAATTTTACATCCCTATCCAACACTATGGAAGTAGGTAAATCATGGAGCCTAACAATTTCCTGAAAGCAAGTTTGCTATATGAGAGGCATCGACCATTTTGGTACAAGGAATGAATTGTGCCATTTACAACTACTAGGATAAAGTCATGATTCTTAGCTGTTCTAGGTAACCCAAGGACAAAATCCATGCTAACATCCTTCCACGGTGCATGTGGAACAGATAAAGGAGGTATATAATCTAGTGTTTTGATTTGAACCTTTTCTAATAGACAATTTTTGCTACATCTTTCTTCAGGGTTGGCCAATAAAATCTATCTTCAACTAGTGCTATAGTTTTAACTCTCCCAAAATATCCAGCTAGCCCTCTTGCATGCAATTCCCAAAGTACGAATATCTAATCCGAAGTACGTGAATGCACGATCTAGATCCTCAAAATTCATAACTGTCCCTAAGTATATAATCAGCTGAGTCTGGACAGTTCCCATTTTGCTTTCTTCTGAATATGGTACAAAACTGGACATGATATGTACTCGTCTTTCAAACTCTCAAATCCTTTCACACATACTTTCATGGTTTGTAGAAGAGTTATAACCCGACTAAGAGCGTCAACAGGTTTTAGAATACAGGAAACTGTGTACATAGTATTGCTCAATGGTATTTTTAAAATACAGGAAACAAGGGTAAAATCAGGACCGGGATGTAAGAAAGCTATGTGACTGAAACAGTGGTCGCTGTGTGCTTGACTAGGTTGCAATTGGTCCACTGGGCTGATCCTATTGACACGGTTTACTTGTTGGTTGGTATTATTCTAAATTTATGTATTCGTTGCTTTTGGGCATAATTCTTCTTCTTCTTTTTAGTCAGACAGCGATAGCAGACTGAACAAATTGACCAGCCCACCCATTACATATCTCACTTCTCTGGTGAAGGAAGACTTCACTTTATATTGCTAAAAAATTGAGCTGTCCTCGCCATTAACAGTCTAGTACAATTTGGCTTGGGGCAGCCCGCTACAAATTTGTAAAAAAATGTTATAAATACCCCCTAAGCATCATGAAAGCATTTGGAAGCTGAAATTATTCGTGACAATTACATATAGGAGAAGATGTACAGCTTGTGAATGAAGGCGTCACTTTTTGTTAATTTATAGAAATGTTGGTGTCGTTCTCATCCTTCAATAGTCTAGTACAATTTGGCCTCGGTCAGTGCTACAATATTATAAAAAAAGCTATAGATACCCCCAAAGCATCATAAAAGCATTTTGGAAACTGAAATTAATTGGAACGTTTACATATATCGCATATGGATTATGCTGTTCGGCCTGTTATGGGATGAGAGGATCCTGCCTCTGTAATGCAAATACAATGTCATGCATATGAAGACTGTCGTTCAAAATTAAGTTAAGCGAAGACTTGCCCATTTGGGTCAGATACAAATCCTAGTCTTTTTCTTGTTCAGTTGAACATTTCTGTTAAGTGATGTTTACAGGATGTTTTTGATCAAACTAGAAGTTCGGAACATGATATAAAATAGCTTTGCAGTTTCTGGTTACCTTGAATTAGTTTCAGTTTTGTATCTTTGGAAATCTGAACTTCAACTAACCCAAATGGGTTGGCTTAGTTGGGAAAGAATTGGGACTTGGTGCCTCAGGAAGCATGAGGTCTCATGTTCGATTCTTACTAGGTGTAAACAATTCATTGGGGCCACGACTGTGGAAATAGTTAGACCCTTACCCAATTTGTTGGGGGGGGGGGGGGGGGGGGGGGTTGCTTTGCACGGGTTTTCGTGGATTAGTGGTGGTAAAAGCATCCCATACCCCGGTTATCGTAAAAAAATCTGAACTTCAATTCATTTATTATTACAAAATTATTTTGTCCATGAGGTGTGGTTATTTAATTATGTGAAGTGGTATGCTAATGTGTGAAATGTTATGATGCAGTTTATGATATATTCCTAACCCTATTATTCCTTTTTCTGTTAGTCAGATCAATCCTCTTCGCCTTGAATTTTGCCTTGTGATTTCATTTCTAATCAGGGGGTTTTCATGTCAGGGAAGGACAAATCTGTGGTTTTATGGAGTATTCAGGATCATATCTCCACTTTGGCAGCAGAAGCAGGGTCCACAAAATCTCCGGGATCCAGTGGTGGAAACATTAAGCCCACTTCCAAGACTAGCGGGGTAAACAATAGCCCCACTATTGGACCACGAGGTATCTACCAAGGTCATGCGGATACTGTCGAAGATGTTCAATTCTGCCCTTCAAGGTAAGGGACGTGGTCATGATCTCTCTAATCCGTTGTTCATTTCATATAAGTCATTTTGTTCCTTCTTGAGTGTGTGTTGACTCATATAACACACAACATTATTGGATATCAGATAGGTTCATTTTTTGCCCCCTTAAAATGCTAGCTGGCAGAAGACATTTTAGTGAAAGGGATTAAAGAGGCTCTTTCCTATTTCTCAATTTTCTTCTTCTTCTTATATGCACTACTTAGCATAAAGTCATGTTCTGTCATACAATGTGTTTATATCCACTGTTTTTGTGCTGAAGTGCTCAGGAGTTTTGTAGCGTGGGTGATGATTCTTGCCTTATACTATGGGATGCAAGAACTGGCACTACTCCAGTTGTCAAGGTCACATCTCTTTTGTTTGTTTCTATCAGTTCAGTGCTTTAACTTTGTATTCATATAAATCATACTACATTAATACATTTCACTGTGTAAAACTTGTGGTTATTACAAGGTGCTTGTTCCCATATTAGGCTTCATTTTTTTAATTTTTGTTTTGTTTTGTTTCTTAGAGTAAACAAATTAACCCGTAAAATGTGCAAAAAATCATGTCAGACTGCTATGCAAACTGAAGCTTTTAAAATTTATTATATTCTTAATTTTCGACAAGTCTGATGAAAATTTCTCGTAATCAATTAGTTAAGTGGATCTTTTGATCTGAGGCAAAAGCCTGAAACTCACACCATGCGTTTTTTTCTTAAACATGAAAACTCAGTCATGAATATATTTATATATGTATCTCCACAAACTCAAGTAAATACTTGTGTAAGTTATCCACAAATGCATGTATGTATAGTTGTGTCATTGTGTTTTGTTATGAGAATGACTGTCATCTACATTCCATGTCAGTATTTAAATGCAACATTTGTACGAGGCTGCACAAAATATACTCAAGAATTCATGGCTAGTTGATCGACCATTGACCTTGTTCTTCTATGCATTCCTTTTTAGGGTTGGATTTTGGACCTTTTGTTTCCATGTATTTGGGTTGGATATTTAAAAGCTTGATATGTAGGCTGGTGGCCTATATCTTGTTTTATTTTCATTTGCACGTGTAAATCTCTGGTAGCTGACATTCTGTTTACTTGTTATCAGATACTTCAATATCGGGATGGTCTAACATGAATTTCCTTTTTAACATATTCTGTGTCAGTAACTGTGCAGTAGAATTGACAGTTTGGCAATATTGATCGAGTGGATTATATCACTAATTATTAGTATGCTCTAAATTGTGTGATACGTCCATCCAAAAGTTATGATTGCAATGTGATCGCTATCCATGTGAAGGCTATCCACCAGAATTAGTTATATAATGCTGGTAATCTACATATCTTAGCAATTCTCATAGGAGTATAATAGCTAGAAATGATGAACTTGAAAATGTACTATTTACATGCTAATATAAGTTACTGATATGTTAAGACCTCTTTATGAAACGAAGTCATGTACTCTGAAGTCTAATTTTTAAGGTCATGCATTCTTATGTGCTTGGACTTCGGAAGGGCATTAAGAAAAGGTAGAGAGAGTTTTCCGATACATTAAATATGTTTTTGGTGATGTCCATAGAGTGCAAAGTTGTCAGGCGATCTATT
The DNA here is from genome assembly GCA_963922005.1 of Cornus suecica. Taxonomy (NCBI): domain Eukaryota; kingdom Viridiplantae; phylum Streptophyta; class Magnoliopsida; order Cornales; family Cornaceae; genus Cornus; species Cornus suecica. The sequence continues at coordinate 95,912,959 of OY998238.1, forward strand.
ATGGGGATGCTTACTAAAGTCCTTGTTCACATATTCTTATGTATTGTTACAGACAACTACCGGGTTGTATGGGATTATGTCAGGTCGTTGAGAGTGTATAGTGGTGGCAAAGTTTTTCGAAGCCTTAACTTGTTGGTTGCTCGTAATGAGGTCTTGATTACCACCCCAGCTTGTGGCAAAAAGAAGGATGCACAGAAATGGAATCATGATAAAAATGGCCGTTTTTTTGTTTATATCATTGCACAAATTTTATATAGAGGAGATACACCGAACTTACCTTAAAATTGTATTTGGAAGATTACGTTCACGTTGTTGAAACAACAATGTTGAGATGGATGATAGGATTAACTAGAACCAATAACATCAGTAATCAGCATGTTAGAGAAGCATAGGAGTGAAATAAACAATATAGACTGGCAATGCTCCAACAAAGAGAGGGACATTAGGTCAAATATAAGATGAGATAAAGACATGACCAAAATTAACGTGGATGGAATTAAAGAAATTTAAGTAAACAAACTTGATATATTGTGAGACATGACTTGCAAGAACAATAGAAAGTGAAAAAAAGGAATTTATGTGACGTAATACGAATAGGGCGAAGATAAGGATGATTGTGATTTTATGAGAACCCGGTACATTACTGATGTAAAAGAGTTGTAATAAAGTTCTCTCTAGTTTTATGTTCTTTTTTAGATCTGGTTTTGGGATCAACTTCCCTCTGGCGCTATTTGCTCTTTGCATGTTGACTAATATTGAGCACTTATTGCATTGTTTTCAATGCCTTATATTTTCTGTTGATATACCGGCGGGGTTTTGGTGCTGGTCTCTTTTGCAGGTTGAGAAAGCTCATGATGCTGATCTTCACTGTGTTGATTGGAATCCTCATGATGTAAATTTCATTTTGACGGGGTAATCAATGTTCTGTTGTCTTCTTTTGTAAATCCACCAGTTAAAATATTTCTTTGTTTTTGGTCAGATCAATTAAACAACTTTAAACATCATGAGCAATTTGGTTAATTTTTTTAGCACCACGTGTGTTTGACATTTTTATCTCTGTACTTGGACTTCTACTTGTCAATTCCACCATGTTTTAATTTTTTTTTCCTTCAGTGTTTTCATTGTATTTAATCTCTAGTGCTGTTTATTCAGGTCAGCTGATAATTCTATTAAGATGTTTGACCGCCGAAACCTCACTTCTGGAGGATTAGGGTCACCTATCCATAAATTTGAGGGTCACAGTGCCGCTGTCCTTTGTGTACAGGTGTTGGAAAGAATTCTTAGGCTTATCCTTCTCGCTACTCTTCCAAAGTAGTGCTTTTGTTAGCTTTTTGGATATATTTTAACAAAAATTGTTCATTTGATACCAGTGGTGCCCAGACAAGTCATCCGTCTTCGGAAGTTCAGCAGAGGATGGTATCCTGAACATATGGGATCACGAGAAGGTGTTAAGCTTACTGACCCTTCATTCTTATTCTTATCCTTACTTTCATCTCGACATGTAGAAGATACAGATTGTCAGATAGAAGTTGTAACAATATACAAGGACATTCGTTTACACAAATATGAATTCTGATATATTATTTGGGATTAATGAGTCTGAGACAATAGTAGTGTTTAAAGACGATACAAATTATCAAAATGAGGAGAGCTCATTGAAGTCTCGGGAGATATCGGAGAGAAACAATGGTCGGAAATGGTATAATATGCAAGATGATTTTTACTTTATATTTATATTTTAAATTTTACTATTGGGTGCCCTAATCTTCTCGTTCCACCCCTGCTATATGTCAATTAGGCTTGGAGCATCCACTTCATTGTTCATCTAATTATCATTAAATTAGAATCAAGAATCCCTCTTAACTGTTCATTTAGTCTTACTAAATTAGAAAATAGAATTCTTTGAATGTTCTGGGCTTTCTTGATAAATTAGTTTTTACTTATAGGCTTGAACTTTTTTAAGTTCTCAAAGCATTGTTGGTATTGGAGGCATGTGGTATTTGAGGCTAGTTCATATAGACCAATAAGTACTCCACATTTTATCTCCCCAATATGATTTATTACGTGTCTGTTAAATTACTGCTCCTCACAGCATTTATATACATATATATATATATCTCACTTGTTTGAAGCTATAAACTGTTTCTTAGATCTTTCTTGCTTCACAATTCACCTCAGATGTATTTTAATATACTTTGGGTGTTCCAGATTGGTAAGAAGCAAGACGGCATTGGGGAAGAAGATCCCACTTCTCCACCAGGCTTATTTTTTCGACATTCTGGGCACCGGTAAGAATCTCCCTATCTTCAAATTTGTGTACTGGCCATTTGTGACAGTGCACATCTTTGTTTAGGAAATATATTGTCATATGTACTTTCTTTTTGATAAAAAAGATCAAATAATTTGTAGATCTTGTGCTTTATCTTATGCAAGATTTTACTGGTTGTTGATAGTTCATTAAATGATTATTTACTACTGATTTTTTTTGAAGCAATGGCTATTGCTATTTTTCATTTGTAAAGTATTGTTTATATTTTTTATATAGGGATAAGATTGTTGACTTCCATTGGAATGCATGTGATCCATGGACGATTGTTAGCGTGTCTGATGATGGTGAAAGTACCGGTGGGGGTGGTACACTGCAGGTTAGTGTGACACTCTCTCACTCGTTCTTTTCCATTGATGAATTGCTTCAGTGTCGCATGTATTTTCAGGTCTATAAATACCCCCATTCACTGAGATTATAAGCTGTAATACCAATATTATTATGTGTGGTCTCCGTTAATTGAGGGTGCTGGATGGGATAGACTAGATAAGATCGAACATTGTCTGTTTTTGTACAAAATTGCTTCTCTCAAGATTTGGCCTATGCTCTCACATTTGTCAGCATGATTACTTACAATTGTGACTAGTAATGGCCCCTAGGAGATGAAAAGTTCATCTTATGGAAATAGAATATTGTTTTGTACAATGGATTAGTATTGGAAAGCCAGTAGGGACGAGTAGTAAGCATTACCTTGTTTGTGGTGTTGGAAATTATGCTAGAATTTTTCATGTTTTTGTGTGACAATCAATTGTAGTGTTGCCACATGAAACAAAGGAGTCTTCCATACTTCATAACTGCTTTTCTTTCATTATGTTTTCTTGGGAGGCATTTGTATCAGCACGAAGCGAAGGAGAGCCTTCCACATTTAATAACTATAACTTTTCTGTCTTATGTTAAAATTGTATTGGGGAAGCCTATTAGTTGGTTTCCTGTCTCTAGAGAATTGATGAACCCTTATCGTACAATGTACAATCTATATCTTTCATTGGTTAAAGCAGTATTGATTTGGTTGCAGATATGGCGGATGATCGACTTACTTTACAGGCCAGAAGAGGAGGTCCTAGCGGAGCTGGAGAAGTATAAATCTCACATACTAACATGTACCTCTTAGTTTCTACAGAAGTAAACCAAGATGATGGAAGTAGGAAAACCCTAGAGTAAATTATCCTGATTACAATGAATTTTTGACGTTGATAGTCCTGAAAAGTCCATAGAGGTCTATCCTCGCGTGTTTGGACATTTGGACGTATTGTCGTGTCCAGAATTGGACTATTTTAGGCTATCATGAACTTCGTTTTGCTGGATTTGAGGCTGTCTCCTACAGTGTATGTGCAACATTTGGAATGTGCTTTTGTAGCCTGATATGGTGAATAGTGGGATACTATATCCACATACTGATAATTATGTTCTCGTCATGACTTGTATATGGATCTTAGGTAGGTTTATTTTTTATGAAGCGTTGAGAGGATCAGTCTCAAGTTGCATATAGTTGGTTCGGTTCTGAATTTTTTTGCTTCTTGAATTGGCCTTGAATCATGAACCTTCCCATGTCAGTTGTTTTACTGATTCAGCAAATGCTGTCACATTCTAGATGGTTCATATTTCTGACCTTTCAAAACAAAATGAAAATATGATCCTGTCATTGTTGCTCAGCTTTTATAGTTGGAGTCGGATGGTTTATCAGTTTGTGTCCGTACATATAAGCTACCTAATTATTCCGTTAACAAGTAGGCGCTCAATTCTGAGAAAGTTAGAAAGGTCGAAAACAAGAAGTGAGCATTTTAGCCTTCTGTTGTACACTTCCCAATAACAGCATATAACGATATTATCACCTCAGGAGCTTTGGAAAACAAGCTTCTAAGCTGAGGGAGTTGACAATTTGTTCTTATGTTTGATACATTTTTCATATTTTCGCCTTTATTTTTCACTTACTAGTCAACTTCTAGACCCTCCTCTAATCGGTCTGACATCTTTCAGAAATGTTTTTGTTGTTTCGTTGTATGAATTTCATGTATTTTGGTGCTGAAGTTGCCTCGCAAGATTGTGTGCTGTTATAATACACCATAAATTAAGAATAAATAGTCGTAGAAGTAGAACCGAGAGCCTACTTGGTTTAAAAAAAGTTTGTTATTAATTCTGAGATTAATTGGGACTACTGGGAAATCATGGTATTGAACAAGCAACCCAATCCTTTTGTTTTGGGTCATTTTGGAGCTGTGCATTCAGATACCAACTACTTTTATTGGGACAAAGTTGAGGATGTAAGTTCACGTGAGCATTTTTATCAACAATTTTTATTTGATTAAAATATATAAAACAACAACAATAACTTAAATATTGTTAAAAATAAATTAAAACAAGAAATGACCGGCCGCCGGAAATGTGAAATTACTTTTATATTCATGTGATTTTGTAAATAAGTGAGGGTATTATAGTCATTCTATCAATATAAATAATACTCCCTCCGTCCCGCAATAGTTGTCTAATTTGGACTTTCTCATATTTTATTGATGTAGGTTGACTGGTGTGCAATTTTCAATTTTGCTCTTAATGATATAGTATTATGGTAGAGTCCGATATTTGTTTAAAGTTAGTGGAAGAAGGGTAGTTGGGGAAAATGGGATGTTAAATTGCATTGAAATTCGAACTGGACAAATATTTTGGGACAAGTGAAGTTACAATAATGGATAACTAATATGGGATATATGTAATACTTATTTACATACGGAACCATTGCATATATGAGATTGGTAGTTGTCTTAAAATCGTTTATTAGATATGTGAATCATTTGTCAAGACCAAAATAGAACAAATGAAAATTAAAAACCGTTTTGTCATAAGTTCTTTTGGCTGACAATTATACAAAATATAGTATTTAAATTTCAAGGTAAAATAGTTAAGAGGAGATCATTATCACCAATAACTACAATACTTGTCATCTTTAATAAAATTACTTAGAATGTCACTGTTATAATAAGAAATTTAAATGCAAATTGGATTAGAATTTTCTCATGATGGTCATTATCACAAGGCTAACCAACTAATTATTGATTAGTTTCTTTAACACTCCAATATACCAATTCCATACAACAATCACAAGTGATAAGACTTATATGTAACACTCCAATGCCAAATCCATAATTTCCTTTTTGATTATATTATACTTCTTCCGTCTCATAATAGTTGTCTAATTTTAATTTTTTAATATCTTATTGATTTGGGTTGACTAGTGTTTAATTTTTAATTTTGCTCTTAATGATATAGTATTATGGTAGAGTCCAATATTTGTTTAAAATTAGTGGAAGATGGGTAATTGGGGAAAGTGTAAGGTTAAATTACATTGGAATTCAAACTGAACAAGTAAAATTACAATAGTGGACAACTAATATGAGACGGAGATAATAATATGTTATGTTAAGTGGATTACACCGAATCAATTTGGGCCTGTTTGGTAGAGCTGTGTTTGTGTTTGTGTTTGTGTTGAAATAAATAAAAAACACGTTTTTTGTTTTTTTGTTTATTCATTCAAAAACAGAAGTATGTTTGGTAGAGATGTTTTTTGGGTTGAAATTGAAAAATTAAATAAATATAATAATAAAAAATGGACTAAATAATAAATAATAATAATAAATTAATAAAATAAATAATAAATTACATAAAACATATTTAAAAATATAATAAAAATAACAAATAATAAACAAAATGAAATAAATAATAAATAATAAGTAAATATAATAACAAATAAATACTTCATAATAATAATAAAAAATGAGTATAATAATAATAAATTAATATTAAATTAATAAAATATTTTTAAATAATTAAAAATGAATAAATAATTTATAAATAAAATGAATTAAATAATGAAATCATAATAAATAAATTAATAAAATATATTTATAAATTAATATATAAATTAATAAATACTAATTTAATAATATAAATAATAAATATAATATAATATAATAATAATAATAAATGAATACAATAATAATAAATAATTATAATAATAATAAATGGACTAATTAATAAAATAAATAATAAATTATATAAAACATATTTAAACATATAATAAAAATAATAAATAATAAACAAAATGAAATAAATAATAATAATAAATAATAAATAAATATAATAATAAATAATAAGTAAATATAATAACAAATAAATACTTCAAAATAATAATAAAAAATGAGTATAATAATAATAAATTAATATTAAATTAATAAAATATATTTTTAAATAATTAAAAATGAATAAATAATTTATAAATAAAATGAATAAAATAATAATAAATAAATAAATAGAATATATTTATAAATTAATATATAAATTAATAAATAATAATTTAATAATATAAATAATAAAATAATAAAATATATTATAAAGTGAAGAAAGTGTAACTGATAAGCACTCCAATAAACATCAAATTCATGTTTATTCTCATATGCCTAAAATTTGCCTAAAGTGAAAAAGTGTTTTTAAACACACATATCCCAAAAACACTAACCAAACAAGTTTATAAACACAAAACACATAAACAAACATAAAAACACCCCAACCAAACATACCCTTTACAATTTCAGTGTCAAAAATTTAATTCAAAATCTCACTTATCTTTTTTTACCATTCTAAGTTCAGAATGTCATTTGAGTCATTCCAAATATAAAAATGTTTCGTGTTATATAGAATGTGACTATAATATGATTATAAAACGTGAGTATACTCTCTCTCTCACTAACAAGTGCAGCACTTTCTTCAACTCTCTCTCTCTCTCCTCTTTCTTTCTCTCTCTAAATCGGCGATGGAGTGCAACTCAACTGGCGTGGCCTCTCTGTTCATCTCTCTGCTGCTCTTAGTTTCATCGGCCAACTCCTTCTATCTACCAGGTGTCGCTCCTCGTGATTTCCAAAGGGTACGTCCGTGTACTATTATACACTAATTGTTTCCTGATCTGTGTATTCATGTATGCTTTTCGCTGTGTTTATATATATATATCGTTTGTTTTCTTTCGAATAGAATTTATAGGTTTTGTTTCGATCTGTTTTTTGTTTTGCTATTACATTTTTGTTCCTGACTGAAATGGGTTTGGATCTATGGTTAATTTTCGTTGGAGGGTCGAACCCATTGTTCAATTTCTTCTCGTATTTGATCGATTTTGAAGTTTTATTATGGGTTTCACATTTGGACTTATGGGTTCAATTGGGGTTGTCGATGTGTTGGGTCACCCTAGATCTATGTTACTAAGTATTTGCTTTGGGGGTTTTGATGAAATTGCATATGAAATTATGCAGCTGAAAGATATATTTAATCCACTAAAGACTCAATGTGTTACTCATTTAATCAAATAAAAACACATACCTGTGAGGAAAGTGTCTCAAATTCTTATTGTAATTAGGTTTTCTATTTAGAGTATATTTTATATGGTAATTTCTTGTTAGAGGAAAGTATTATTCTCGAAGGAATTGTAATCCTTGTCTAACAAGAAATTAGGTTTGTAACTCTATAAATAGATACTTAGGGTTGATGGTTGAGACTTATGAGAAGGAGAGAGATGTAGTCCTATGGGGATTGATGTGCTTTGAAGGGTAGAGAGAGTTTGTGTGTTGAGTAGAGTAGAGTAGACACCGATGGGAGAAGAAGTCTCGTGTGAAAAAGTCGCAAAGGCGAGAAGGAGTTGTGAGTACACACGGAGATGTTTACTGGTGTTGGTAATTCTCTACTATTGTAATATTTCTACATGATTATAATGAAATATCTTTTCATCCGTGGACGTAGGCCAAAGTTATGGCTGAATCACGTTAAATATTGTGTGAGTAAAAACATGTGTGGATGATCTTGGGCGGGATTAATTCCTAAGTGTGAGATGAGAATTAATTCCTAACAATACCAACCTTTGGTTGAGTGTATTGTAATTTCTATTTAATACGGTAAAATTCAACATATTGTCTTCATTTAAATCAAGTGCACCCAATGTACTGAATCAAACACAAACACTATTTAAAAAATACACTCTTGTTGTTACACATCTGTAGTACTAAAACATCTATAATATCCCACATGTAGAGCAAGGGGTAGTGGAAAAAAAATTTAAGGTCAAAGTCATTCAAGGGACAATAATTGATACACTCGAGCGGTCATCAGACTCTCTCTCGTCTGATCACAAAAAGGTGATGTTAAGCGACACAAAGCAGCAAAATTGCCGAACGTAGAGAAGGCTCTTTATGAGTGGATTGTTCGATACCAAGAGTGTGTGAATACGACTGGAGAGCTAATCCAAGAAAATGCAAAAGAGTTTATGGAAATAATGTACCCTCGGGATACTTTGGAGTTAAACTTTTCTCTAGGTTGGCTCATGAAGTACAAATCAAGATATAAAATCGATCTTGCAACCTTAACTTGGGCAATGGATGTTCTTGCAAAGACAATTGCAATTTGTTTTTGGCACTGTAAAATATGATCACTGGAAAACATGGACTTAGACAACTTACATGAACCCTTGGATGGAGAAGACATTCATGAGTTGGGGATGATAACCAATGAGTTTTGGTACTGTGTAATGGATGTGAACTACCTTTTGGATTATTTTGGTGAAAATTACACAAGTTCAAAAAATTTTAACCGTAGAACAAATCATTGACAACATCTTATTCAATCCTCAAGATGACCAATTTGATGTGAGACAAAAACTTTAGAACCAAGTTTCACTCAAGGAAGCGCTCAAAGCATCAATGATGCCAAAAATTTCTTGTTGCAATACAACGCCAGAAAACTTAGATAAGTTTCTGAAAGATTAAGAGATGAGATCCAACTAGACTTAAATTTCAAGAAAAGACAAGCAACCTAGATTATATTCCAAGAAAGCATCATAGTCACTCTTAAATTAGTTAAGAAGTGGGACCTATAGAAAAGCTAGAGGAAATTTCTCAAATGATATATAATTTTATATATTTAACAAAATGATTAATTTAGTACCATGGCCCATGTTGGGACCTATGCAATTTATTATTTGAAATAGATTGTTAAGTAGAGTATCACCTCTATAAAGGAATTAATGAAATGTAACTTATAACCTCTGTAAATACTTAGTACATTGGCCCAAGTGATGGTTGATTTATTTCTAAAAGTGCGATATTTAATTTGGTTTTCCCCATAAATATTTAATCTTATTTACTAGACTATTAATTATTTCTATATGTTCAAAAACTCCATAATTCAAACCATAAAAAATCTCAGCCCGTTTTATATACTCCATTCCGGTAAAATCCTGATCTTCCTTCTTTACAAACAAACCCTGGCCACACCAGTCCCCTATTTAGATGATCCCTTCGCCACACGAGTCCCACCACACACACGAAGCTTCTCTCATCGGTGACTGAGAATTACTCGCCAGAAACAGCAAAACCAAACTGACCCCATCACTACTGCATAATCTGCAAAAAAATTGCTGCTCCCTTAGCCATGAAATCAATTGAAATGATGGTAAAAGTTCTAATGATTGGAGATTGCAGATCAGAACTCAGATAAAACTAGGTACGGAATTACACGTATTATACATATACCCTGAAACCCATTGAGTTTGTTCATGTAATATATTATACATAAATGAGTAGAGCCATAAGCTTTTCATATTAAACTGGATTGAGAAATGCATTAAAGACTATATTTGACTTCTTTAAAGATCTCAAAAACATCTCTTAATCAACGGTCATATATGGAGAATTCATGACTCTACTCATGGGACGGTCCTCTAAATAGCATCACTCATTTATATAAATGCCATGCATCTCCGAACTCTCTTAAGAGTTTGATTAGCTCGGCCCTGATTTCTGAGTCTAATTATAAGCTTGAGTGAATCATGAACCAACTCTAGTTGAGTTTGAATGCAAATGATGTAGCTTGAGCCGAGCTCAAACTCTTATGGTGCAGGACTGCTCAGCTCACTTGCCTCGTTTGCAGCCCTAATTGGGAGAGAGGTTAGGGAGAGAATATCTCCTTATCAAGGTAAAAATGAGCAAAAAATTAAGTGGCATGAAGTCATCTTCAAAGTTCTGTGGGTTGCTTTTACCCTATAAATTGGGAAAAAAAAGGTGGGAAATAAATACGAGGGATAAAGTAAGGAAGGAATATATTATTTGTAGTTTCATTTCTCTTGTATTTTTACTTATTACTGACTTCTTGTTATTTTTTGAAATTTTAAGTTTTTTTGGGTGAAATTTGAACTGTTAATATTGTTAAGCATGAACGCGGAGAGACAAACAGAGAGAGGATTATACCATACCTGCAAGCTCCTAGAATGAAAAGTCAATCCCTTTTAGTTCCAGCCTTAGTTGCCTCTTGGTACTGGTGGCTCTCTAGATGGGGAGGGGCTTCTATGGTAATATTTTGTCTCTGTATACGTTAGAAAGAGCTACAAACTCAAGTATGCTGTGGGTTTCCGATGCTGTCAAATATGAAAGTAATTCTTTACCACTGCAGCAATGAACCCAACAGAACCTCAATACAAGACCTATTCTCCTTTCGTGGAAGTCTGCATTTTAATTGCAGATCCCGGTTCTGCTGTCAACTGTCATCGGTTTCTGCACAAGTATTGTGAAGATGCAATTTGTTTGTCTCCTACGAAGTTATCTTAATAAGATATTTTGCTTGGGAACACAGCAGATCTGTTTTTTTCCTTCTCAGAGTATATAAGGCCCTTCCAAAAACTTGTTTATTCTTAGTTGTTGAAGTATATAAATATTTAAGTTTCACCCTCTCTATCAGCTTAAGCTTTTAGAGTGGACGGTGGTTAACATGGTATCAGAGCAGGAAGTCCTGTGTTTGAATCTCGCCGTCACCCAATTGAAAAAAAGTAGTTTCACATGTTGGACCAAAAAGTAGGCCACACGTGAGGAGGCGTGTTGAAGTATATAAATATTTAATCTTACACCCTCTCTTTCAGCTTCAGCTTTTAGAGTAGATGGTGGTTAACATTAGTTTGCTCTATGCGCACCACGTGGCAGGGTAAATGGGCAAGTATTTCATCAACTTGAGGTTTTAATTTGGAAAAAAAATAAAAACAATTGGTTCACAAAATGTGAGTTTACCAATTTGCCTGCACAATTCATCTTAAATGTTGTTAATTAGCTGGCCCTTGTCTGCATTTCATTCCCAAGGTAGTCTCCCAGTCGAAGCTAGTACCATATTCTCTTTTTTAATTGTTTTTTGCAATTTGGGAGTTTTCCGGAAAGCTTTTCTCTATTGTACAGGTTATCTGAAATAACCTGTTGTTTTGTGATTCTCTCTCTTAACAGGGCGATCCCCTTCAAATTAAAGTGAACAAGCTCTCATCAACAAAGACTCAACTTCCATATGACTACTATTATTTGAAGTACTGCAAACCTACCAAAATTCTGAACAATGCAGAAAATTTGGGGGAGGTCCTTCGAGGTGACCGTATAGAGAATTCTATTTATAGTGTGAGCATCTAGTACTGATCTTTCCTATCCCTCTCCATGGGAAACAAAATAGTATTCGACTTATATATTTAGTGTTTTTTTATGCTTTCCTAGCGAGTCACCATGTTTTTGTGGATTTTGTTTAGTTTCATATGAGGGAGGAGCAGCCATGCAAAGTGGTCTGTCGACAAAAGCTTGATGCTGATTCTGCTAATAATTTCAAGGAAAAAATTGATGATAAATACAGAGTAAATATGTGAGTGCTGAATGGATGCCTCTTTTCCTATTTGTATATATGTTTCTGGTTTGACAACATATTATAAAGTTGGGCTCCTTTGCTGAAGTTCTTCACCCTGCATATTATTTATGTCTGAAGATTTTCTTTAAATTCTTTGGCAAAACTAATTTGGATGTGCAAGCATGTTGACTGAGCATATTTCCTGTTGGGACTGAAATCTCTGAAATTGGCATGCAGGATTCTAGATAACCTTCCAGTTGCTGTTCTTAGGCAAAGGAGGGATGGAGGTCAGTCAGCCACTTATGAACATGGATTTCGTGTTGGTTTCAAAGGAAACTATGCAGGGGTGAGTTTTGTTAGACAGCAACATGGATTTCTAGTGAAATGCTCATGTATTTATGTTCAGTTTATGCATTTATTTTCTTATGCAGAGCAAAGAGGAGAAGTATTTTATCAATAACCACTTGAGCTTTAGAGTCATGTATCACAAGGATCCTGAGACTGATTCTGCTAGAATTGTTGGGTTTGAGGTTACTCCAAACAGGTTCTGTGCTTTCTACTTGCAATATTCTTTTTTCTTCTTTTTATTTGTCTTTTACAATTTTTTATATTTTTTCATTTTTTATTTAAGGGCGATTCTGGGTGGTGTTTAGCAATATGATTTATTTGGATAGTTACGTATGAAGAATGTAGTAAACCAAACAAACTCTGAAAAGAGAAATGAAGTGAAAAATTATGAGCACTTTGCAGAGAATGGAATTGTTCTGTGTATACAAACACTTGTGGGTCTTTTTGTGTATGAAAGAGAGTCTCTTTGTTGATTATGGTTCCATATGGATTAAATTTATTGTTTCTACAATTTTTTGTTAGGAAATAAAAGTTTCAAATGCATATGAAGTAACAACAAAATGCAAGTCTTTTAAAAGGGAGAACCTGAAAAAAATTTGAGAGGCTTCCCATATAGAGATGATTGGAATTGGTCATAGTAAAATATTGCTAAATGCTGTGGGCAGACCCTGGTCCCTTTGTATGTCAGGCCAGACAAGAACTAGCCATATCTGCAAAGTCCTTAGTAGTTGTAGATTTGATCTTGCCCGGTCAATTCTTCAGGCTGTTGGATTAATTTTCTGAACTTGGTATTTTATGCTTCCAGAATTTGATGAAAATTTGCAAGCTCGATGCATTCTGTATAACTTAGGTATAAAAACTTTTGCACATTTCTTTGGATAAGTTATTCATAACTTTATGATGACTTGCTGTAATGTATAAGAACAAGCCCATTTGGTGGTGTCCATGTATTGTATATGTGTCCATGATATAAACAGAAGAGCAGAATGTCAAACATCTTCCTTTCTGGGGTGTGTCCTAAAGATTGCTGCTTTATTTTATTATTGTCTTACTGTTGGACTATCATAAACAGTATTAACCATGAGTACAAGGAATGGGATGAAAAGAACCCTCAGTTGACAACATGCAACCAGAACACCAAAAATATACTTCAAGGCAGCACTGTACCGCAGGAAGTTGAGAAAGATAAGGAGGTTGTGTTTACCTATGATGTTTCTTTCAAGGTACGCTCTCTTGATATTTCACCCTCCTCGCACAAATTTTGATTACGTCGTGAACTTTTTACTAACTATATATCTCTTTCCCTTTCAGGAAAGTGATATCAAATGGGCATCACGTTGGGACACCTACCTCCTCATGAATGATGATCAGATCCATTGGTTCTCAATTATAAACTCTCTGATGATTGTCCTCTTCCTTTCTGGCATGGTGGCCATGATCATGATGAGAACTTTGTATAAAGATATTGCAAACTATAATCAATTGGAAACCCAAGATGAAGCTCAGGAAGAAACAGGATGGAAACTTGTTCATGGAGATGTGTTTAGGGCACCAATCAATCCCGGATTACTCTGTGTTTATGTTGGGACTGGTGTTCAGATATTTGGAATGACACTTGTAACAATGATATTCGCCTTGCTGGGTTTCTTGTCACCTTCCAACCGAGGCGGACTTATGACTGCCATGGTTCTCTTATGGGTTTTCATGGGCATATTTGGTGGTTACTCCTCGGCACGATTATACAAAATGTGCAAGGGTACGGAGTGGAAGAGGAATACCTTGAGAACAGCTTTTTTGTTTCCGGGTATTTTGTTTGCGATTTTCTTTGTGCTGAATGCACTAATTTGGGGGGAGAAATCTTCAGGAGCAATACCCTTTGGGACCATGTTTGCTCTTGTGTGCTTATGGTTTGGAATCTCAGTGCCCTTGGTGTTTGTGGGAAGTTACTTGGGTTTCAAAAAACCAGCTATTGAAGATCCAGTTAAGACGAACAAAATCCCTAGGCAGGTACCTGAGCAGGCTTGGTACATGACACCAGTCTTCTCTGTACTTATTGGAGGGATTCTTCCATTTGGGGCTGTTTTCATTGAGCTATTCTTCATCCTCACATCCATATGGCTGAACCAGTTCTACTACATCTTTGGCTTCCTTTTCATAGTTTTCATCATTCTCGTAATCACTTGTGCGGAGATAACCATCGTGCTCTGCTATTTCCAGTTGTGCAGTGAAGACTACCATTGGTGGTGGAGGGCTTACCTTACCGCTGGCTCTTCTGCTTTCTACCTTTTCCTCTACTCAATTTTCTACTTCTTCACCAAGTTGGAAATTACAAAGCTGGTTTCGGGTATCCTTTACTTCGGTTATATGTTGATTATGTCATATGCTTTCTTTGTCTTGACGGGGACCATTGGCTTCTATGCTTGCTTCTGGTTTGTAAGGAAGATTTATTCATCGGTGAAGATAGACTGATGTAGTGCTACCATGGGAGGGCTGGCTTTTTCGGGTTTCGATGATTATAAATTTTTATGTGGGAGTGGATGAAGGCCTGGAAGAAGGAAGATGGTTTCTCTTTTGCAGGATAAGAGCTAGACTCCAAAAACTTTTCTACCCTAAAGCTGAATTTTTTTCTTAGTTTGCTGGTAGGGCTTGGCATATATCCTTCTTTTCTCCCCTTTGTTATACCAGTTTTTACTTGTTATGACTCATGAAATGTATCTTTGGTCATTTTTGGCCACGGAGCTTTAGAGAGATGTAGTTCTTGTAGGACTTTGTGATACTCTTCACCATTGACAATGCAATTAGTAGTTCCTTTTAAGTTACTTGATCTTTAATGATCTCATTTTCTTATTAGACTGGGGAGGATTTGGAATTACCCACATAATGTTAGTGTTGATTAAAATTAATAATAATCAGGTCAATTCTCTATTGAATGTAAGGGTGAGTTGGGCCGCCCTGACCCAAAACCTGGTTGAACCTGAATTAGGTTTGGGCCGGGCCAGTAAAATCATTTTTATAGTGGGAAGTGACAAAATCATTCAAAATTATTAGATAAAGACAATGGGTGCGTTTGGATAGGGGTGTTTTCGTTTTTTTCACTGTTCACGGGAACAAAAACGCATTTGGGAGTCTTTGATGGTTTTTGTTTTCGTGAACAGTAAAAAAATGTTTTCTCACCCTTAGTTCAAAATTTGAGAACACCAAAATGGTGTTTTTTTGTTTTCGACACTGTTTGTTCTCAGCAAAAAATAAAATTAATTGTTACAGATTCCCTAATCACCATCTTCAACCTCCAAATCCTAACCTCCATCTTAAACCTTCAAACCCTAACCTCCAAATTTTTATTTTTTATTTTTTTTTTCGAAAATTTTTTAGACAATTTTTAACCAAACGTGTTTTTGTTTCCGGATTACCCTTAGGACAAGAACAAGAAATTTTTTTGTTCTCAAGAAATAAAAAACGAAAACGAAAACACTAGTTTCCAAACGCACCCATTGATTCCTAGCTCCATTTATTTTCTTTCGAGTTTCTACACGGTATATGTTAGAGGTCTTATTTCACATCGGATCTGAATGAAAAAGTAAATGGGTGTATATTAGATATTAGTCTCACATCGTTACAGTATACCACATGGGTTTTTGTTGTGTAGGGGATTAGTTTGGATCAGTTTCCTTTTGTTTTGCTTAATCTGTTCGCTGGACTCTAGTCTTCTTGTGTTTGTTCCTCATGTTGCATGCTTTTACTTTCTTGGTTTTTATTTATTTTTTACACTTGATATCTTATCTTGTTTTCTAGCTTTGATTGCGGATGGAACACCATGTTGGGTAAATTAGTTAATGGAATAAAACTATTGGTTCAATTTGTGTTTGTTTTGCTCAAAGTAGTGGGGGCTTTTAAGCATGTTGTAGGACAGGGTAGTACTAACTGTAACTGATGTTTTTAAAAGCAACCAAAGAAGGAGCCGCCAAAAGTGTTGCTAAAAAGGTTGGTCACATTTATTGGCTCAAAATGATGGTTCATTTGTGAAATAATTAGTCGGCCATTAAAGATTGTGACATTTTAGCTGAATCAAGATTTAAATACATTAGGAAGCAATTATATATATAGTTTTTCGTATTTTGATATAATAAGAATGAGGGACATAAAGCAACTTTTAGGATTTTGTTTGATAATATTTATTTATTACTTAAATCATGAGATAAAAATTTAAGTGATAAAGTCACCACTTAATACTGAAATCTGAAGACTGAAAATTTACGAAAAAATATTAAAATATAATTTTTTTAAGCATTACTTAAAATATTTAGTACTTCAAATTCAGACTTTATCAAACAATACCTAAATTTACTTTTGATTTATTTTTTTTACGACTTTGGAATCTTTTTGAGCATATTAAAAAATTGGTTGGTGTTACTGTTAGTGAAGTTTTAAGTTTTGAAAGGTATGCTATTACAAAAATTTTGGTGAGGATGGAATAATTTTTTTTGAGATGGAGTTAGGACTCAAATCCAGATCATTACTATCTTTAGTTAGAGGAAATTATCGGCTACCAGTAGATAAATCTGACATGGTATTTCAAATTATTTTTAAAAAATAATGTCTAATCACACCCAAGTGATAAAATATCTACATGTATTATATCTTTTTCTATTATTGACTTGAAGTACCACCTGAATTTATTTTCGGAATACCGAATCTTACTAATCGATTAGGAGATTTCAAGATTTCAAGAAAATCCTCTAACTATTATCCAAATTTTGCATCATTCTTTTATCTACAAGCAAACAGTTTAAAAATATTTCACTCTTTATTAATTATTTTTGAATTCATTCTCACGGAGGTAGGAATGGCAATGGGGCGGGTATCATATTCCCCATTCCCGAATCCGGTTTAATTTCCCCGCCCCGTCCCCAATTATTTTTTTATTTTCCACCCCGCCCCGCCCCGTGACCCGGTTATCCCTGCCCCGCGCCCCGCCCCGCCCCGCCCCGTGACCCGGTTATCCCTGCCCCGCGCCCCGCCCCGCCCCGCCCTGCGACCCGGTTATATATAAAAAACAATTTATGAAATTCGTTCATTGCAAAAATAATAGATGAAATGTAAAAAATTAAAATCATTAACTTTGAAATGTAAAAAAAAAATATAAAAAACAGTTTATGAACTTCATTTATAGCAAAAACAATAGATGAAATGTAAAAAAAATATAAAACATACTGGAATCCACTCCCCAGTACAAAACAATAGATGCAATTCATAGAGTAGACAATAGATGAAATTCGTCCATAGCAAAAAGAAATTAACATATAAAATTATTACAAAATACTTGTCCAGACCCTAACTTGAGAGCTCCGATAACATTTTGAAAACTGAACTTTAAACTTAAAGACCTCATTCACATAACATCAGTCAGCTTCTTCATATTGCTCCCCTTAGCATCAGCTTCCGCATGACATACTCATGGCACTTGAGAGTTCTTACTTTGCAAACAAGGTAGTTAACTATATTTATTTAAAGACCATAATTATTTCTTTTGTTGCAAATTAACATTATTTGTGACAAATATTGATAGTTTATAAGGGTGCATTCTTAAGAGGTTTTAAACAAAAAAAAAAAAAACAGAAATGTCATTTTTAATTCTAATTATTCTCATAATTTTTGGAACAAAAAAAAATAATAATAATAATGTTTAGTAAAGCGTTAGTTTCACATATAAACTATTAAACTCAGCTATTAGAGCTTTAACCTCATGTGGTTAATCTCTGTTAAAAGTTTTGACCTCATGTTTTTCCTTTTTGGAGAGAAAAGGGATGAAAGTAAAATTTTCCATAGAAACAAACAGAAAATGAGTTGAAGAGCAGTATCAATGACTTCTGTCCTTTGAGTTGTGGATGATCAAAAACTGGTTGTAAATGAGATTCAACACAATCAATCACATCACCATCAGGACTCTGTAATGAAACTATTAACTGAGAGACAACATTGTTCTTCCTATTATCCCACCAATCAACTGGATTAGCAAAGAAGGCCTGCCATAGTTCTGTTGTTGTGCCTGTACTATTTGCAACATAGTTGTTTACCTTTCTACCTGCAAGGGAAGGAAATCAAAGATCTAAGAATGTTGCAAATACACCGGGAAAAAATAAATAAAAAATATCAGACAGAGTATCTCAGAGAAAATTATTGTCTGCTGTAAAAGAATTAGAATCTCCATCATACAAGACTACTGGCGAGATGTTTCTTTCAACTAAATTCAGTTGCTGAACAACTACCTGACGAACATCGTAGATAATCACAATTTAGATAGTCCAAAATTTGGAATATACGATGGTAACATGTGCGACACCCCCAAATTTCCATGCATAGGTTGGCCAGACCCATACACAGAAAAATAGGAGCGTCTGTAATTAATAACATAAGCACAGAAGAGAAGACATAAAATCGAAATATAATAATAACAACAATAACAAAAACAAGGATACCACTTATACATGAAGAAGACCAACCCCAATACATCCTTAAATAAAATAAGTCCCACAAGGTACAACTTGGAAATCTCATAAACATGGACCCCTAGAAACACACTTAAAAGAAATGCAACATATGTCATTTATCGGATCTTACCCTGGAGTGGAAGGGAAATATGATAGGACCGAACAAATAGATATGACGTCCTCACCCTTGCTGGTGAAACTGCCGAGGACCTGAAACAACAAAAATGTGGGTTAAACCCACGAGCAAGTACAACTATATATGATCCCAAGCAGAGTACCAAAAATCCATCCCCTTTCCTAGTGACACATAATCCCAAAATTATATTATAAAATAATAATATATTTAACTATAACCATAGTCACTAATATACCACCATTTAATATAATTATCTTTATAAATTCATTCCATTAATCTGATTTTTTCATTTAACATCCATGTCTTACCATAACCACGTACCCGACAACTCACCCATGCTGTGACAACTCACCCATGTCCCGTGGTACTATTGAGACTGCAATATTAGTCAGTCTCCCTATGGTTCCTTATAATTCTCCAAAACATAGTCATTTGATTAAATCTTATGATTATACGAATTTATTAATTCACTTGTATTCTTTAATCGGGAATGTATGACAATTGGAGAAGTCGAGCCTGGGGGGTCCAGGGGGGCGGCGCGACATTTTCCTGAGTGCCCCCCTGGCGGGGTCTGGGGCAGCGCCCCAGCGCCAAGGTATACGATATTTTATACAGTCGAACTATTCATTTATACGGTCAAAAATACGTAATCCAGTATAATTCTTGAAACACATAATAACAATATAAATCCATGTCCAGAATCAGTTTTGAAATCTTTGTCAACATTGAAACCTAAAATATTTCTGTATTCAGATATTTATACTTAGTTCCAACCATATACACCTCTTCCGAATCGTACCAACAAGACACATAACCACGAATCCATACATGTATATCTATACATGGTAAAAACAGATTTGTACGTATAGCTAGATACAAACATAGTCTCATGCATATATCAATATATCACCACAAATCTCTATGTATATACAAGATCTATACATATAATCATGGATCTGTACATATATGTATAACCAGAATATAAATCATCATATATATATATATATGAATATAAACATACTCTAACAGATCTATACATATATACCTATATAAATCCACGAATCTCTACATATATACAAGATCTATATATATACTTATGGATCTATACATATACATATAAACATAATATATATCATCACATAAATAAACATGAATATGAACATACTCTAACAAATCTATACATATATGCCTATATAAATCCACGAACCTCTCTATATATACAAGATCTATATATATACTTATGGATCTATACATATACATATAAACAGAATATATATCATCACATAAATAAGCATGAATATGAACATACTCTAACAGATCTATACATATATGCCTATATAAATCCACGAATATCTACATATATACAAGATCTATATATATACTTACGGATCTATACGTATATGTATAAACAGAATATATAAATGTCATATATGAACATGATTTACACATACATATACATATATGAAAAATACTATCTAGCAGATTATAGATGCATAAGGTAAAGGTTACGAAATTTTAGTACAAAGAGGAAGAGTAGAACATATGTCTTGCCTGATTTGGAGAGCTTACTACACCACGGATCCAGATCCAAACTAAGTATTTACTCTCTCAATCTATATATGTATATGTATATAGATGAGTGAATAAGAAGAGAGAAGTCTGAAATTTTTCCTTAGTCTTGAGAGATAATAAGCTGAAAAATCCTTATGGTTATATAGGGGAAACTAGGTTATGGCGAATGACCATAATGCCCCTAGATCTGCCACAATAACCATCATGTCACTCGTCTTAAAGACTAATATGCCCTTATCAGATCCCATAATAACAAACTTACCTAGTAGTCATAAAATGACTAGAGTACCCTTACTCAATAATTTAAATACCCACCATACCATCCAAAATAAATAAAGAAATAACATAATTATTTAAATACGGGGTATTACAACATGTGAGATGCTAGTAATTTAAAAACCTTATAAAAGAAAATTGTATTATATTAGAGAATTATGAATACCTTGAAGAACATAAGCGACCTTGGCAGAATCAGAGCAACGAGGGAGAGCGAGCTTCCATTTCACATTGCTATATAAACAAAGAAACCCATGTGAAATCAAGAACCAACAATCTTGTTTTAAAGTACAAACATATATTTTGGGCAAACTTCAGTCTGAAAGATTCAGGATAAAAATTCCCTCATTTTTCCTCTGATGAAATTGAGATCTCGAATCTCATTGAAGAAAAACCCATCCATATATAATAATAGATCAAAAACCTCTCCACAATCCAAACTCACAACTTCCTTATTTGATTAATATATTCAAATTTAGCAATAATGAGAAACAAACAATTTGTGAACAAAGGGAAATGTGAAAATGCATAGATTTGGGGTACTGAATAAACCTAAATTTCTTTGGACATCCATACACTTATTTTGCTCTAAGTTATGATAGATCCTGCTAATACAGAGCATGTTGTGTTTCAATAGCAGGAAATATATACATATACATATATATATAGAGAGAAGGTTGCCGATAAATAAAGGGGAAAACCTTGGTGTTGTGCTCAGATAATCAAAATGACAAGATCTAATTTGATCGCAAAGAAATTTGAAGCCTAGATCTGTTGTGAGAGAGAGAGAGTTAGTAGAAGACATAGGGTTTAGGAGTGATGAGAGGCGAGAGGCAAAACGGCGTGTTAGAGAGAAGACTAGGGTTTGGGAGGTATGTTAAGACATACCTCCCATATATATATGAGCTATGTTTGTAATATGTCAAATATATAAGGTTAGTTTAGTAAATAACCAATTAAGCGGGGCGAGGCGGGTCAGTTATTCGGGGCGGGGTGAGGGTGACCCATACTCGCCCCGTTTATAATCGGGTAATTTTTTTTGCCCCATACCCGACCCGATTAGTTTAACGAGGCGGGACGGGGCGGGATAAACGAGGAGGGGCGGGGCGGGTCCCCGTCGGGGCGGGTTTTTTTGCCATCCCTACACGGAGGGGGTCGATATCAATTTTATAATTTGGGCAAATTACTGTGACCTCTTCTGAGATTTTGCATAATTATTCTCAGATTAAAATTTGTGTAAATTTACTCTGATCTTCCTTATAAAATTAATATTACACTAATATTTTTATGCATTACTAAAATACTCCTATCTTAAGTATTTTAAACTGAAGTAATTTATGATTTACGTGTCTAATGTCCTTCTATCATTTAAAATACTAAAATATCACTCACTTGACACCATCCAAAACATCATTATCACTTCCCAAATAAGTTGGCGATATTATTTCAATATTTTTGCCACTCTCAAGGGTAATTTTGGGTTTTAATATATTTGTTCTTTCTTAATTTAATAAAACTAACTAACTTCATTTGATATTAAGATTACTTATACCAAAGTTAACAAAATCTTACGAAATCTTAACGTAATTTTATATTAGAGTAAATTACTTCAATTTAAAGCACTTAAGTTAGTGGTACTTTAGTAAATGTACAAAAGAAATTAGTGTAATATTAATTTTATAGGGGATGTCAAAGTAAATTTACATAAACTTTAATCTAAGAGTAATTATGTAAAATTTCAGGGGAGGTCTGAGTAATTTACCCTCATAATTTTCAAAAGTTTTTTATTTTTTAAATTTGGAATTGATTCGAGTATGGATTGACTTTTGCCAATTGTAAAAGGAGAAACGGTGATTAGGGCGCCGTCCGTTTTACAGAGAAAAGGTCAATGGGGCGGTCATTGGGTCCCACTAAAAGAAAAGGGTCGGTGCAGCCAGGTTTGGCACCACTAAAGACTCTCTGGTCATATATATATATTATATACTTATGCACAATTTATGAACCCATGTTTAATATGTTCATTAAACCAACCCCCTCTTGGTATTAAGAATGTATGTAAATGTAGTGGTACTTTTTATACGACTTCTATTTATTTTGGTACCGTGTGTTCACATAGCTCTTTTTTCTCTCTTTATGTGTTATTTTCTTTTAATATGTACATTATTTCAAATTTTTGTTTATATTCGTAAACATCACTTAGAAAATGGATCAATTTTAAAGAAATAATTTCACTTGATATTCATTTGTTGTTTCTGGTAGCAATTATCTTTTAATCAAGTATGTATAGGGATGACAATTTGCCCCGTCCACCCCGTTTTAACGGTTTTGAGTATCTCGTTTATATTATATGGGTGGGAATGGGGTTGGGAAAAAAAATCCGCACATAAATGGGGTGGGGACGGTTTTAGGTGTCCCCGCCCCGCCCCGCCCCGTTTAAACATATTATAATATATATATAGTAAATAAAAAATAAATATAATCCACTAATCCTAAATTATATATATATTTTTTTTGTCTAAATTGAAGTGAACTTAATATTGAACAATTTTTTTTTTTTTTGTTATTTTCGATAGAATGTATTGTAATTTAGATTGTTGGATAATTTGGTGGTTTATTTAGTTTTTATAATATTGAATTTCGTGTTTTAAGTATATGATTTTGTGAAGTTGTTTAATTTTAAAGTGACATATTTAAAATTTTTAACCGTTAACATGTATCCGCGGGAACCCAACGGTTTTAAAAAATCCGACGGAGACGGGGACGAGATGACCTCCCACCCCGTTTAACCGGTTTTGGACGAGAATGTGGTGGGAGTTTCTTAACGATTGTGAGGCGGGGAAGGGTACACTCGCCCGCAAATGTTGCCATCCCTACGTATGTTTAATATATAATTTTAGAGAATTAATGTCACTCTGTCACATAATGGTGAAAAGTCAAAATTAAAAAGATACACACAAAAATATAATATATATATTTTTATCTTTTAAAACTTAAAGTTTAGCTTTTGAATACTTTTTGATTCTTGTTGGAATACATCCACCACTAGGTCTAATGTTCTTGATCAATGTGACGAGATACGATTCCTCTCGTAATTACAAGAATAAACTTTTTGAAGAGTGGCGTTTGATGAATTCCCTTATTCTCAGACAAGGAAGTTTTAATCCGCTTGAATTTTCATATATGATTTCATTGAACACTTCAAGTAAAATTAAGAAAATAATCACTCATTAAATGATTGTGTTGTTAAAGTAATTAATTTTTGTAAAGAAATCTATAATAACAGTTGAGTTTTACCAATAACAATTTTATATATAATCCACTGCTAACAAAAAAATGCAGACCTTCACCACGTCCCCAATTGGTTTTATACTATTTTTTGGGTGTGACTTGAGTCACACAATAAAATAAATGCAATAAATCAGATTAAGAAAATAAATCAATTTTATAGGTACTGCTTAACGACATAAAATAAATAGATCAAAAATTAATTATTCATCATGAAGAAAATAAATTTATTCTATAGATAGATGATGCTTAACCACGTGAAATAAATAAATAAGTAAATAAAAATTAAATAATGATCACACATGCATTTTTTTTAATTAAATTCATATTATGAAAATAAAATGTTAATTGCACTGAATAATTACTCAGAATAGGGATACCAAATAAATAATATTAAATATATAAATATAAATATGGTTAGATGAATATTATCTTATAAATTAAATAATTTTGCTTAACAAATTCGTGCAAGTATCACACAAGCCTTGTGGTAGAAAACATATGTTTTTAGCTATAATAATAAGTAAACAATTTTTCAAAGAGAGTTTTTTTTCCTTAATTGCACGCCTGACTAACAATCACAGTTCTTATCCATAGTCTTAACTATATACTATCACAGGATTGTGAGTTTCATTTTTCACATTTTCAATGAATTTATAAAACATATATCTACAGTTATAAGCGGTGATTTTTTATTCCATTTTTGTAATTTTTAAATAGATTATCTATACTTATAATTCATGTATATTTTAATGTATTTCACCTGTATAAAGTAATACCTTATTAAAAAGATAGTGTGTATCAAGCGAGTCTGTGAATTACAATTTTATTTCTCTCTCTCTCACACACAAAATCACACACACACACATCGCACGTACATACATTGAATATTGGGGACAGTCAAGCCCACAATTAAAGAGAGCACAAAGTGGTTAATACCCATTTGAAATAGTACTTTGCTTCTCTTCCCCAAAATCGATCTTATTGCTCAAACATTTCTCAGGTCCTCTTTCGCATCACCAAATCTGCACCGTCCATTCCATAACACACATGGGTATGTATCGAAACTCCCGATTATCTGATCCAATTGATTCCCAATCTCTCTTTAATTTCAATCCGTTTTGCATCTCAAACCACGCGATTAATGATCTGCTTTTATTAGTTCCACAATTTAATTCGACTGTTTTTGTAGGGTTATATCTATATAACGGAAATTTGTTATATATATATATATATGTAAATGTATGTATATAATGGGTGTGTAGTGTTTTCATCTGAAACTGTCTGTAATTCGAGAAGTGGAACATCTATGGTTATTGTTTGCGATGTGATTGCTTTTCCCCAATTTGATCTATTGGGTTTGTTGAATTGGAGTCCTAGAAGGCGCGATTTAGTGTACCTTTTTTATTTGGGGTTTTGATTATATGGGTTTTTGATCAATTGGGTAGATTTTTGTGAAGAAATGGCGAACTGGGTCAGAGCTTACTTGAGAAATTCCATGTTCATGACCATTTGAATAATTTTATTTGGTGAATTACATGTTTATGATATGGGATCTGAAACTTTGATAAGATTTGCTTTACCTGGTTTATTGGACCAACTTTTCTTAATCAAGGTGAGCTTATTTCTTTGCCAAATTGATGAATCCAAGTATAAGGCGAAGTTTTATCTGCACTAGTGTTTGTGTACTCACTTATATTAGCAACCAAGTACAGGGTTTTAGGGAAGTATTAGATTAAGTCTGAATTTCGGGGTTTTTGGTTATAATTATTCTATTTCTCTGTAGTTGGTTCATGAAAGTGGCACTGGCAGGTATGAAGATTCATCAGGAAAATGCCATTTGAAACTTTTCATTGATTATTCATTTTGGGACTATGGTTCAAAATGGATATAGAATAATGTCACTTTGAACTGAAGAAAGACTAATGTGCTCTGACCCAATATAAGTGATGGATCATTTGGCTTGACTCAAACACAAATTACTACGACTTTTGCAAGGCATGATTGATCTATTTACTTACAGGAACTGTGATTCACATACATTGTTGTTAACATATATATACATATTTTTCCAGATAAAGACCGTGAAAGTTGCTCTACTCACCTCATAGAAGGTGATGGTACGTTCAATGTTTCTGGAATTGAAAGTTTTATGAAGGAAGTAAAACTAGCTGAATGTGGACTCTCCTATGCCATAGTTTCTATCATGGGTCCTCAAAGCAGTGGTATGTGCTCTTATCTATATAAGCTACTTATTTTTGCACTTCATGTTGGAGATGCATTGTGTTGGCAAACCTTTATGTTCTCGTTCAAATTTCACGTTACCATTATCGATTCCAAAAATACAAATTATATGACCAAGTTGATAGAGAGCCTATTTGTTTTTGTTGTACATTTGTATAAAAATTGTTTGGTCAAAGAAATTATATTTTGAAAACTGTCAAAACATGTATAAATTGTTTCTAGTATTGAGCTCTTCTGAAATTGAGTTTGTCTCTTTCCCCCGAAAGCCACCCCCAAAGCCTTGTTTTTGTTTGTAACTCTAGCATCAGCATTGATTAACATTGAAGTCTCCTTAATTAGGTTTGTACATTTGATGTGCTTTAATTTATTGGGCGATTCTGACAAGGAGTTCTTTCATACTAACAGGGAAGAGCACACTGTTAAATCATTTGTTTGGTACCAACTTCAGGGAGATGGATGCTTTTACGGGAAGGTATGCACTCATAAAGCATTTCATTGGGTGGCATTTGTGTATGGTCATATATTAATACCTTACTGAATGCTATTCTAATCAGGTCTCAAACCACTAAAGGTATTTGGCTGGCTAAATGTGCTGGGATTGAACCTTGCACCCTTGTAATGGATTTGGAGGGTACTGATGGAAGAGAACGTGGAGAGGTACCTATGCAAGAACTCTATTTGTGATCAGGACTTTGTACATGTTTGTCTTTTGTTATTACCAATGATTTCCACAGTTACTATCAGTTCTCAGTTATCTTCTGTATGGTCCTCAAAAAGTCCTTTACAAAAATATAAATTTTTCTTTCGTGCATTTATATGTCTGCAAGCACATGATATCAAGTGGATTGTTGTAATTTAAAAATAGATGCATATATATGCCTACATTTGTATATATGTATTTGTATGTGTGTATTAAGTTGATTCCATAGGTCGAGTTGCGAATGAATCTCTATTCTTCTCTATTACTAGTCTATTAAACCACTGCAGTATTACTTGCTGTCCCTCATTCAGATATTTATTTACCTTTACAGGATGATACTGCATTTGAAAAGCAAAGTGCCCTTTTTGCCCTTGCTGTTTCAGATATAGTACTAATAAACATGTAAGTTCATTTTATAGTTTTTTCTCATAGCACACACAAGATTCTTTGATATGGATCCTATTTCTCTAAAATATATAATAGATGCATTCAATATCTTCATCAGTTTGCGTGGTAAATTACCTCAAATGTTGTATTATTAGGTGGTGTCACGACATTGGCCGTGAACAGGCTGCGAATAAGCCTCTCTTAAAAACTGTATTCCAGGTATCTCCTGTGGCCTGCATTACGATGGCAATTATTTGAAATTTGAATGCTTTAATTGATTCAAAACTATCATCATCCTTCTTCAGGTCATGATGCGATTATTTAGTCCACGAAAAACAACTTTAATGTTTGTAATACGTGATAAATCAAGGGTAGGTTTCCTTTCTTCTCTCCTCTTTTATGTTGCTGCTTTGAACAACACTACATCTGTTTTATTTATTTAGCTTATGATAATAATCAAGGATATAACTTTGATGATTTGTATTCTATTCTGGGATTTAGTTAACCCTTTGTTTATATTTAGACACCTTTGGAGAATTTAGAACCTATTCTGAGGGAAGATATTCAGAAGGTAATTTCCCCCCCTTATTCCTTTTCATTTGTGATCTTCATATTGCCGATGTTAAAACTTATTCTTGGTTGTAGATTTGGGACTCTGTTCCTAAGCCACAAGCCCACGTGGAAACTCCACTAAGTGAGTTTTTTAATGTAAGATGTCATGTTCTCACTCAATATAAGCTAGGCGTGCTTTATATATTTACTCCCAGCAATGATTTTACACACATAGTAAGCGTGTTATTATTTTGATCAAACGGACAGGTTGAGGTTGTGGCACTTTCCAGTTATGAAGAGAAGGAAGGGTTATTTAAAGAGCAGGTATACTAATCTGGACATGCAAAGGGTACCACACTGAAATAAAAAAAAAAAAATTACTCACTTCAGTTCATATAGTATATGATGGGTTCATCTTCTTTCTACTGTTCTTAACCATGCAAAGTATAAATAAAGGAGATTTTGTTTTTGCTTTAACAGTAGTTTTATTTTTATTTTACAGTATCTTAGTGACTTACTTATTTTTTTGATACTTAAAATTGTTCAAAAAAGATTCCTGGTGAATAACTAAAATTTGAGCATGTCATATTTGTGTCTCTTGAACTAATGCCTCATTATTTACTTTGTAATTTGGAACACAACTGTCTCAGTTACTGAACTATGGGAGATTTTCTTTTTGTATATTTGTTTATTTTATTGTATCTTATTTATGTTTTTATGATAAAGGTGGCCAATTTAAGACAGCGATTCTTCCATTCTATAGCACCAGGGGGGCTTGCTGGAGATAGGAGGGGTGTAGTTCCTGCTACCGGGTTTTCTTTTAGTGCACAACATATCTGGAAGATCATTAAGGAGAACAAGGATCTTGACCTTCCTGCACACAAGGTACTGATGTGAAATTACTTAACTGAAGCCACCTCTTATATATATATATATATTTTTTTTTTTTTTTGTTGAGATTTATCTAAATATGTAAATGCTTTTGATCCATTTGTAGGTCATGGTAGCTACTGTGCGATGTGAAGAAATTGCCAATGAAAAACTTGCTTCTTTTGTTGCAAATGAGGTACCTGCTTCAATTTATGTGAACTTCTTTAAATGATTATTTTTTTACTTATGGGTTAAGTATCATTGCATCCCTAACTAGCCTGTTTGTTTTAAATTAACCTAGGACTGGTGCCAACTAGATGAGGCTGTTCAATCTGGTCGAGCTCCGGGCTTTGGCAAAAAGCTTAGTTTAATTCTTCACACTTGTCTGTCAGAGTAAGTATCTGGTGCAATATATTTATTTAATTTTTTTTTATTATTATTTTTGTTTTTGTGGTTCAGCTGCTGTTTATGAATGGTTCTTGTAATAAATAAGCTTTGTACTTGCACCCTAATCTGGTGCTAGTAGTGAAAGATTACACGAGTCCAAACCTGCATTATCGCCTGCCCAAATTAGGCTGCAAATGTGATGGTTTTATATACTAGTTTGGCTGTTGACTTCGAATAGGATTGAGGTACGATTAATGGTTAATCTATATGATTGCAATCAATTATAGATGTGGGAGGATGAAAGGCTTTTTCAAATTTTGCCATTCTTATTTCTACCAATTGATATAAGGGCAAACTACTCTTAACAGCCCCGAGGTTCTTTTTGTTACTTCTAGATTAAACTTCTTAAAAACATTCGGTCAACCTATCTAAGGTTCTGTTGACTGTACCCTCACACCTCATGCTGTTAGGGATGTTAAGTCTTAGTCAGTTGGCAAATTTGAAATGACAGAACTTCCCTTAGTTGCAATGAATGGACAGATCAAACCTTACTAACCTTTCAATTACCATTAGTATTTTGGACCTCTTCACCCTCATACGTAAACCAAGTGTAGATCTCGCCCCTCACCATTATAGACACTTTCCATTTAAAACACTTGGTTCTCTCGGATGTAGGAAGGTTGTGTAGCCCTTCTTAGCTCTATAACAGCCCCTTTCTGTAGGGCAGCTCTTTTTTGACTAGTTATGCAACAACAGCCATCTTGGACTTTAGAAATTGCTAGCGTGGATAATGGCTTATAATTTCCTAGATTTAGGGCAGCCATTCTCAATATTTGTGTGTGAAAGAGCATCTATTTTGGACTTCAAAGTTCGTGTATTGCTTATATATACAGAGGCATATGTATTGTATCTTTGATAATTGGATAAAATTGATGTTTATTAGATTGCAGATTGCACATCTTCTCGTCCTTAGATGCTTCTTTTCTTCCCTCTCTTCTTTTCACACTCACTCTCTCTTTTTTGGTCCTACTCTTACTGCCTTCTCCTACATCAATTGCTATCAGGGCAAAGGATTTATAGCATTCTATCCCTTGTTACTGCAACTCAAACCCAATTTTTCTTTTGTCAACCTTCAACCTTCAGCCTTAACCCTAATCATTGTCCGTCACACTTAAGCACATTCATCCACACAAGAACCTTCAAACAGTCCAAGTACTTACCCATTGGCACTCCCACAACTCCCAAACAGTTTCAACAGTCTTTGGCCTAAACCTC
Source organism: Cornus suecica (assembly GCA_963922005.1). Taxonomy (NCBI): domain Eukaryota; kingdom Viridiplantae; phylum Streptophyta; class Magnoliopsida; order Cornales; family Cornaceae; genus Cornus; species Cornus suecica. The sequence continues at coordinate 95,943,480 of OY998238.1, forward strand.
ACCGTTGTGAAACCTTAACCTTCCACCATCTTCCTCTAACAACATCACCATCAATTTCCCAACCTAAAACCTCTAAAGGACCAGCCCCAAATTTACTCCTAGATACCCAACCAAGCCTGCAATTTATCTTTCCCTCACCAAGATCCACCAACCACAGCCCCATCACACCACCCTACTGGACCACTCCCTGTAATTAGACCTTTGGTGCCCAGAAAAAGGAGAAGAATAGGATGGTAAAAACAAAAAGGGAAACAGATGTTCAAGCGTGCATCGCCAGAGCATTCAGATCGGAGCAACGTTTAGTCGTCGGCACTGTAGCCGACTTCCTTTCGCATTGGCTTCGCCATGTCAGAATCTTCTTGCCATCACTGTTTTAGTTGTCTTTAGCTGTCGGTTGCTTCATGCAACTCCTGTGCAGCAGATTTGTCTCGGTGGAGTAAATAAGATCCATATTTGGATATTACCCATATCATAGTTGTCAAAAGCCACCCGGGCGGCTTAAGGTGCAGCCACTGCGCCTCTAAAATGATCAGGCTGCTGTTAAAAGTTCCTTGTAACAACTCTGAAAAGTTCTTTTGTTTGTTGACTTTTCCTTTATACGGTCTCTCTTTTATGGGTACACGTGAGAAGCCCACTCACAAGCCACAACCTATATCACATATGTGTGTATATCAATGTGATGTGATGGACAACTTACAGCTCCAAAAAGTTCTGTTGTTTGTTGACTTTTCCTTTATATGGTCTTTCTCTTTAAGCGGTCATGTGACTTATTATTAAGTGGGTCCACCCACAACTCCACAAATCACATCCTGTATCAAATATATGTGTATATCACGTGCTGGATCATATTAAAATAAAAGAAAAAAAGAAAGAGAAGAGACAAGGAAAATATCAAAGACGACACAGTATTGGCCAACTATTTTGTTAGTAGGAATATTGAACTGGAGTATTTGATTGACCCAACTTTTGCATCTTTACTATTGCATATTTTATTAAATTCATTTTATTGCCCTTCATATTATGTTGCACCTCTCTTCACTCGGGCGCGCGCCTCGCCTTGCGCCTTAGGCTCCAAGAGGCCTTGGCACCTTTGTGCGCCTTGAGCCTTTAACAACTATGACCCATATCCACTTTTTAATCCAGATCTAACCCAGATCCTTTGTCATTTTAACCCAACCAGCCCATTTTAAACCAGACTCTAATTTTGACCCAGGAAAATTCTTTTCCATCCTCCAAAACATCAATTTTGAGATTTCTTTCATTACAAATGGTTTGTTTCTCAAACGATGGCATTTGATTGTCTCGTCAGTTGCTTTATTCTAACCCCAAGACTCCCAATATAGCTTGCACACCAATTAACCATTGAATGGGATCTCTGCAAAAAATAATCATGATGGGTGCAAGGATGAGAGGAAAACACAAACAGCTACAGAAAGAGAGTTAGAGCAACAACTTTTGAAAACTGGAAATCGACTTCATGAACCTCCATCCTCAATCAATTAACTCGTTGTCTTAGAAAAGCTGATCACTTCCTTTGTTGGCTGAATTTCAAATGGGGATATTATTCGTTTTTCTATTAGTAGTATTATTATTATTGTTATCATCATCATTATCATTATTAATTTATTACTGTTGTTGTTGTTGTTATTATTATTAGGGCCACGAGCTTTTACCTCCCTATAGTATGCATATAGTGCGTATAACCCCCTGTGGTTCTTTAAGACCCTATTATTCGAAAATGTGTGAATTGTCCCTATTATGAAGTAAATTGTCTGAATTACCCTTAATATAGTTTTTTTTTAAAAAAAATAAAAAAAAATTACAAAAAAAACAAAAAATATGTTTATAAAAAATATATTTAAGAAAATCATCAACAAAAGAATTACAAATTTATTTTTCAAAAATATTAAAATTATTTTGTTTAAAAAAATAAGCCGGTTCTTTCAATTTTTTTATTCTATTTCCTTATCATTTAATTAATTAATTAATATTTATTTATTTATTTATTTATTCATTTGTTCATTTTATTTATTATATTATATTTATCAATTATTTATTTTTATTAATTTATTCTTTATTCATTTAATATCTATTCATTTTATTTTATATATTTATTCATTTTTATTTTTATGTAATCATTTTTTTTATTTTTTATTTTTTAGTTTTTAGTTTTAGTTTTATTTTTTTATTATTATAAATTATTTATTATTAATTCAATATTTGTTATTTTTATTAGGTTAGAAGGGGTATTTTAGGGATTTCATATCGTTTTGGGGGGGGGGGGGGGGGGGGGAGTTGCTACATTTTTTAAACATAATGGATTTATACACGCATTTTTTATCACATGGGGTTTTTTTGCACCTAGTATGAAACTACAAGGTTTTTTTCGCAGATAACCCTTATTATTATTATTCCATTACATATAATTAGTTAAGTGCAAAATAATATCCATAAGGCTTGTACACCTCCATCTAGGTTTAAGTCACCGTTTTATTATGTGACGTATCAGAGCCTTGGGTAACATTTCTACATTAATCACAGTGTGTTACGATTGACTTTTAATCCCCTTTGTTGTAATTCCTTGTGTATTCATATTAATTTTATCTAATGATATCCTTGCTTCATGAGAAGTGGGAGATATAATTTCCATATACAATCTGATATGCTGTTGTTAAGAAAAATTGAGTGATTTAGATCTTTTCTCCTTCTTTCAGGTATGATACGGAGGTTACATATTTTGATGAAGGTGTTAGATCTGCAAAGCGGAAACTGTTGGAAGAGAAATTACTGCAAGTAATGTCTCTCTAAATCTTGTGTAAAGTTGACTTCCATATGCTATTATCGTGTTATACATGATGGAATATTAGTTCAATAACATAGTTGTTATAAGGTTAGCAATCTATCCAGCCATATAAGATTACACTGTCTATGCCATCTGTGTCCTGCAAGCAAACATGAGCAGATGAGGTTAGGTAGCGGTTTTAAGGCAAAAGTGGAGGTGAGAGGGAGTCAATGGAGGTTGTGGAAGGCAAATAGATGAGAGTTGTCTTGTACGATATGAAAGGTTGATGGACAATATTGGATGCAAGAGAGAGATCTTCATGGGTAGTGGTTTTCATATGTCTGTATGAGAGACGGTTTTGGCCAGTATTTGGATATGGGAATCAGAGAGGGATGGGCTTAATAATCCTCGAAAGAATGAGGTAGATAGTTGGTATGGACTTGATGAGTTAGTCTTGTTTGAACCATGTTCACGAGTTCATAGCTGGACATTGCACAGGTTCAGCTTATTTTTTCAAATTAGCCTTATAATCAGCTCAGAATAGATTCTTTTTTTTAAAAAAATAAATTAAAGTGCCTGCGGCGGAGGTAGCTTGAATTACGCATAAATTGCTTGGTCAATCTTCAGCTAGTTTGAACAAGATAAAATGAAATATGTGTAAGCTACATATGTTGTCTATGGTGTTGCATAGTGGCACAAAGTGGGACAGAAAATCACTCTAGAGAGTTTAGAATGCTGATTAAATAAGGGGGATTGCTGAAGGAGGCTCTTTTGTGTCCTTTATGGTGCCAGCAAGTTGCCATTTACTCATCACAAGTGCATTGAATTAGAATTATGTACCTAAAATCTGTTTTGTGTCCTTTGTTTTTTTTTTTGGTTTTGTTTTGTTTTTGGGATGATAATTGGTTAATTTATCCCTGTCCTCGCCCATTAAGCTGTTACCAGGACTTTGTCACTCGACGGGGCCAATTGTTGAGGCTTCCTATTACCTCTGGGTTTCTATGTCTCTTGTAAAATTTAGATTGTTTCCTTGTGTGTGTAATTTACAATATATGGCTTTATTTGTATTTCATTCTATTTCCCTTTCTTCCTCATTGATTTTCTTTTGATTTATCATTTAGCTTGTCCATCCGGCCTACCAATTGATGTTGGGACATATACGGTGTGGAGCTCTGGATAAATTCAAAGAAGCATTTGATAAAGCTTTGGATGGAGGGGAAGCGTTTTCTGTGGTTGCTCGTGATTGCACTGAGTCTTTTATGACGTTATTTGATGAAGAATGTGCAGGTCTAGTCACATACTCAATCTTTATTTTCTGTTAGTCAGATAATATGAATCTAGAACAGCAGTAGTGGTTTACAAGGTTTATATTATTAATAAGTTTCTTCTATTTTAACTACCTGCTATTTGGGTATTGGTATGTCGTGCTCCCATTGCTTATACTTCAGTCGTTACAGTTTTTGTTAAATAAAAGAATAATTTCTATTTAGATTCTCTGTATATGAATTGCTTATGGGTTTTGTTTTTGCTCTGTTGCAGTTTCTTCCCCCTTCTAATTTGCCACATTGATTCTTATTTTATATTGCTACATTACTAAATTACTCACTGCCGCTCTCATCTCTGCTAAAATGACACTACTAGTTGTCTGGTAGTACTGTTCTATTTATTAGAATTGGGACAAAGATAATACTTCTTCTGGTTAATGCGAATATAGATGTTAACTATTAGTGAAGAATTTATAACACTGGTCTCATCCTTGGCATCAAATGGAAGATGAACTTCGTCCTTGGACATTTTACCGGACATGCTCTAAGGTAGAAAATAGTTTGCCGCATCATTAATTTTTTGCTAGCTTCAGTCTCCCAAATAGTAAACAATTTATTTCATGAATTGAAATTGTTCCTTTTTTCTGGTTTGAAATTGTCATACTTTGTGGTACCTTTTTGTTTTGTAAATGTCATAATTTGGAACACGCTATTCCTTTTGGAAACTGCTGCAGTAGTAATGCCTTGAATGGTTAATAAGCTGTGTATCAATTTTAGAGTCTTTGAGATCCTATTTTCCCTGTGAAGTACATTTTGGATACTGACCACTGAAAGTGAAATATACAGACGCTGTTATTGAACAAGCAAACTGGGATTCTTCCAAAGTAAGGGATAAGCTTCAGCGTGATATTGATGCTCACGTTGCTGCAGTTCGTGTTGCCAAGCTGGCTGAGCTTACTGCACTGTACGAGGTAATTATTAGAATTATTAGTTGTCATCCTTCAATGTTAGAATTGTCGACTTAAGTGAGCTCCAGCAGTGGTGACAAATCCGAGGTTTGACAATAATTTGGTTTTAAGTATCTTTAGAATAGTTGGTCAATTACCGAGATTATATTATACCGTGATTCCTAAATGATGTGTACAATCTCTTGATGTACGATGAGTGGTTAAGAAGCAGACTATGGTGGGGGAAAGAATTACCAACTCTTGTTCTGTAATTATTTGTCATGATTTGCTATGTACTTCATTATAGGTGTGGAATTTTGCACCCACTGCGTTCTTGGTAATAAAAGAGAGTTGAACATGGTCAATGACAAAGCTGCATAATTAAGGATGAAAATTTGTTGCACTTGTCCCTCTCATGTGATTCCTGTAATAAAATACTGAGGATAATTCATGTGCAGGCAAAATTGAACGAGGCACTATCAGGACCTGTGGAAGCTCTTTTAGATGGTGCTAGTGATGATACCTGGCCTGCCATAAGGAAACTTCTTCAGCGTGAGACTGAATCACTTGTCTCTGGGTTCTCTATTGCAATTTCTGGTTTTGATATGGATGAACAAACCAAGGTTAAAATGCTTGAGAGACTAAAGAATTACGCAAGAGGAGTTGTTGAAGCAAAGGCCAAAGAAGAAGCAGGAAGAGTTTTGATGCGCATGAAGGACAGGTAATGACTTCTTGTATCATGTGAATCTGTTATTTTGATAGCCTTCCTGAAATTATCATTCTCTTTGTTTTTAACTTTTAGCTTATGGGAATTTACTTTAAATTACCTCAGGTTTTCAACATTGTTTAGCCATGATTCTGACTCAATGCCGCGGATCTGGAGTGGGAAGGAAGACATACGAGCGATCACCAAAATGGCTCGCTCTTCGGTATTACGCACTTCATTAAATGTCTTTGGTGAAATTTAACCTCACCTTACATTTGGATTATTATTAAAAACTTACATATCAATTACTTTTTCCAGTCTTTGAAGTATCTCTCTGTTATGGCTGTGATCCGTTTGGAAGATGAAGCTGATAACATTGAGAATACTCTAACTGTGGCTTTATTGGATACCAGAAGTGGTGCAATTACCAATAAGAGCACCACATCACATGACGCATTGGCCTCAAGCACTTGGGAAGAGGTGATCATTTGCAATTGCTAATATTTATGTACAAAACTTGTGATTGTAAGCTTGAAAATTTATTATCTTTGGCTTTTTCTTAGTTGATACTCACACACCCCAACTTAAGGAATTGTTTGTACCCAAGAGGAATAGAACCTCTTGGGAACAAACAAGAGGATTAAACTATGGGCCTTCAGGACTACGAACTTCCTACATGATATTCATCAAGGACCAATTTTTATGGCCTAAACCATATAGTCCTTGTGAGCCTACTTATGTCCAATTCTTTTAGCTGTAAGCATGTTTAGTACTATGTCAACACACACCTAACCTATACTGTTGCTGGCGAGTATCTTTTAATTGCAGATGCCTGGATATATTAGACAATATTGGGAGTATTCCAAAGTTATAAATTTTTGTTTTTCATTTAGTTAAAGAGTTGTTGTTCGGTGCATACTGCCAGAACACTTCACAGTTGTTCATATTCAGTGCCACTGACTCTCTAATCTCCCTCTCTCTCTCTCTCTCTCTCACACACACACACACACACACACACCCCACACCCCACACAATTTATTTTCAAGTCCAGTTAGAGCATTTCATGAGAGCCTAATCTCTAATTGGAGTAATTGCTGAAGAAGTGAAGTGTTTCTTGCTGTGATTTTTCTACTCAGGTTCCACCGTCGAAAACATTGATCACACCTGTACAGTGCAAATCCCTATGGAGGCAATTCAAGACAGAGACTGAGTACACTGTCTCTCAAGCCATTGCTGCTCAGGCATGATCTCATACATCTTATTTATCTGAAAAATTAAGTTCAGCATTGTGCATTCCTATTTAAGAATCACAATAGGATGGATTTTGATGGCCTTTCAATTTTATGATGTGTTTGAAAAATAAAATTAATCGCGCTAGGTTTTAATACTTAGAAATGACAGGAAAAGCGTAAATTTAGACAAAAAGTGAGAACAGGGGGGACTCAAGACATTAAGCTGTAACTCTATCATAAGGAAAAAATAGCATGGAATCAAAAAATTAATTGCTCAAATATATGTGGTAACCACTCGATCACTGGTTTTTTTTTTTTTTTTGGGAGGGTGGCTTGGTGCACTGATAGGGATTTTTCCTTTGTTATCTGGAGGTCACAGGTTGGCCCTCTGCAGAGGCGCAATGGCCGGAGCCTCTTGCATTGATCTAGCCCTTAATCTATTAGCTATTATTAGGCGCCATCTGGAAGGTGCTTTAGCCAGGGGCACCTGGAACCAACTTAATTAAGCTCATCTTGTTTTTAGTTTGTAATCTGGAGTAAATTAGTAAGTTGTTACTTGCTTCAGAGAATTTTTTTTAGCTGAGATACCCCATACATGCACTGATACATTCAGTGTAGTTCTAATTTTCTTGTGAATATATTCCAGTTTTAACTTGATTGCAGATGAGGTCTGATTGCGAGAATATATTCCAGTTTTAACTTGTTTGCAGATGATGTCTGATTATATTCCTCTCTTGATTTCAGGAAGCTAGCAAGCGTAATAACAACTGGTTGCCACCTCCATGGGCTATTGTTGCATTGATTGTCCTGGGGTTCAATGAATTCATGACACTTTTGAGGTGCTTAATCTTCAGATTTCTGGTGTTGAATTTTTTTGGTATTAAACTTTTACTTATTTGGCTTTTCTGCATGACAGGAATCCTCTGTATCTAGGTGTAATTTTTGTCATCTTCCTACTCATAAAGGCCCTCTGGGTGCAGCTAGATATATCGGGGGAATTCCGCAATGGTGCTGTGAGTATTGTACTCTTTTAATTTTTATGCTTCCTAATAGTTAGGGGGTTACTGGAAGCAAGTCCTTGAAGAACGGTTTCCAAGAAATCCCCTTTGCTCAATCTATTTGTTGAAATTTTTGTAAAATTTTCTGTTGTCGTACAGAATAACTTCAAGCAACCTTGCTGTTGTTTGAACTTCTGGGAGCAGATTTTATCTGCTTAATGGATGTTCTTAAAAAACTTGTATGGTAAAAAAGGTTATAATATTGATTGAAAATGATGGATTTGAATGTGTAAGCAAGCGACAGCTTAATTTAAGAAGAATTGCATGGACCTTGAAACTGACATCTGGAATGGGAATTTTATGTTGCTCTGGTATTCATTAGAAGCCAAATAACTTGACAATTTCTACGAACCAACTTAAATTTTTTTATATTAGCTTTAGGTTTTTATAATGAATGAATTATTAGACTCTTGATTGTATTGTCTTCTCCTATTGTGCAACTTCCAGCTTCCTGGGCTTCTCTCATTGTCTACCAAGTTCCTTCCCACTGTAATGAACATTCTGAGAAAACTAGCTGAGGAGGGCCAAAAACCTGCAACTGCGGATCCTCAGAGAAACCCTCCACTAGCGTCAAAGAACCTCCGGACTGGAGTGAGTGATGATGGCGATTTGTCATCCAGTGCTTCATCCGAGGTAATTTCATCCGAAAATGGAACTGAATACACAAGCCCTTCAGTGAAAAAGACGATGTGAAGTATTCAATCTGTCTAGAATTCTACTATTTCTGCTCGGTTGATGCTCAGCTTCCTCTAAAGTGATTGGTCTGCACACACATGCTGACTTGCATGAGCTTTAACGCTAATTGTGAGCATGTGACAAGGAAGAAATATAAAGGCATGAATTTTTGTTTAGGTGCCACATACTGGGGCTGTGGTTTGTTGTGAAATACCCCATTATAGCTTCCCCTTCGTCTCTTAGTCTTTCGGGTGTCTATTTTGTTCTGGTTTTTGGGATTGTTTACGAGGCTCTTCTTTATACTTGATGACTGCTTCATAGTGGTTTGCTTCTTTTTTGGTATTGTGAGAAGCACAATGCTTACATATTTGTATTACACAGATTAGTGTTTCAAGATTTATGTGTCTTTTATGTAATTTTATATGAGAGACACATTCGAGTTACAAGGTGAGTCATTGTCACTTGCATTGTTGATGATACGTGTTTGAGTTTGTGTACCATATATACAACAGACTAAGAACTTTGCAACGAATTTCATTTTGCTCATGTTATTTTGATTATATATATATATATATATATGCACACATATCATCACGTATTCACCATGCAATCTCCCTATCCAAATGAACGGGATATTTACTGGAAAAAATATCTCGGGTGGCCTTTGTTTTCTTATTGTTGAGGGTTGGCAAAGAAGCCAGGTCAGTCATTGGAGGAGATGTTGCACGTGATGAAATTTTGTTGGGTATTCCGGGTATCCGTGTAATACATTTTCTCAAATGATTGATGTATGTGTAATACATTTTCTCAAACGATTGATGTATATATTTCGGGGTACTTAATATCTTAATATACTCGTGTAATACCTTTTCAGTCATCGACTAAGAGTACTATGTGACATATACTTCTATTCATATATTGAGTACAGGGCATACACCTTTTTACAGAATTATAGAGTGACAACATTTGAGTACAGTGCATACCCCTTTTAACAAAATTAGTGCGTGAAAACATTCGGAGTATAGTGCATACACATATTTACAAAATTATAGAGTGACAACATTTGAGTATAAGGTCAGGTGTCTATACAGGCCTAGGTTTTTTCCTTTGACAAATCACATAAACTGGGTCACAAAATTGGTGTTGGGTCAATAATACCCTTTAAAAGTTGGTTTGAAGAAAAGGAACAAAAGGCCACAGTGAAAGGCACATATTAGGTCAAGGTCTTAAAGTTGGATGGTACTGGTGTGTTCTTTTGCTTGTTGATTGAATTCAATGTCAGTAAAGTGTGCAGCGACAGTGAGTAATGGGAATTCAATAGGGACTGTGTCATCACTTGTTAACAAGTCTTTGAGTTCGCTACATCCAGGTTGGTGGTTTTGTAACTTTTTGAGTTAGTTCAGGTATCAACTTTTATGAGAATATATCATATATATATATATATATATATGTATATATATACTATAGGTGCAGCCTATTATAAAGAATGGTAGGTTAGATGAGTAAATGAATTTGCATTAATTAGAAAGAGTGTTGTATTTATTCTATGCAAAGCTGTGAGGGTAGTTGCCATCTCACAAGAAGCTTGGTAGTGTATCTTCTATCTGTTGAAAGTATTCTTCTCACGGATGTTGAAATTAAGACAACATAGGATATTAGGATGTCAAAGTTGCATTAATTCATTTATGTACAAAGCGTACCCAAAACAAATTTAAAAAATAAAAATAAAAAAGAAAAACGAAAAACGAAAAATCTAGATAGGTTATTGGATTAGAATCTATCATTTGACAAATATTTTTTTTTGAAAGGAGGCTTTTAGGGTTTCAGTGGGAGAGAGGTGTTAGGTTTAGAGTTTTCAAATGGAGGCTCATTTGACAAAATTTGGTGTGCATTTTTTAAAATAGTTTTTTATTTTCTGAAAATTGAAAATCAGAAAACTGTATATATAAAAAATCTGTTTGGTTCAATTTTTTTAAAACAATTTTCAGAAAATTCAGTTATAATAATATCTGTTTTGAGATAATTATTTTTTAATGTTCTCAGATTTTCAGAGAGATAAACCAATCATGCCCTTAATACTCAAATGAGAAAGACATGAAGATGGGTTTTTCGAAGGACACGATGAGAAAGACTAAGACCAAGGCTTTGTATTTGGACTTGTAGTGTTGCTGTTAATCAACGCTGATGTTGTAACCAAAAGCCATGTATAAAATGTGTATATATTATAGTGGATAATTATAGAGATTTCAGTGTATATTCAATTATCAACAATTTTTTACCACATTTACTCGAATTTCTAGTAGACTCGGAAAGATGGAATCTGTAAATCCCAAAAAGATTGTTGGGGAAACAAACCAAATAGAAAATTAATTTATTGTGTATTTATTTTGCTAATAACTTTTTTTTCCCCAAGTAAATGTGTCATTAAGCTAAAAAAACACTATGATATAAAAACAGTATTATTAGAAGTACATTGTGAAATAAAAAAAACACTCCTGCAGCATAGTCTTCCATTATTTGATATACCCACTATCTGACCTTATATATAATAATAATAGTTTGTAAAGAATAATTCCGCTTAATGTATTAAGTGTTGGTTTGATTTTTCATTGTCAAATACGTATATATGGAGATAAAAACAAAGTAAAAAAATAGAATAATTCTTCTCAAAAAATATCGTTACAAACTAAGAAATTAAAGTGCTACCATGTGACATGAAAGAGGAAGAAGTATTAATATGTTATCATTTAGTATTGTTTTATTAACAGAAATTAAATGTCGGAATAAAGATTACCTACTTCAGAAATTTATAGTCATGTCCAGTTTCGCGCTTAAAACGTGAATGCCATCAAGTTTCATGACCCTTCACCTAAAATCGAGCATACATATTTACATATATATATATATATATATATATATATATATATACGTAAACTCATATATGTAATATGCATGGAAGGTATGACTATATTTATGGTACTCTCTTTACCTTCAAAAAATAAAAATGAAAAAATATATATATAAAAAATGGTATTATATATTATAACTTTGACATCGACACAGTCCATGATAGTTGACAAAACGGCGCATCCGAAAGTGAGTTGCAGATACACACCTGTCTAAATATAAATACGATTGCATATGTATTTAATTGTGTAGATATATATGTACGTACATGCAATAACTGTAATGTAATGCATGACATGTACGAGACTGTTGTTTGTTGCAGGTGGATGACAATGCAATGGTAAAACTCGAGTTACCCCAGTAATTTTCAGGAAAAAAAAAGAAGATAAATTTGTTCTCCACTAATTTCAAGTAAATACCTCATGTTAAAGTGCACATATCTACTTTTGTGAAGATTCAATTCAACATATATACTCGTAATCATTTTGTTCTCCACTAATTTCAAAAGTAAATTAATGCCTCATGCACATATCTAATTTTGTGAAGATTCAATTCAACATATATCCGCAATCATTCAACATGTATATACGCAATCGGGTATCAATTTATATTGTAATTCCAATTGATAATAGTGTAATGGACCCAAACAATATCAACTTAAACGATAACAATGTAATAGATTCAAATAATATCAATTTAAAAATAAATAGCTAAATATCAGACAATATCAATATTGTATAATGATATCAACATGTTTCAAAAACTCCCTGTGTAACATTTCCCAGATACGATCAATCATGAACTTCTTAAAGTATTGTATTAAAAGACACAAATGTGCATTTGTTATCGGTCTTATATATATATATATATATATATTCACCAGCTGGATGGATAGCTAGTTCTCGTGCAAATGTCTATGTGATTTAATTGGGACAGGTCTAGGTTCGGTGTTATACTGTTACAGCGCATGTTCAAAGTAATTAAATTGAGGTACATGTATCCAATTTCTATATGGATTACACGCATACACAAATTATATAGTTCCAATACAAATTTTCAACTTAATATTTATACATGACTACAATATAAAGAAATGAGAGTTCAGTCATAACAACTATATATCGAGATAAACTTTATAATATATATACACACTCTAAATAAGAATGAGATTTAAATTTTACTCTAATAGAATCTTCCTTTTAGTCATGTAAATTTTATATTTTCGGAGGATTTCAAGCACAAATTATAAATTGAGGAGGTTATTTTAAAACTCAAGAGGATTATATTTTTCATTCACTAAATTTAATTTTCAGGATTCATATTAAATGGAGGACTAGATTTTTGAAAGTGATACATTTTGGCTCAACTATCCATCTTTAAGGATACGGATAGAGGTTAGTGTTACTTGAATTTCATTTTATGTGATAGGGCTATATAAATTCAATGTATATATAAAAATCGTTGAACTATCAAACACTACTAGTTGATTTTGTGTTGGAACAACTGATTTAATTTCTATGCTATAAAGGAACTTTAAGTTGCATTTAAGAGCACCAAACGAATTTTAATTAAATTGTTTAAAATTCAATGACTAACATTGCAAACTATTCAGTGTAGGGGTTCGATTTTAGTGGGATTTAGAGATAGTTTTCACACAAGATTGACATAAAAATAATGATGCTTGTACCTTTATTGCTTTTTATGCTTTACAGAAAAATGGAGAAGGAGGAAAAGTGGAAGAGAAAACAACTCCAAATGATACAAAATACTTTCTCTCTCTAGAATTTCTCTCCCTTAGTCTCCGAAAGTCCCCTTCAAGTGAGCTCTAGCTTCTCTATTTATAGACGTAAGCATCCAGTAGGTTTTCGCGAATCATCTTTGTCATGTCAACATTATCTCGTGACATGGACCATGAAATGCCAATCCGCGCGATAAATATCCTGTAGAGTATTATCTCGCGACCTAGATTACGCAATACCGATTCGCATAATCTCTTGCGAGGATCATACTGTACCTCTCGATCTGTGATCCGCATTGTTTCTCCGTGGATCTGATTTTTCCTTAGCCAAGGAACCATGATGCTATAGCTTTTTCTGGGTCATGACCTTTTTGCATGCATACCTTTTTCATAACCCTGAGTACTATTGGCCTCTCTAAGGTACTTTTGCTTTGAATGGTGTAAATAGGGTCGCGACCCACTATTTACATATCCCAAGCATTTCCTTCGATTTTCGAATAGTACTCCCTACGCGAGCAAGATAACGGGCTATGAGTTCAGATGTTAGCTATACTCACATCAGTCCCTCATAATTCCCTCTGTATAATGCTAAATCTCGCGTATAAATTTTATTTGGGCCATTCTCCCAAATAATCATTTACTTGGGCCAGTTTCCCAAATATATCAATCCGCGATTTTACCTTTTCGTAAGTCACCCCCTTACATTTTCCCCATTGCGCTTTGATACTTGGCCCAGTATTAAGTGTAACGACCTTTGCCTCGCGAATTACCGCCCTTTGTATCATTATTTGTGAGCTGTTTTTCCCTATGACATTCGTACCATGGTGGGTCCTCCCTCCTTTCTTTTTCGCATTTGTGCTCATCTCGCGAACTGAAATCCAATCCGCGACCTTCCCTTACCATTTTTGCTTTTTTTCAGCCCATCGCATGCATGTACTTATTTTTACATTGCTCCTGTTTTTCTTGCTTTTATCAATTTGTCCTCACTCACAGATCTGCGACTTTTTTGATGCGCTTGGCTATGCGACTTTTCGCCTTCCTCGTGCATTTAATGCGCCTTTTCAATTTTCGTGCCCGAGCCCTATATATTTTATTCATGTCATTTTTCCCTATTATTAACTTATTTTTTCCTCATAGCTCTTTTTCCCACCCCTCTTATTTTACACCTCTTTCCTCGTATCCTTTTTTCTTCGCGCATACTCATCTACTTCATAAACCTCTCGCAAATGTTGTCTCATCATGACTAAAGCCTTCACTCCCAAGCTTCTCACACTTCCATCTGGGGTCACTCCTTCTGTCCCAGAAGCCTCAGAATAGAGAAAAGCCCATTTTCTTGATCCCCTTCATGATATCTTCTGGTCATCCATGCAAGCCCTCCCTTCTGACATTATCGCAAGCCCTCCCCTTACCCTTGATCCAGACCACGAAGCTGATCCTGTCTTCATTCCTCCTCTTTCCATTCCTCGCCTTGTTATTGAAAGGGGTGACACACCCTTTTCTTTTATTGAATACGAATGCCACGTAGCCCCCATTACTGACTGGAAAATATGGTCTAACCATATCCTCAGTCAGGACCGCCATCGCGCCACTCTTATTGAGGCCGGCATCCTTCAGTCCATTGAACTTTTTTTGGACTTTTATGTTCGTCACGACGTAGATGCATTGAGCATTCTAGTTTCGCGATGGAACACCTTTTCTCATACTTTTATTGCTTCATGGGGCGAGTTCATACCCACCTTAGAAGACATGGTAGTCCTATTCCGACTTCTTGTTCTTGACTCGCGTTCCATCAAAGCTCCTCTAGTCGATCCAGAGGACAAGAGGATTCTCAACCAACTTCGCGACTGTGGCAAGTATGCTTGCAAGTGCGGTAGCTGGTTTGAAAAGGGTGTGCTTCTTCCTGAACAAGCAATATCCAATCGCTTGAAGCTATCCTACTCAGCCTGGTGTCATCACTTCTTTCACGAGAATTCCTCGCCGAAGCTAGCTCCTGGTCAGGACCGCGAGTTGCTCCTGACCCTCAATTCAATGGCCCTTTAGAGCTAATAGGTTTCCTCGCGTACTAGCTTGATCGCTACATATTTTAGGGCAAGCCGGAGGATGGTCCTAGCAGAATGGTATTTCTTTTTGCCGCCATGTTGTCGTGAGGTGTGCGTATTCCCTTGGCCCCCTTCTTCCTTGGCTCCTTGTATTCACAGCTTGATACCCTTGCGAAATATTTTACCTATTCCTTGGGTAGATACGATATTAACCCTCATATCTCAGGTACTTTTCTCACCTTATTCCTTTTTGAGCATTTTCCCCAATATGCTCCTGTTCCTGCTTATTTTTCTCCTCAAACCTCAGGGGCTAATACCTCAAGTACTTTAAAATCACGAGCTACCCGCTGGACCTCCCTTTCCTCTTCGAAAACCCTTGCTGCTTTCATTGACAATTTTTTTCAATTTTCATGGCGCCCTTACGCCACTCCTCTTGAGGGTTTTTATTCCCTTGAATTTTACCCAAAGGATGAAATAGTTTCTTATCATATTGCCTCAGATGACCATCTCATATTTTCTGCCATCACCCATAGATGTCACCTTACTGTTTTCAGTGAAACCTTTGATACTGTTGCATCTTATAATCCTTCGCGCATGTCTCGCCAATTGGGCTTTGATCAGGCCATTCATCCCCCTCTTCTTTTATCTCGCGAAGACACATTTGATAGATCCCTCATTTAGTTTCGCGAGTCCTTAGAGAGAAGCCTTCGCATCTTCTCTACAGTCATATTCATCCAACCAGGCACTCGTAGGGGTGGTGTAACTGCGGGTTACAGTGAATTTTGGAAGGAGCAGTTGGTGAGATTTCAAAGTTTTATGGACGAAACTCCCCCTACTCCCATACCTGTTCCTGCATATATTTTGGATCATTCGCTGAAACTTCGAAAGGTGAGAGGCAAGCCTGTACTCAAACATCTTGCCGAGTCTTCTCAACCTCAAAAATCCAAGAAAGCAACTCGCAAGCGGTCACTTCGCGAGGAAGTTCCTCCCGCGAGATCACCTATCCATGAGAAGCCTATCCGCGAGGAGCCCATCGCGCGACGTCTTATAACTTTTCTATCTCTTATTTCCTTTGTTGTTTCATATGTTTTCTGTCTTGTGCTAATACTAACTTAGCTATTTTCTTCCTCTTCTGCAGCGTTACAGTGCCCAGGTTACAGGTAATATCAGTGCATCTCCTTATTTGGACCATGTTCCTTTATCCGTCAGGCTTAAAGATCTTTCCTTCGCAGAATCTTTAGCTCACACGCCTCTTGCAAAAAGGAAAAGAACTTTCTCCTCTGCCTCAAAAACCCACGTAGCAGGAGAGACTCCCAGCTTAGAGGAAGCGTCATTGGTGCGAAAACGTAAACCTACCAATGACATCTCTCATGGGGGTGCTTTAGACCCCACCCTAGAAGAGGCGTCCTTGGCTGCAAGGCGCAAACTTCCTTTGGCCAAGCTGAAGAGTAAGCGGAAAGCTGATACCACCTCCTCTCTGCTGGATACAATCGCTCATGTGGTAGAGGACCTTAGAGCTGGAGATGATGCAGAAGAGACAGAGGTTGCCAACATCCTTTCTAATCTTCCGAAGACGGTTTTTTCTCGGAGTGAGTTTCCAAGTATTTGACTTTATTTCTCCCCCCCTTTTTTTTAGAGTTCATGCTCCTAACACCCCTTCTCTCATTCTTTTTTTTAGGCTCCCGCGAGACAGTCTCACCTCGCATTCCTTCTTCCCCTGGGGGTGGTCCCCATTCTAACCCTTCTCTTGAAGATTCTTCCGAGGATGATGAGGACCACCTTCCTATCAACTCTCTGTTCAACAGGTCTTCTCAGCTGACCTTTGAAGAGGATGAGGATGATGGCGAGTCCTCTTCATTTCGCGATACTGTCATATCCACGACTTCTACTCCTGAAGTAAACCACGAGGTATCGTCAGATTGCGACCATGAGGAAATTACAGCAGATCGCGAGGCATCTACGAAGTTGCCTTCCTTTCCATTCTTTCATGAGGTCATTGCTACTGATGGTAGGGCAGAAGATTGTGACGTAGATGACAGTCATTTGTAGCCCCTTGGTGGTGATGTCGCGTCCGAGATTGCTGCAACACTGGCACATTGCCCCAGTATTGAGAGATCCGTCTTTGCCAGTACTATCCCAGAAGTTGAGGAAGGTAACTTTTGCTACCTCATCCTTTCATTTGATTCTGAGTACCCAAATATCATACTTAACATGTGTATTTTCTTTCTTAAGGCTAAACTCTGAAGACCAAGAAATGATCAACGAGTTACTCCTCGATGCTCAGAGAATTTTTGAAGGTCAAACGGTGCTTTCTTCAGCCACCTTTACTGAGCCGAATATAGAGGTACATCTATCTCCAGCTCGGGCATCTGCTTTGGATCCTCGCGATCCTGGCTCTCTCTCTCTCTCTCGCGACCATGCTTCAACCTCTCATGAGTTGGGCTTCTCTACTCGCGACCATGCTTCAACTTCACATGAGCCAGGCTTTTCTACTCGCGACCCTGCCATTGTTCTTGTTTATCAAATTATTTCTTCGGTGCCAGTACATTGGCATCATTGGCTTTGTTACCCTCGTGACATACCCGTGCTAGATCAGATAGAAGTAGCTCATCTAGAGACTTTTTCTCGCATGGAAATTTGTGAGCCACTCCTGCAAGCTTTCCATCTCCAGCTCATCGTAGATCTATTCAGGATTCTTTCTGAGACTTCTATTCAGGACCTTGTCCCTTACACACTTCCAAGATGTCATGCTCGAATAAAAAATTGGAAGAAGGTCAGGATGGATGTGTCTTGGTGTGAGACACGGTTGGATGTTATCCAAAGGCTCTACGATCACTATCTTGTTGAGCTGAAGGATCGCGTTGTTCGTCAAAGGAAGTAGGCTGAGATTGCGGAAGCTTACAGGCAGTTAGCACTACTTGAGGAGGATGATAAGAAGCTTCAAGATGCAGCTGATCATTCTGAGCGGGCCCGTATGTATTTGGAGGAGCATGAGGGTTTTAAATTGTCAAATCCCATCACCCAGAACCTTTTCTAGTCCTTTTTTTATATATATTTCTTCATGATGTATGTGTTCTTGATGCTCTAACTGTAACCACATTTTTGTTGGATAACCCCATACTATGATTGTAACTCTGACATGATGTATACATTGTGGATGGTTTGTTTGATACTATATATCTTTACTAAAAAAAATTTATAACACCATAATCTATAATGCCTTCATGCTTGATACAATTTAATCCATTTCACATTAAGAGGTCCAGCCTTCTCGCGAGTAACTTCATGCTCCATCCTGTAATACCCACTGCTGTATTCACTTACAATTACATATGGACCTTCCCACTTAGCTTCAAATTTATTTACCCTTTGTCCCCTCATGATTGCTGGTACTACTTTCAGCACTCTGTCTCCCTCCTTGAACCATCTATATTGTACCTTTTTATTGTAACTCATTGTTTGTCGCTTATTGTATTTTTTTTTTATTTATAAAGGCTTCTGTCCTTGTTTCCTCTAATTCTTCTATCTCCAATAGTCTATCCTCTAAACTGCTTTTACACTCCAGTATTTTAGTAGTAACCTTTAGCTCCACAGGTAGCACAACCTCTACTCCATAGACCAATGCATAAGGGGTCATATTTATCGCACTCCGGTATGCAGTTCGATGTGCCCATAGTGCTATGGGAAGTTCTTCCACCCATTTATTTTGATTATCATGTACCAACCTGGATAGGATTCGAATTAACGCTTTATTAGAGGCTTCATCCTATCTATTTCCTTTTGGATAGTAAGGCGTGGACTTGTGATGAATTACTGAGTATCTCCCCAACAAATCCGCGACTTTACTATTAACAAAAGGAGTTCCATTGTTTGGCAGTATCACCTTCGATATCCCAAATCGACAGATGATGTTTTCCTTTATGAATCGAACTATATTGTCTGCCGTTGTACGTCGTAGTGGGATAGCTTCTACCCACTTTGTGAACAATTCGGTTGCCACTAAAATCCACACATGTCCTTGAGCCTGCGGCGTGATTGGCCCAATTATGTCTAGTGCCCAAGTGTATAAAGGCCAGGGGGTAGTCAAACTGTGCAATTCAGTTTCTGGAGCATGAATAAGATCCCCGTGCACCTGACATACATGACACTTCCTGACAAAATTACTACAGTCCCTTTCCATTGTTAGCCAGTAATACCCGGATGAAAGTAACTGTTGAAACACTTTTCTAGGGCCTTGATGACCAAACTCGTGAGTTTGTTTCAATACTTCCCCCGCTTCTTCTTCATTTACACATCTCAGTAGCCTTCCTTCAAAACTTTTGCGGAACAATCTTCCCTCCTGTAAGACAAATCGTGAGGCCATTTTTTTGAATCGCAGCTGATCTTTTTCAGGTAAAACCCCTTCTTTCAAATAATGCACATATTTGTCTCGCCAGTCTATCATGTATGCCACGTTACCTTCGCTCACGGAAAGATATGCATTACAATCCTGGCAACTGCTTTGCAACTTGATTGTATCATCCTTCATGCCTGACCAAAAGAAACCTTCTTGCTACAAAATTCGATAGAGACTGACATCCGTTTGACCACATATTTTCTTGTGAGTTTTCGGTAGCAGTTTTCCTATTTCGCTTATTGCCACGCATCTGGCTAGAATCCCTCCGGCTGCTTTGTAATATAACACGCCTTTTATGATATGGTATTCTCTTCTCAAGGCATTGTTATCACTTTTTAGTAGAGCTTGTACTATCTGTTCTCTCCAATCTTGCTTTTCATACACCCCTGATTCCTTCCCACTACTGACCACAGAGTTGGTTCCTTGCACTATTTGCACAGTAGACTCTATTTCTTGGAATTGTAGTCGAGAACCCAATGTCGCCATTGCATCAGATCATCGATTACCTTCTCGGGGTTCGTGCTAAAAACTCACAGCTTCAAAGTTTTCTATCATCTGACGAATGAAGGTTCTGTAAGGCACCAGATGAGGTTCTTTGACATCATACTATCCTTTAACTTGTTTAATGACAAGTTTGGAATCCCCTTTTACATGAAGGATTCTCGCTTTTACTTGCTAAGCCATCATCAATCCCAGCGCCAACCCGTCATACTCAGCTATATTGTTGGTACAAGGAAAATCAAATTTATAGGCCATGACTAATTCCTCTTTTGTTTCCTCATTTTTTAATACGAAACCAACCCCACCTCTTTTTCTGTGGATGAACCATCGAATTCTAAAGCAAACTCTGTGCTTTGTGTTGTACTTGCTACTCCCACCTCTTCCACTTTGGGTTTAGCTCCCCCAGGAAATAAAGCTAGCAAATTTGACAAGGCTTGACTTTTTACTGCTTTTGGTCTAGAGCATGTGATCTCATATTCAAATAATGCTAACAACCACCGAACAGTTCTCCCATTGAGTATGGGCTTTGTGAGTAGATACCGGATGGGGTCACTTTTGATTATTAGCTCCAATGGATGAACTAGTAAATAATGTCTGAATTTCTGAGCCGCGAATACCAAAGTAAGACAATGCTTCTCGAGAGATGTGTATTGCGACTCTGGTCCCTTGAGTACTCGACTGATATAGTAGACATGATTCTCTTCCCCTTCATGTTCCTGGGCCAACATCGCCCCTATGGACTTATTGGTGGAAGTGAGATACATTATCAACGGTTTCCCTGATTCTGGTGCTACCATTGTTTTTGGTGATGCTAAAATCTTCTTGATTTTCTCAAAGGTTTCTTGTTGTTCTTCTCCCCAGTTATAGACAGACTTTTCTTTTAACAAAGGCATGAGTGGGTGAGTTACTTATGCCAATGCTGGGATAAACCTCCTAAGATAAGAGATTTTCCCCATAAAAGTTTTCAACATTTTACGAGTTGTGGGTGGAACCATTTCCAATACTGCCCTAGCTTTTGTTGGATCCATATCAATCCCCCGTCGATGTACAACATACCCTAAGAACTTTCCTTCTAGTACTCCAAAAACGCATTTCAGGGGATTCATTTTCAAATTATACTCGCAACACCGTTGCAGTACTTTTCTCAAATCGCCCACATGATCCTGTATGGCTCTGGATTTTACCACCAAATCATCCACATAATCTTCCACAGTTTTATGCATTAGGTCATGAAATATAGCTGTCATGGCGCATTGATACGTAGCCCCGGCATTTTTAAGTCCAGATGGCATGACCGTATAATGGAAATTCCCCATTGGGATGCGAAAATCAATTTTCTCAGCATCTTCCTGTGCCATTTTGATCTTGTTATACCCGCTGAATCCATCCATTAATGGGAAAACTTCATGTCCTGCGGTTGCATCCACCATGGTGTCAATGTTGGGTAGAGGGAAATCGTCCTTTGGGCAGACTTTATTGAGATCGTGTTAGTCTACGCATACGCGGATTTGCCCATTCTTCTTTCTCACATGCACAATATTTGCAAGCCATGTCAGATGTTGGGTTGGCTTGATGAATCTTGCTTTCAACAACTTTTCTACTTCTGCCTTAATTTGTATCTCCAGATCCGGATGAAATATTCGTTGCTTTTGTTTATTTGGCTCCGATGCGGAATGCACATGTAGATGGTGGCTTACTAATCCAATATTGAGTCCTACCATTTGACTATAGTCCCAAGCTAAGACATCACGAAACTCTTTAAGTAACTATACTAGAGAATTCTTAGTTTCGTCGGGCAGAGTACTGCTTATGAAGGTAGGTCGCGGCGTTGTGCCGTCACCTATGTCTACTTCATACAAACCATGCTCTGGTCGCGGATCTGTTTTGAGTGTCTCAGGCTCAGTGCCAAGTTTTCTTTGTACACTTGTCTTAACTATCCCGGGGTTAGTGCCAACTGTGCATTCTTCTGACCCCCAATCCCGTCACAACTTATACAATACACGTCTGTCGGGCATTTTAACTTCCGACCAACTTACCTCTTTGAGCTTCCGCTTAGTCGAACCTCCATCTTTCAGTTCCTCCCATTTTGGTACTGGTGTAGCAAAAACACCGGGTCCATCTTCCTCACCATATTTTGAGAAATAGACTGCATCTGAAAATGAGCCTCAGATGCTCAAAAAGGGCTCTTAAATGCTTTCACAGTTATTATTCCTTCTCCCCAATTAGCTTTCATTACTTGATGGTAGGATGATGGTACCACACCATAGGCATGTAACCACAGTCTTCCCAGTAACAACTGATATGAGGGTTCCCCTTTAATGATATGAAACTTGGTGGGGCCCCTGATTTTCCCAACTTTAAGATCCAATGTAGCAAAATCCATGGTGGCCTGCTAGTCTCCATTGAAATCAGTAACCGTAATGGTATGATTTACAATCTTGTTTTCAGGAAAATTGATCATCTACAAAATAGCCAGTGGGATTAAGTTGACCGACGCTCCTCCATCCAAAAAAGCTCGTTTCATCTCTCGACCATTCACAATAGCTGGTACATATAAAGGCCGATTGTGGAAGAATGGCACTTGTTTATCTGCTTCAGAAAATGTGATCTTGCTTGAGGTTTTTTCATCCTGTGGAATAATTATAGTATGGTTAAGAGCGGCAATTGTTTGCTCTTTTAGGAACTCCTTCACATGCTCTTGTATTAGCAGCTCGTTAAAGAAAACTTCTATCTTAGCATCCTCTTTTGCTTCACACGCCGGCGGGCATTCATACTTGATGATATTTATCATATCTTCAGTACTGTCTCTGGTGGCTACTACAGCCACATGTACAGGGAAGGGTTCGTGAACTACATTCTTTGCCACTTCTAAATCACCTGATGCTATTTTCCTGTGTACTAATCCGTGAAATGCCCAACATCCAATCAAGGAGTGTCGAACGGACCTGTGATAGGGGCAGTAGTTGTTTTTCATCCTTTCCTCTCTTGTCGGCAATCTTTGCACTAAAGGTAGCAATACGACATTATCTGCAATCCACTGATTTAACAAAACAACTGCTTTCTTTTCACCGAAAGGTAAATGAGGTGGTTCAGATCTTCTAGCACGCTCTTCCCTGGGCATTTCATTTTGCGTTGCTGCTACCATTGCCACTCGCTTAGCATTGATATTTGGTCATGTTGGAGGAGCCAAAACTTCTCCCAATCTTCATGCGTTATCAACGAGTGCAGAAAAAGTTCTGAACTCGTGATTGACCAAATGTACTTTATATTCTCGTAGCATTCCTTCTATACAAATTTTAATTAATTGAAGCTCGAAAATTGGTTCATGGAACTGTAAAACAACTTCACAAAATCTTCTGACAGAAGTTGCCACCTCTTCTCCGAAACGTTGCCTTTGTCTCGTAAGTGAAATCATTGAGACCTCTTCGTCTGCCTGGAAGAACTTAGTATAGAATTTTATTACCATATATGTCCAACTAGATACTGAAGCCGGAGCGAGACCAGTGTACCATGTGTATGCAGTACATGTTAGAGATTTGAAGAATTCTCTAAGTTTCAAATACTTATCATTTCTGTGTGGCCCCAGAGCATCCGCGAACCGATATATGCTCTCTTGCATTTTATTTTTTGCCATCGAATTGATGGAAGCTTGGTATTCCATAGTCTTCAGGATAAGGTAAAACAATAATACTGGGATGGTAGGGTGGGGCGATTTCCACTTCTTCTATCTCAGATTTCTCATTTAAGATAACCCGAAGTTGTTCCTTGGTGATATATGCTTCTTTTTCCTGTGGCTCTGTTCGCGCTCGTGGTGCCTCCCGAGAAAGCTCTTATGCTAATATTTCTGGCAATGTTTGATTATCCATCCGTGGTGATTCCAGATTTGGTACTGAAATGTGCGAGGCCTCCATGAAGTGAAGTATGGCCTTTTGCGTTTCTTGAATGCTAAAAAGAGTTTGCAGCAGAACTGGTGGCAATTCTGGTGAATTCTGTGTTGGCTCCGCCATCGGAGGAGTCTCTGCCCGAGCCACACTAGCGTTTGTGCGACGACGCTGTTTCCGTGCTGGTGGAACTGGTTCAACCCCTTGAGTCTGTGCTGCTGCTTCTTCTTCTTCAACTTGCTCGGTGTGCCGGGTCGGTGGACGACCTCTCCGACGAGTTTAGCGAGGCTCAACTTGTGCAGAAGACATCTCTTCCCCAACGGAGTCGCCTTTAATGTAGGGGTTCGATTTTAGTGGGATTTAGAGATAGTTTCCACACAAGATTGACAGGAAAATAATGATGCTTGTACTTTTATTGCTTTTGATGCTTTACAGAAAAATGGAGAAGGAGGAAAAGTGGAAGAGAAAACAACAACTCCAAATGATATAAAATACTTTCTCTCTCTAGAAATTTCTCTCCCTTAGTCTCCGAAAAGTTCCCTTCAAGTAAGCTCTAACTTCTCTATTTATAGCCGTAAACATCCAATAGGTTTTCGCGAATCATCTTTGCCACGTCAGCATTATCTCGCGATATGGACCATGAAATGCCAATCCGCGCGATAAATATCATGTAGAGTATTATCTCGTGACCTAGATTACGCGATACCGATTCACGTAATCTCTTGCGAGGATCATACTGTACCTCTCAACCTGTGATCCGCGCTCTTTCTCTGCGGATTTGATTTTTCTGATGCTATAGCTTTTCCTGGGTCATGAACTTTTTGCATGCATACCTTTTTCATGACCCTAAGTACTATCAGCCTCTCTAAGGTACTTTTGCTTTGAATGTTGTAAATAGAGTCGCGACCCACTATTTACATATCCCAAGCATTTCCCTAGATTTTTGAATAGTACTCCCTACGCGAGCAGCATAACGGACTATGAGTTCAGATGTTAGCTATACCCACATCAGTCCCTCATAATTCCCTCTGTATAATGCTAAATCTCGCGTATAAACTTTATTTGGACCATTCTCCCAAATAATCATTTACTTGGGCCAGTTTCCCAAATATTCCAATCCGCGATTTTACCTTTTCGCGAGTCACCCTCTTACATTCAGAATAAATGTCGTGTTTTGAATCACCGATTTAGTAGACTGGAATTGTAATTAGAATTTTTATTAAGTGATTTGAGTTTTTTATTGACATAATTTATAAAAATAAATTTTACTATTTAATGAATTCTCTACCAAAATTTCATTAATTTGCATTTGATTTTTTTAGTTACTTAAATAAATAAATTTTAAAATGATGATTCAAATGATTTTAAAAAAAAATCATCACTATAAGGCATGGAATTTTTTTATGAAATGATTTCTATTTTCTTTAAATATATGTATCAAAAGAAGAAGGTATTTTTATTATCGTAAAAAGGCTTAAATCAAGTGTGATGAGATCTATTACAAAAAATAAATTTTATTAATAAGTTAAATATTATAAAAAATGGTAGCTACAACTCTAATAATTTATATTATTTTAATTTTTATGGTTCAAAAACAAATTAATACTAAGTTAAGTAAATGGTATTTTCAATGATTAAATAAGTAAAAAATACAATAATTTTTAAAAAAAAAAAAATTAAAACTGAAGGATAAAATAGTGTTCTTGCAACAAGTCAATAATTGAAGTAAGTTTTTCGCACTTTACCTATTGATTTATCTCTGTAGGCACGTAAACTCTTAATCTCCTACTTTAATAATCACAAAGTATCATTAGTCTACAGCATTTTAACCACCGATACGTTGGCAAATTTAATAAATCACAAAATTGAGAAAACTGTGTTATTTTTATTTTCATTTTCACAACTCAAAGGAAGAAAAAGAAAAACATATCTACGTAGAAGAATAAATTGAAATAGATCATGGCAAAATGTGGTTTGCAAATTATCATCACACTTTGTCACGTGGAACACTGTCATGACTCATGCCACATGGGTAGTGTTCTACATATATTCATATACACGTTATGTATTAGCCATGTTCATCTATTAACCGATCGGCCGATATACAATAAATTCAACTATGGATCATGTATCTATTTCCCATGAATGTAAGAGACCACTTGCATTGCATTTAGACAAGCATGTGAGGAAATGAAAGAAAAATATATAATAACATTAGTCGTTATAAGAGGAGAAAAAATTACTATTCATCACCTTCGAAATTATATACTTCCTCTTCTAAAATAAGTGTCTACATTTAACTTTTCAAATTTTTTTTGGGTATTTTGCGTTTCTAATTTTGTTATTTGAAAATATAATATAGTTTTAGTTTTTAGTGGAGTCCATTATTTTTTTAAGTTAATAAAAATGAATAAATTAGAAAAATATAAGATCATATTGTATTGAGATTGACACGGATAAAATTATAAAAATAGAGACTTATTTTGGGAATGAAGGAGTATAATAGAGGGAAATGTTTGGTAAACTTTGGAAAGAAATCAAAACCGTGTATATAAGGTAAAGGAAAAATATTATTCTACTATTGTCTTTGTAAATACTCCTCATTTATAAAGTATCTCCTCAACAAATAAGTTTTTTTGCAATTAAAGTCAAATTTATCACGAAAAACTATTCTACCTATTCTTATTAAATCTGTTCTTTCTTATCTAATTGCCTTTTGTAAACATTAACTCCATAAATTTTTGAATTATTTAATTGTAATACTTAACTGTCATATGAAAAATATAATATAAGAACTGGTTCAGTTCAGTTCAACAAAATCAAGAATCGAAACAAAACTAATATGATTAATTCTTTTATTTTGGGACTTGAAACGGCTACCAAATATTATACTGCCGGTATGGGCGTATACTATATACATATACCGGCAGTATACTATATACATATCGGTTATAAAATGGAATGATACTGGAAATCCCTTCTAAGAGATTAACAAAATGTATGAAATGACTATAAACCCCTTCTAAAAGGTGAATATTACATTAGAATGGTAAGTTTCTATTTGACTAAAAAAAATGATAGTGACATAAGATATTATCCAAGTAGACTATGATAATGTGGAAGCGCTTATATGAAGTGTTGTCTCCAACCTCAGAAAACCTTTTAGAGGAAACTCAAGAAAAAAATTGTGTGAGTTGAACTCAAAACATACAATATTATATCATGTGTTGGAGTAGACTATTACAAATAATATAAGAGCTTGAGCTCGATCGAAAAATATGCACATACTTTGCGGGTCACGTAGTGAGAACGAGGAGTAATTGTCTCGTCTCAAATCACTCATGTATAATGATAGTACTTATATGTGTATGCGTGTCTCTAATTATGTCTCATACTTTCGAGGGAAGTCCGAAAACAAAACTAGTGTACGGCTTGGTGGGGTCACAACAATATTCAAAATTATCCTAATTAAGGGTCTCATATAGAAGGAGGTAATGCCTAGTGAAAATGAAGATACAAAAAACTGGTAAAATGGTAAAAACAGTGTGGTAAAAACAATTTCAGGCATGTGTTGAGCACTAGTGCATGCACTTTTATTACATTCATGTCCTCTCTCACCATCAATGTCCTTAATCCTAATGCACTGTTAGGTGCACTGGTTTGAATTCATTCAACAATTTTTGGTTACCCAAATACAAAAAAGTTAAATAAAGTTGTACTCTTTTGGTGGTAAAGCTTAATCCAAACATTGAAACTGCAGGGTGGTCTTATTTGTGAGCTGTCCAGTGATGGAAGAAGTGTTTATCAATGGCATTCAATGTTTGGTCCAACTGTGGCATTCATTTCTCCATTAAATGTTTTTCCTTGTAGTTTCTGTGATCTTAAAGACGGTAAAAAGGACAACCCTCTGTTGGTTAACTCATCATTATAAATAATGTATTTGTATAATTTATAGAATACAATATTGAGGAGTACTATATATATATGTATGTATATGTATATAGTGTATGTGTTACACAAGAAACAAGGCCATCCAGAGGTAGCCACATCAAGGAGGGGTTGAAGAGGTGGAGCACTTCTCTAGCTGCTGAGTCCCAATTTCTCTGAGTTGTTTGTCTGCCTCTCAATGGCTTTGGTTGGCGGTGCAGCAGAGAGACTCTCTCTCTGTTTACTTCTATGGCTCATCACACTCACTTCCTGCCAAGGTCTCTGCTTCCCACCTCTTTCTCTCACTCACACACACACACATATATGTGGGTTTTTTATATTTATCATCTCCCTTTCCCTCTCTCTTCATATATATATATATTATATGTGTTTCTCTGAAAACACACACACACTCACATCTATTTTTATATACATTATTCTACATTTTCTCTCAAATTTTATGATGGAAAAAAAGTCTTTGGCTTGCATTTTCTTTGCATTTGTCTCATCTTCCTTATTTTAGTGACTAGTTAGTATATACTATTTTCATTCCCCCTCTTTTTTTATTTTTATTTTTTACAACTAATAGTGCTAAAGGGGATAAACTAGTAACATTGTTGCTGAATGCTGATCATCTATAGGGATTAGAAAATTTAAAGGAAACTTTTGAATGCATTTTTTTTTTCCTTCCCACTTTGTTTAAGAATCAAATAAGCAAGACCAAAATCATATTTAATTTGATCTATGTATCTATCTATCTATCTATCTATATAGCTCTCTCTATATATATATGGATATATTTGGGTTCATACCCAAAAGCTCAAAGTGCAACATTTCTTGGTGTGCCAGAGCCATTTTCAGTGCAACACATTTTTGGGTTTTTGGACTAAAAATGTTTTGTGGAGGTTCTAGCCAAATTAACTGCATTTTTGGAACATAGCTTCACAAATTATGTTATACATATGTGGGTGTGTCTCTCTATATATATACATAATAGGACTATTTTATATATAATGCTTTGACATATATGAAAAGTGAAATGCAGGTAAGAAGAATTTGTGGGAAAATAGGTACCCCTTCATCAAAGAAGCAAGCACTTTTGGTTCATCTTCATCATCCTCATCAGCAGCCACATCACATGGGGCAAACAAGGCCTATGACTACATTGTTGTGGGGGGTGGCACAGCTGGGTGCCCCTTAGCTTCCACCCTCTCTCAGAAATTCAAGGTGTTGTTGCTAGAAAGAGGGGGTGCCCCTTTTGCCAACTTCAATGTCTCTCAATTGAAGAACTTCCATATCTCTCTAGCTGACCTTTCACCAAGCTCAGCTTCCCAAACTTTCATTTCCACTGATGGGGTCTTCAATGCTAGGGGTAGAGTCTTGGGTGGAGGCACTTGCATCAATGCTGGTTTTTACACCAGAGCTAGCTCAAGGTATGGGTGCCAATCTCTCTTTGTGTCCTTGTTTCATTAGTTTTATTTACATTATTTCCGTTATGAACGATACTTAAGAGTCCTACCCCGAGAAGAGGAAAGATCGTCCTGTGGTCCAATATCATTTGGACTCGTTGCAGAAATTATATGAAAATCGAATTTGAGACTAATTCTTCTTTTTATGGATTTTATGCTGATCTTCTTTTTTTAAAAAAAAATTTGGCCACAATGAAGACAAACTTCCTCTTCCCTGGTGGACCCAAGTATTGTCCGTTACTTATTTGTGTGAGAGGGAGAGAGAAAGGGGTTGCACAAATCTAGTTGGTAGTTGGACTGCTAATCATTATGATTTTTCAAGTTAAATAAACACACACCCATAAAATATGTTTGCCCCTTAACCTCGAATTTGAGGAGGAGAAATCGTACCATCTGGATTAGAGGCCTAAGATAGACTTACTAATTTTTTTGGAGGGGAAACCTCAAACTTTTGTGGGGTTGAGTTAGATTTCAATCATTTTCCATATAAGAATGAAAAAATAATGTTTACACAACTCATTGGAATAAAAGTATTTATGGGCTTGTATTAAATTCATTTTCTAATGCAAATTGTGGTAACATATCTAAATCTTGCTTGACCAAATGATTGGTATTGTATGCATTTCTTGTAGTGTCAAGGAGGTTTTAGTATACTCATGAATTGGAACTTTTACTAATTCAGGCCAAGAGCCTAATGTAATGTATACTCACAGTGCTACTGAAAAGTCCACCATGCCCATATATGACATGGTTTGTTTACATATAATGAAGGTCATATTTGGGTTTTCCTAGGGCTGTGCACCTCTTATCCTATTGTAAGGCACAAAACAATTTAAAGTATCTCATAGTAGGTTCCATCCTACAAAAAAAGGAAAGAAAAAAGGGGTATAGTTTAAATTTATGTGGCATCTTGTCCCAAAATTGATTTTACATTTAATGCATTGATAGATGACTATATTGCTTGAATTGATTACCAAGTACTTATTAAGTATAGTTTCAATGTCTATATTAATCCAATGGGCCTCACTATGAGCTCTGATTGGACACGAACCACGTTGGTGAAAGTCACGAAACATTAACGGCTATGATGGTTTGGTGAGGCTTGATTAAATGTGGGTTGATAGTGCTAATGGTGGATCATATGATGTAGATGACATTTCATTGTACCAGGCTCAAAGCATTTATGATCTCATCAATCTCTTCATTGTGTTTGTGTTAAATGCTAGGGTGGTCCTCACTCCATTTTATTTCATTTCAATTTTAATTTCCAAAATTTCTCATGCATGAAGGTGATTAGGTAGAGAGCTTGTGCAGATATAAATATATTTTGCAACATTTTTGGCAATCATATAGTGAAAGAAGCCTATACTTTGGCCCTACATTAACCCAAGCCAACCACCTATATATTTGAGCATTGAACTAGACAAATTGTATTTTGCACCTCATTTATGTCCTAATCATATACAAATATACTATCATTTATTCATAATAACAATTGAAAGTGATTCACAAACTTACCTACAAGTCTAGACCTGATAACTCACCAACATCAAGATGCTTGAAATGTAGGCTACTTAATGCTTTATATGAACAGAACAGAACAAACATGTATATATATATATATGCGCACACACACATCACACATGGAAGTTTTTTCCCTAGCTCTGGAGCTGATTTTACCTAGGTTATAGGAATAATAACTAAGCATAACGCAAACCTTATTAGATACTAATTCTAGGGGCATGTACTAGTCCTACTGAGAGCTTTTTTTATTATAGACAGTTTGCAAATTTGCCACATAAAACCATAAATATTCCCTTTTTATGATCTTGTGACAAGAACATGCTATATAAACCTGTGTTAGTAACATCAAAGCATGATGAAAAATGAGTGATGTCACTATAAATGATTGCTTCTTTGGATAGTAACAGACCATTGGGTTTGTTTTTTTTATCATATAATTAAGTATTGGAAGTTAATTTAATTATTGTTCATGCTAAAATGTTTGGTCCTGCAGTTATATAAGAAAAGCAGGTTGGGATGCTAAACTAGTGAATGAGTCTTACCCATGGATTGAGAAGCAAATTGTGTACCGGCCAGAGCTTGGGCCGTGGCAGAGAGCGGTGAGGGACAGTCTTTTGGAAGTTGGAGTCCGACCCTTCAATGGATTCACCTATGACCATGTCAGTGGAACCAAGGTTGGCGGAACCATTTTCGACAAGTTTGGTCGCCGTCACACAGCTGCAGAGCTACTTGCGTCCGCGAATTCTGAGAACCTCGATGTTTTGATTCATGCCTCGGTACAAAAGATCATATTCAATGAAAAAGGTTTGTTAGTTGCTCAAGAGTACTTGATATAGGCTTTCCCATAAGCTAATAATAAGATGGGTGACTATAGAATGTGGACTTGTTAAAAGGCAGTAATGAGTTTTATAATGTCGAATGCAGGGAAGACGCCGAGGGCAGTAGGAGTGATATTCAAGGATGAAAATGGGAAAACACACCAAGCGTTTCTTGTAAAGAGGCGGAGCAGTGAGGTAATCGTGTCGTGTGGAGCAATTGGAAGCCCTCAGATGCTGCTGCTCAGTGGCATTGGACCCAAGGCTGACCTCGAGAAGATGAACATTTCGGTGGTGCTTGACAACGAGTTTGTTGGAAAAGGCATGTCAGATAACCCCATGAACACTGTCTTTGTTCCCGCTAAGCGACCTGTGGAGCAGACACTGATACAAACTGTTGGGATTACTAAGATGGGAGTGTACATAGAGGCTAGCAGTGGATTTGGGCAGTCCTTGGATAGCATCCACCGCAATCATGGACTTGTATCAGCTGAGGTTAGTAGCCAACTCATGATTCACTTATTCGAATAATTCGAATTAGATATATGGTGTCATATTGTGCCTAATCTGTTCAAAAATTGGTAGTAATCTTGTAGAACTATATAGATATGCACATGTAACTGCAAATTGTATGTATTTCAACTGTATATATACGCACGCAAGTCACTAAATATTGTATGTAATGAACCAGATCGGGCAGCTCTCTACTATACCTCCAAAGCAGAGAACCCGAGAAGCCATTCAAGCCTACAGCAAAAGAAAGAGAGACCTTCCCCATGAAGCATTCATGGGAGGCTTCATTCTGGAAAAAATTGCCAGCCCCCTCTCAAAAGGCCACCTCAGCCTCATCAACACCAACGTCAACGACAACCCTTCTGTCACCTTCAACTATTTCAGCCATCCACGCGATCTACAGCGATGCGTGGGAGGCATTCGCATAGTGGAGAAGCTTCTGAGCTCCAAACACTTCACAAACTTCACACTGTTTGATAGACAATCAGTGGACAAGCTGATCAACATGAGTGTGGAGGCTAATGTGAACCTCATCCCAAAACACACTAATGACACAGAGTCATTGGAGCAGTTCTGCAAAGACACTGTCATCACAATCTGGCATTACCATGGTGGCTGCCTAGTGGGAAAAGTGGTGAGCCCTCAGTACAAGGTACTTGGAGTCCATGGCCTCCGTGTCATCGATGGCTCCACGTTTAAAGGTTCACCAGGCACTAATCCACAAGCCACTGTCATGATGATGGGCAGGTTTGATCTTAACACAATTATCTAATCATATACCTTATAAAAAGGGTAAAATTGCTGCTACCGTAAATTGTCACCTAAAGTCCCGGCATTAAAAGTTCTTTAGGCGCAATATTTTGAGTAAAAACTGTTGTTATACCTGATTTTTCTTTCTTAGATGGAAAAATTAATTTTTTGTATTATAGTGGCAGATAACTTTAGTCGGCCACTTCAACATATTTTTTTTATAAAGGATCATGATTTTTTTGTTCTTGATTTGATTAAGAAAAGACTAATAAGCACACATGGTTTGGAGCTGTGCAGGTACATGGGAGTGAAGATTTTAAGGAAGAGATTAGGAAGAGGAGCTGGTTTATGAAGAGTGATGAAGGCCAAGTAAGGGAAGATGTGTATGGTGTGATATGGAAAATGTAATTTTGTTAGTCTAATTCTTAATTACTGAACAATTATATGTAGAGATAGGGTTGTCAGTTCTTGTGATTTGAACACTTTATTTTATGAATGTCACCTGTTGGTTTGTTTGCTGATTTATTAAATGTAACATGTTATGTTAGCAGTTGCATTTGTTGAACAGGTTATCTGGAGTAGTTATAAACTGTCACAAGCTCAATCCAGACCTATTAAAAATTAGTCCATTTTTGAACAGCCACAACTTTATTTATTGGATTAATCCCACTTTCACCCCCTCAAGTTTGCTCTAATCCTACTTTCACCCCCTCGAATTTCAAATATTCCAATTACACCCCTTGGATTTGATTTTTGTATATATAGAAATTAGTCCTTTTTTAGCAGATGTGTTGTATATATATATCAAAAGATGGGAAAAAATTAGTACTTAAGATCCAAAGGAACGGTAAACTCTCATTCTACAAAAAAAAAAAAAAAAAGTTAAAAATTAAAACACACACACACACAGGGAAAAAAAAAAAAAACTCCTTCTAGTAAACATGAAAACAAGCAAAGAAGCTGAAAGTGCACAACACGAAGGGCCGGCCTTGGGCTTAGGCGAATTCTTTGGATCTCCGACTTAGAAGGCCCAAAATTTGACATTTTCCTATACTATATATAGAATAGAATAAAAAGTTAAATAACCCAATCTAATATATAATCTCAAATAAAAGTTCAAATGTTCATTAAAAACAGTTAGTCCTACCGACAACTGACTCGAATTACAACCCTCGGCTCTCAAAATATTAGAAATCTCAAGTCCGGCCTGAACAACACGCACGAGATGGGACCCGAGACTTGTTATACAGTAGTGAAATGGAAAAGATGGGCCGAATATAAATGTCAATTGGCCCAACTCAAAATTGTATACCAACTAGGCCCAACTATAAAAGGAGTCTAATGTGTTGGGTTTTTCTTGTTACTTTGGATCCAAATGAAAACAGTTTTCGACGTAATAAACTATAAAGGAACCTGTTGCCTGTTGGGAGTCTTGGGACCCGAGAGTAATTTGCAAATTATTTATGTATATGTTTTTATTAGAAAAAGTTTTCATTTTGGCTTAATTTTTTTTTAACTAGCATAATAAGTTTTATTATTTAACTCAAACTATATTTTAATAATAAGTTAATTAATGTAAAAATAAAGTAATTTACAACTCATAACTATATTATTTTAATTTTTGTTTTGCATTTAAGAATATATTTACTATAATGTAGTTAAGGTGATAATAAATATTTTAAATAGATGAAATATTATTTAATATAATTGAAAGAATTGAAAATATTAATACAAATAGTAGAATAGTCTTTTGCAATGGAATTTGGGCAAATTATAACCAATTGAGAGTTTTAGGGAATTAGTTATAGTTCATTTGGATTAGTTGCAATGGTTCAGGTATATTTTTTTTGCACTTTAAGAAAAAAAATATCAAAAGAAAAAAGAAAAACAAAGGGGTTATAAAATCACGGGAGAAAAGAGGAATAAATACGGATAAGAGAGAGACGACGGAATGAATAACTAGGAAATATATATTTTTTTTTTAATTTTTTTTGGGCGGTATGAAAGAGAAGAAAAAGTATATGATTTACTCTAGAGTTGAGAAATAGAAAAAAATGAATACTTTTGGATTTTAATTATTATTACATAATTACATTCCTTTATACCTTTAGTATTTCAAAGGGAATATTGAAGGAAAATTAAAGCTTTAATTAGAAATTTAAAATTAAAAGTATTCTTATACTTAAAATTGAAATGCAATTCGAAAAATAAAAACAAAAAGTGCCAATATTCTCTCCCAACAATATTCATAATAATTGACATAAACTAATGAGACATACAACTTATTAGTTTGCTGGAAATTTGACTTTGCATTCTACCAATGATTGAGAATAGAGAGAAAGAAGTCTTCCTTTCTAAGGAGCAAAAACAAAAGAAAGGTGAAGACTGGTGTTGGGTGTCTCTCCAATTATATATAGCTAAAGTGGATTGTCCACCACATATATATATATATATATATATATATATGTGTGTGTGTGTGTGTGTATATATATGTGTGTGTGTGTGTTAACTGGTAAGGTATCACATTTCAGGTTTACCAACCCTTGATCATTCTGATCATGATCATCCTTTTGAAACATTCGGTGAAGGCAATCAAGTAATTACAGCCGTTGATATGTGTATGAGAATGTGGGTCCCGTGTTTGATAAGCGTGTTTCACTTTCACACGTGTTAACAAACAGCCACATATGAAAGTGATAGATAGAGAGAGAGATTCCAAATTTGTTGCGGTGGAAACATCTGTACGAGTTGAGAAGGAAGTGTTCAAGTAATAAACCTCCACTTTCATAAGAAGGTGTCATATGACTCATATATATATATAATAGCAGAATGATTTGCACTCATTTGGTTTTGGAAATAATTGGGATGCCATTTGGTTAACCGCTATTTTTTAAAAATATTATGACTATTATAAACTTCTACATGCATTAAAAATTTACCAATCTCAATTTTGTTTTTAGGTCGTGAAAGTTTTTTAACGAACTAAATTAAAGTTACACTGAGATGGATAACAATACAGTAACCACTATGAATTGATAAACTGATTTTAATATCAGCTCAATCAAATTATTTTATAAAAAAATTGTTTGATTGGTTTTTGAAACATATTAAAAACTTGTTATGTGTGAAAATAATGGTTCTTTATTCTTTATTATTACTTGCTATAGTAATACTTAACATCAAATGTTATTTTAAAGTGTACGTAAAAGAGAAAAAGCTAGTTTTATGACACTAATTTTATTTTTTTTGTATGATTTATTGTAGGATTATTATTTTCAAAAGTTCTTAGTTTTATGATACTGAGACAAGATTGTCTGGTGTAATTGTCAGCAAGAATCAAATATAATTTTTAAATACAAATAGCTCACTTACAAGTCTTAACTGTGCTAAAAAATAAAGAATGTCATGAGATACAAATATATGTTCGTCTGGATCAAAATAAAGTTGATTTAAAATAGGATTTCCAATTGTTCTGACCCACACTTGGAAATTCAATCCCTATTTTGTTATTTGATGTATTAGTGGTTGAAATATATATTTTTTCATAGCAAAATTAAATAAGTTTTAACTTATGAAAAATTTATATTTATCTTTTGTGTTTATTTGTTTGCCTTTTTTTGTTTAGGTTACTTTATTTAAATTCTTAAGGAGGGTTTTAAAAAATTAATTCAGGAAGTTAAATAAAAAGAGAGTGATTTGATTTTTATTAAGTGGTTTTAAAATATGATCTTTGAATTAACTCTAAGGAGAATACTTGTCTCCTAACTTCCTCCTACCACATGATGTGGTTTAATGAAATGTGGACAAGTGTCCTATATTTAAATTTGAATGAGATAGGTTTTTAAAGGTAAATTGGATTATTATTGTATATTGACTTTCCGTATTAAAATTTAATGAATGATCATTTTTGCTCTTACGTTTTTATTTAAATTCAATATGAAATATTTATAATATACCTGAATTGACCAAATTGTCATCCATCATAATAAGGAGAGTAACGTCCTTTTTTAAAATAAAAATTTTTGCTAGTTTAATGTTTGAGAAGTTGTCTTTTTTAAAATATATATATATATATATATATATATATATATATATATATATTAGTTTTATGTTTGAATCAAAGTGAGTGTCAATTCGGGTATGTTATAAATATTTGTATTGAATTTAAATAAGGGAAATGAATATGTAATAATGAATCAATTAGCTTTTAAAAAGAGAGTTGATTGATATTTGTAGGGGTTCTGATTTAATTTGCTATAGAGATAGTTTCCACACAATATGGATACATAAATAATGATTATGATGATTTTATTGATTTTGATGATTTACAGAAGTGTAGGAAGAGAAATGAAGGAGAATAGAAACAATGTAAACAACTTGAGAATCACTTACTCTCTTTATAAATTTATCTCTCTAAGCCTCTCAAAAGTCTTCTTGAAGTGAATTCACGCTTCTCTATTTATAGATGTCAAAGTCAAGCTGGCCTTCGCAAAG
Source organism: Cornus suecica (assembly GCA_963922005.1). Lineage (NCBI taxonomy): Eukaryota > Viridiplantae > Streptophyta > Magnoliopsida > Cornales > Cornaceae > Cornus > Cornus suecica. The sequence continues at coordinate 95,981,099 of OY998238.1, forward strand.
AATCCTTGCCACGTCAGCATTACCTCGTAATACCAATCTCGTAACAATTGTCATGTTAGCATCCCTTGCGAGAATCATAATATGTCTCGTGACCTGTGATCCGTGTATTTTTTTTGCGGATCTGATTTTTCCTTAGTCAATGAACCATGATGTTATAGTTTTTTCCTGGGTTATGACCTTTTTGCATGCATACCATTTTCATGACCCTGAGTACTACTGGCCTCTCTGAGGTACTTTTGCTTTGAATGGTGCAAATAAGGTCGCGACCCACTATTTGCATATCCAAAGCATTTTCCTAGATTTTCAAATAGTACTCCCTACCCAATCAATCTCCTCATAGTTACCTTTGTGTAATGCTATTTCTCACGTATAAACCTTATTTGAGCCAATCTTCCAAATAATCTTTTATTTGGGCCAATTCCCCAAATAATCATTTTCCTCATGTTTAATTTTCTAAAACATGCATTTGCTCATATATTCCATGTGTGTGAGCTACCCCCTTACAATATTTAAATATAAAATACGTGTTCATATTTAATTGAACCACATCATGGGGTAGGAGGAAGGTCCTCCTTATGAGATATAGGGCAAGTATTGTCCTAAATCTAAATGTCAATATCAAAATTTATTCACATGAGCAAGAGGTCACTATTCCATATAAATATATATATATATATTTATATATACAAAAATTAATTCTTTTTAAGGGAATTAATTCTTTTTAAAATGTACAAAAATTAAATAAATCATTAAATATCTAAATGAATCTTCCAATATTGAATTCATCCCCATCATCCTCTAGTGATAGCATTGCCTAAAAAATATTCCTAAAGAACCATCAGTAGTAAGTGTTTTTCCAAAAAAAAATTCCTTTCCTTAATTGCATGGAAAATGAATAAGAGAAAATAAAAGTAGAAGAAAGTGAAATAAACAATAGCAAAATAATCTTTCAAATGGGTGTATATTTAGCACAAAAAATCCTGAAGACCATAAATTATATAAACAAAATCAAATCTTTTGTGTTTCTTAACAGGACTCCTCATTAACTACAAAGGAAAAACTAAGGGCCGTTTGGAACCATCGTTTTTGTTTTTGTTTTGAGAACAAAAAAATAAGAATAATTCTTGTTCTTGTTCTTATTTTCTCATCCAAAAGAACAAAAACAAAAAACATGTTTGAGGCAAAAAAACACACATATTCTCACATAATTTTTCCTCTCTACCACAATTCTTTTTTAAAAAAAATTTCAAAAAGAATAAAAAAACAAGTTTTTGTTGTTCCCTTGTTTTTTCTACTATTCACGAAAACAGTTTCCAAATTGAGAACAGAACAAACAGTAAAAATGGTTGCCAAACATGTTCTGTTCTCTTGAACAGTGCCAAAAAATAAAAAACAGAACAAAAACAGAGTATCCAAACACACCTTAATTAAGTAGTAAAAATAGTGCAGTCCATTACCAAAAAAAGAATTGGGTAGTTACGCTTAGACCTGTCAATGGATTGGATTTTGATCCGAATCCGATCCGAATCCGATTCGATTAGTCGGATTTGGATTGCAAAAAAAATCCGATAACCCGAATATGATCCGAATCCGATAATCCGATTCCTTAACAAATTGGATTTGGATTAGCCTGATCCGATCCGATAATAAACCGATCCGATAAAATATATGTGTATATATTTAATACTGTACATGTATATAAATGTTAGTTGTTAATTATTTAATTATTTATTAATAATGATTGATCATAAATACAATTATTAAAAATGTGAATATTTTAGTGTTTCAGTATTTATTGATTTTTGTATTTTTTTAATTAGATATTCGGATCAGATATTCTATAATGGAGAAATTCGAATATGAATTAATTAAGTGAAAATCTGTCGAATTATCGGATTCGGATCGCGGATCGGGAATTTTTGTCATCCTTATCAATAGACTTATCAATAATCCGATTATGATCCGAATCCGATATTAACCGGATATGGATTGAAAATAAAATCCGATAACCCGATTAAGATCCGAATCCGATAATCCGATTTCTTAACAAATTAGATTTGGATTTAATTGATCCGATCCGAATCCGATCCATTGACAGGTCTAGTTACGCTGTTAACATAACAAAAATATTCAATTAAATCCAAAAAAAAAAAGAATACGCGCTAAAACGAGCGTGTGAATAATTAATATCAGTAATTTGTACCACTATTTATATTAAAGTCTCTGTCTCCTTCCTCTTCACCATTCCACCACCTTCCACATACTCTCTCACACAGTCACACACACACTTTCACCAGTAAAACACATTCAACAAACCCTAACCCTACACAATTCCCAAGACAATCAAACATGGCAGACAGAGTCTACCCTTCTTCCAAACCCGCCGCCGCGCCCGGCGGCGGCAACCCGGCGTTTCCCGCCAACAAAGCCCAACTCTACAACACCACCCGCCCTCTCTACCGCCCACAGCCCCGCCCCCGCCGTCGCGGCCGTAGCTGCTGCTGCTCCTTCTGCCTCTTCATCACTTTCGTCCTCATTCTCCTCCTCCTCCTCGCCGCCGTATCCGGCGCCGTCCTCTATATCCTCTACCGCCCCCACCGCCCCTCCTTCACCGTCTCCTCCCTCCGCATCTCCCAATTCAACCTCACCTCATCCTCACAGCTCAACTCCAAGTTCAATCTCACCATCGCCGCCCGAAACCCTAACAAAAAGCTCAAGTTCTACTACGATCCGATCTCAATCGCCATCACCGCCGACGGGGTCGACGTCGGCGACGGTTCGATTCCGGCGTTCGTTCACGGCACGAAGAACACGACGACTCTGAGATCGACGATCACGAGTAGTCAGAGCATCGATAGTGGTTCGATTGGCGTGTTGAGGTCAGATCTGAAGAGCAACAATGGAGTGGATCTGAAAATTCAGCTGGACACGAAGGTGAGAGTGAAGATCGGAGGGTTGAAGACGAAGAAGGTGCCGATTAGGGTTTCGTGCAAGGGGATTAAGGCGGTTGCGCCCACCGGAAAGTCGCCGACGACGGCGACGACGGCCGACGCCAAGTGTAAGGTTGATGTCCGAATCAAGATCTGGAAATGGACCATATGAAGAGACAGTTCGAGGAAGGTTTATTATTTTTGTTTTTGTTTTTGTTTTCATTTAATTTTTATTCAAATTGTTGTGAGGGGTTTAATATGTTTTTGTTTTTGTTTTTTATTTATTTATGTGCTTGTAAATGAAGGTTTATGAGTGATGGTTGTGTTATTAGGATATAGAAAGTGATTGCATATATATATATATATATTTTTTCAGATATATATAATGTTACCTGTGTAATTGTATGATATTCTTTTTTCTTTTTTATTTCACACAATGAATTGATTATTCTTTATTCTGTCATTTCCGGTCATTATTTATCTCAACCTTTGCATTTTCGAAATAATTTTTTTTTTCTAAATATGATATTCAACTCTATAATTATGATACATTTCATTTTGCTTGGTTTTTAAGAAAAGCAAGGAAAACAAGGTATGACCTGATACACTGTCGGTTGATGTAGAAATTTATTCTACTGCAGTAATTATTTTTTGAGATAAAATGACTTTCTTGATTTTTGGGGTCTGTTTTATTTTTAATTAACTCTATGAATAATTCTTTTTGACAACTATGAAAGACACTTATTTAAATATAGATTTTGTTAACAATGAGTATTTTCAGAATACTTATGATTTAATGATTGAATGTTGAGTCCCAATTTATTGAATGATTGAATGAAGATATTTTTAGGGTGAAGTTGACTCATAATTGTGAGTAATTATTTAAAGGAAAGTGCATTGTATTTACCACTAAAATTTTAACTACATTTATTTTATGTTTGGTTGCATTCAACTTTAATTTCAAAGCATGAATTTTAGTTTCAAAACATGATCAAAATTCTGTACCAGCATTTATAGTTTCATTTGGTTTTTATTTCTTTAAAATGAATGGTCATTATAGTGCATTGCAAATACAAACACCACTTCACATAATTTCAATGAGAATTCCAACATGAATAAGGTCTTCTTTGAATTGACAAACAATTTTACAAGAAAAAAAGAAAAGAAAAGAAGATGGAAGGATAGTGTTATAAATATATTATATTCTTTCACTTTTATGACAAGTAAAATTTCATTTGGCCATTGTTTTTCCTTATCTTTTATTGGTGCCAAGTTGTTTTTCCTTGGACACAGTTGTATGTATATACTTATAACTTACATATAATGTTCCAAACAATGTGCAACTTTTTTTGGGTGGCATATTGAAGAGGACTAATGAAGGGAAATATATAGAATATTCCAAATTGACTTGTATTATAATTTTTCCGAGAAAGTAACATGTGAACCAACTAAATGCACATTTGGGAGTCTTGCCCCACATGAATGACTGGTTGTCACTTACATTGATCTTTGTTAATTTAACCTACATTATTTGCTTTAGTGTCGGCGGGAATTTTCAATTCTTATATAATTATATTGGTGTATGTAATTGCGAGGCTACCAACCTACCAGAAAAAAAAAAATTTAATTAAATTAAAGAATGGTAGTATAAACAAATGGAATCTCATTTTGACTAGTTCTGATTATTTCTCTTTTAACTGCTAGTATGTTGGAAATTTATTGTCACCCATATGATTTAACTTATTATACCGTATATAATATGTGTTAAAAGTTGGCTACATAAATTAGATTCTCATTCATTTTGGCTATATTGAAAGCATACTTTCGGAAACGCTTTAGAAAAATATCGATACTCGATATTCATTTAATATTCTTTTTAAATGCCGATATTGTCCGGTGTGTTACATTATTTGGTTTAGTCTTCAACTCTAATATTTCCTTTCATCAATGAATCTCTAAGACTATATCCTCCAGCAACTCTAAGACTTTCCCAATCTAACCGTGAAGTCAAATTGGGGAAGTTCATTATTCCAGCAAATGTTGAGCTGCATATGCTAACACTGGCACTTCATCATGACCCTCAGGTATGGGGAGACGATGCACTGCTTTTCAAATGTTGAGCTGCATATTCCTACACATATTCTGCAGCGCTATAGCTTCACCCTCTCCCCAGCTTATATTCACTCACCAGTTGTAGTTGTCACACTTCGCCCGCAACATGGTGATACTCCATGCTCTTTAGTATATATGCACTAGAGTTGCTAGTAGAGTGTGAATTAAATGATCTTGTAGGAGTGCCATATCTTGTATTTGATGCAAAAATGAGATTGCAGCTAAGAAATTTGAGTGTTGCATAGTGATTTATCTTGTATTTTGATTACTACAATGAGATTGCTGTTAATAACTTCAGATAATCTTTGTGTTATTTGTTTGCAGCTTGGTTTCGGTTCCAGTTCCGATTCTCAAAAAAAAAAAAAAAAAATTCAATAATATTGGTTCCGTTTCAATTCTTGACTTGTAAAATCAAACCGATTGTTATATTTTTATGTTTTATTTTTAATATTTGATTTGTCATAGCAAGTTAAGTGACTAATAACATAAAAGGTATGTCTTTTTGTTGTCTTGAATGCCCTCTTTGTATTGAATAAAAACTTATTGAGTTTATCCATTTATGGGATATACGAAACCACTAACTTTTTCTTAAATACTAACAAAACCACTCTATCAATATTTACTTCCTAATTTAATTCTTTTAATACCACCCGTTTAAATTTAAAAAAGGTAATTACTTAAACAAAAATAACAACCAAATAAACACAAATCTTCACCCTTATTATTTTCACTTCATCATATTAAGAACTATAAATTCATAAGGGTAGTTGCAAGCTAAAGGTTTTATTTTTTTCCCTCTTCTTTTTTATTAAATTGTAAAATAATACAAATTAAATTGAATTATACGAATGAAAACCAACCAAACAGTGAACTTTAAGTTGAAAATTTCCATTCTATTTTATTGAATAAAAATATTTGTTGTATATGCAAACCTTTGTTACTGAAGTTTGTTAATGTAAAATATTTATATATTTATTAAGCAAATTTCGTCCTTATTATGGTTTTGAACTTGCAAAAAAAATTTCGTTCAAAATGTCTATTGCGAGTTGCAGGGTAGTATTAAAGAAGTTTAAGAACATAGAAAATGCATGGTGAAAGTTTATCATATGATACTATATTTGCCAGGTTAGATTTTTCGAAAAGTGAATGAAATATTATTAACAAGCCTAAATGATATAACACAACTTATTTATTCAATTTTTGTGCCTATGAGAAATTTTTCTCCGCAATATTTCTTTCTCTTCACCTCCATTTCTCTGTTACCATTTCAGTAGTACATTTCTAGTTTCTATAACTAGATAATAATAATGCAATATGCTAATTATTATTATCTAGTTAAATAATTTTAGCTTGCATTACCTTATGAATTTCTAGTTTTTACGATGATGAAGTGAAGATAATATGGATGAAGATTTGTGTTTATTTGGTTGCTATTTTTGTTTAAGTAATTACCTTTTTTAAATTTAAATGGGTGGTATTAAAAGAATTAAATTAGGAAGTAAATATAGATAGAGTGGTTTTGTTAGTATTTAAGAAAGAGTTAGTGGTTTCAAAATATGACCTTTATATTAAATCTAAGGGTTAACATTAAAAGTAAGTACACATTATCTTGCTCCCAGGGGAGCAAGAGAATACTACTGACATACATACATTGTATATATATACACACAAAAAAATATCTCCGTATATATATTAATCTAATAATCAATGTACTTGGTTTGTATGAACTTCTACTCATTCATAAATAAGTGATATTATTATACATATATAAATAAATAAATAAATTTACAAATATAGTATAAATATTTACAAATTTATCTAAACCGATTTTGTTTTGTAGTTTTGATATGAAAATTAAAGAGAAAAAAAGGGTTGAATTTACCAAAAACTAATAAATAGGGTTGAATTTACAGCATTAAAAACACGAATCTCTCCTTATATTTTTAAAAATTAATTAACTAACTCTTTGTACTAATAAACTATCTAATAACCTCTCCCACATATATACAACATCACAATGTGCCAAAGCCGATAGATTTAGGGGGTGTTTGGGAACCCCTGTTTTTGTTTTTGTTCTTGGTTTTTGGCACTTTTCATAAGAACAAAACTTGTTTGGGAGCATTTTCACTATGATTTTTGTTCTCAGTTTGGAAACAATTTTCATGAACAGTGCACAAAACAATGAGAATAAGAAATTGTTGCTTTCTTTTTCTTGTTCTCACCGTTAAAAAAAAAATTGCAAAAAATCCAAAGCCTCAATCGATCCACCTCCACCTCCAAATCTACATCGATCAAGCACCACCTCCACCACCAATCTCCACCGTTACCACCAACCACCACCACTCAGTTTGGGATTTTTAAAAAAAATTGCAAAAAATTCAAAAACCCAAATCGATCCACCTCCACATCCAAATCTGCACCGATCACCACCACACACACACACATATACACCACCACCACCATCAAACCTTCATCAACACAAACAACCTAAACCCTAACCTCCAACCAACAACCAATCGAAAACCATGAGAGAGAGAGTGAAAGAGACTACTGTGTTTGTGTGCGAGAATAAAAAAATATATTTTGGTCTCAAATACAACTTTGTGTTTTTGTCTTTAGGCTGAGAAAAAAAGACAAGAATAAGAAATGGTTCTTGTTTTTTGGTTCCCAAAACAAAAACATAAACAATGATTTCCAAACGGGCCCTTAATGTCACAGGGAAGTAGAATGCTCCATTGTGAACTTAGTAGATTGTGAAATCAAATTTTAAAGGAAGAAGCTATACGATAATGGGAGAATAAGGGCCTACTTGATTTGTATCTCTAAAAATTATTCTCCAAAATTATGAGAATATAAAATATATATTTTTATAATAATAATAAAAATGAATTCTCTGAAAATAGGCATTATTATTGTGAGTCTAAAATAAAAGCATGTTTGGTACTGATGTTTTTGCTGTAAATATATACATACATATATATATGTGTGGTGTTTTGGGGCAAAGGGAAGTGATGGTGGTGGTGGTTTTGGGACGGCATATATATACATATATTTGTTTGCAAAAGATGTACATTTTTTTGAAGTATTTTTTACTGTTCAAAACAAAGTAGAGTTTGTCAAACGTGTTTTTGTTTCATAAAGTGCTACAATACCAAACAAAAAATACTAAAACACCATACAGAAGCACATACCAAACAGAACCTCTTTTTTAAATATGACCTACCTCCTTTAAGGTAAGGCCTAATTACACGCGCACCCCTTTAATATTTCAATATTACAGCGACCTCCCTTGAATTGATCGGAGCTCCGGTTTGGTTCAAATATTATACAAAATTACCGAACAATCCTCCATATTTTCAGTTCAAATGTTTAATTTTATAAATTTATAGGGAAAAAAAACAAAGAAGAAATGGAGATTGAACCCTAGCTTCCTTTTCTTTTTAAATCCACCATTGTTGTCCATTTATGAAGCTTTGTTTGAATCACCAAAGACCACCCTCAACCTAAAACCCATTTCTCTTTATAAACCAACACTTTCTCTCTCTAAAAACCCAAAACCCAATTTTCTCTATAAACCCACACTTTCTCTCTATAAAATTCTTTATTGTGTAGTGTTGCGATTGAAATGAGTGATGGGTATGAGTTTGCTGATAGGTATTAGGGTTCATTGTTGATTATTGAAAACCTATATTTATATATATATATATATGTACGTATGTATCAATTGATTTTTGATATGAGATTGAAGAATGAAATTAGGTATGGTATTGTGGGTCTTTGTTAGGGTTGATTGTTGATAACCGGAAAAAGTTTATCTATATATAGATATGTATGTATTGATTGGATTTCATATATATGTATATAACAAGAACCCTAATTTTTGCTTGAATCTTGCAAGAAAGAGAGTGTATATCTATAAATATACATAAGGGTATGTTTGGTACTATAGGGTATAAAATTAAGTGATGTCATCAAAAGATTCTTTGACCGGCATTGACTTTGGATGGAGGGGGTGAAAGTGTTAGCCGGAGTTAACCTGAAGGGAAGTATAAGCTCATTTTGAATACTAAGGGCAAATGCGTGCAATTAAGCCTTACCTCATGGAGGTAAGTGATATTTTCCCTTTAAAAAATAATATGTTAATAAAATATGTATGTCATGCACCAACATTTTAATATCGAGTGACCAAAATTTCAGTTTTTTGAGATGTGAGAGTATTTTCATAATTTCTTTCAAACTTAAACACCGACAATTTCCATAATTTTGTATTATTCACTTTTGTTCTAGTATTTTATACTATATAAAGATAAAATTGTATTCCTTTTATCCACATAAATCATGAATAAGATTACTAATTTAAAACTTAGACATTTTTTTATATATATTTTATATTATATTCTAATTAATCCTTAATGTATTTAACTTTGCACTAAATTATTTTTTACAAAAATTTAGTTACAAAATCATCCTATCATGTTTTGAAAGTTTTCAAAATGTGTATTCGCTCAGAAAAATAATCATCATCGGCCGAATAGCAGGGTCAATAATAATATTTTTCGTTTTCCAAAAAATAATCATCGGCCGAATAGTAGGGCCGATGATATTCTTCATATTCGTAGGTTGCGGGCATGCCAGAATCGGTGACGGAGTTCAACCTGCTCAAAAAGAACGAATTTTTGTCTCTTTTGAACATGTGGAATAGCATTAGACGATTTGTGCGAGAGAAAACTCAACTCACACGAATGGATTCTGATTGCCTCAACAAAGAGGACTTTTGGGTAGGGGTGTTCAGGAACCGAACCAGAACCGGAACTGAACTGGAACCGAACCAGAACCGGCGGTTCGGTTCGGTTCCGTAGGGGTTCGGTTCCGGTTCCAAAATTCCAAGAACCGAAAATTTCGGTTCGGTTCCGGCCCCGAGGAACCGAACCGGAACCGGAACCGGTTTTTTTTTTTTTTAATATATATTTTTTATTATTAACCAAAAAAACTAGCAATAAACCTCCACTAATTTTAATAACAATACAAATCCAAGCTACTTTTTTTATTCCACTAATTATATATTTGGTTTTGGGTTTGCTTTAATTCAAATACTCTAGTTTATAATTATCTTATTTTATAAAATTGAGATTTAAAAAAAAAATATATATATATAGAAGGAACTGGAACCGAACCGATTTTTTGGTTCAGTTCTGGTTCGGTTCCTTCCCCTTTCGGTTCCGGTTCCGGTTCCGATTTTTCAAGAACCGAAAAAATCGGTTCGGTTCCGGTTCCAGACGGAACCGGAACCGGTCCTGAACAACCCTACTTTTGGGTAACCGAAAGAATATAAAAAGGAATTGAAGAGAAATGAAAGTGCAGTTGCAGGGAATTAAAGAGACTGGTATTGAAAGAAAACAAATAAATGACTGGGAATTTAAATGAATCGAAATGAACAGTGCTGATAAAATAAATGATTGCATAATGATAAAAGGGTTGCTAAACGCAGAGAAATAACATTGTTTGTGTATTTGGTCAGGGACCTCTATAACGGAGATCTACATACATTATTTATAATACTAAAAGATAACATAGATACCTTAGAGATAAATAACTAATAAAATAAAGAATAAAACAAACTAAATTCTAAATCTATCTAAACACTAGTATCAACTCAATTACAACTCATTTTTTAACCGTGTGCAATACTCCACAAATTTTGTAGTCTTGGTCGGCAAGAATTTTGTTTAATTAGGTGGCCTTCAAAGTGGCCGAAATTCTTTGCAAACAAACCGTACTCTTGGCCCACAACTACATTACACGACCCAATGCTCCATACATGTTCAACCCATGCATCATTGTCATGTGTTGGCTCATTTAGGTGTCAACAATGTGTCATTATTGCGCCATGTTCAACTAAAAAATAAAATATTTAAATTTTATCACACTTTTTTACATATCTTGCGTGTGTCTCAATCATACTCTCATGTCTGATACCACCCTGCCACTCTAGGTAGAGTGTTCGTGCTTCCTGAATTTGTTTAAAAACAATGGATATGTAATAAAATTTAGGGGTGGTTTTATTAGGTACTATTGAATTTAAGCAAATAAATCCTTCTAGTTTCAAATTATCCAATGTAATTTCCAATTTAATCACAGTGCCCCTTTCTATTATTGTTATGTCAAATTGGATCATGTGAGTATTATATTTGTATAGCATGAAATACATTATTTATACCAGTTTTATGGACCCCTCTACCCTTTAAATCTTCTTCTACTTCCTCAAAATCTAATCAATCTGTAGAAAAGTAACGAAGAGAGGGCAATGTGATCAAATTAAAAATTACAAGAAATAATTTAAAATTAAAAAGAATGTACAAGAATATTTAGTGGAATTAACGCTTAAAATATACTGAGAAACAATTTGGTGTGTCACTTTTAATATAGCGAAATTTATTGAGAATAACTTATGTAGCCTGCTTTTAAAACATATAATATACGATTTTGACAAGTTAAAGTGACAAAAAAATTTCCAACGGAGTAATTAAGAATACATGAATAGAAATAAGGGTTATTAACAAACAATCCATATGATTTCAAATTCTTGACAAACACCCCTTGATGTGTCAAATAACCCCCCCTCACTTTTTCCACCATACACAGAACCCCCACTTCGTTAGTATTTTGTTAACAAACACCCCCTGCCGTTAAAATTAGATATTTGGGTAATTTGCACTAACACCCCCTGAGATTTTAGTCAATTCCACTTTCCTGTTGACTTTTAAAATTTTTGCACTAACACCCCCTGAGCTGTGGTTCCTTTTGCAATGACACCCTCTGGGCCAATAAAATGACCAAAATACCCTTGATAAAATTCAAAAATATTATATGAAATGTGAAATGACCTTTATGCCCCAACCCCAAATATATACAATTTTGAAAAACATATATATAAATTCAAAAATATATATAAAATTCGAAAACAAATATTTAAATTTTGTAAAAAATATATAAAATTAGAAAAATATATATATAAATTTCGAAAAACATATATAAAATTCAAAAAAATATATAAAATTTGAAATATATATATAATTCAAAAATATATATAAATTTTGAAAAATATTTTAATTCGAATATATATATATATATATTTCAAAAAAATATATAAAATTCAAAAAATATATATTTTCAAAAACAAAATTCAAAAAATTATATAATTTCGAAAAACATATATAAAATTCAAAAAAATATAAAAAATTTGAAATATATATATAATTCGAATATCTATATAAAATTTGAAATATATATAAATTCGAAAATATATATATATTTCAAAAAATATATATAAAATTCAAAATATATATTTTCAAAAACAAAATTCAAAAACTTATATAATTTTAGAAAAATATATATATATATTGGTAAAATGTCATATCTTTCTAATGAAGTGAATGAAACTACTTACCACCAACATCAATTAGTGGCCTTCTTTTATATATATTTTTTCCAAAATTGTCCAAATTTTTTTCCAAAATATATATATTTTTTGAATTTTTACCCAACAACTCGGTTTGTCATAGATGAATTGTCCACGATTTTTTTGAGATTACCCATTATATATATATAAATTCGAAATATATATAAAATTATAAAAAAAAAATCAAAAACAATATATAAAATTCAAAATATATATATAAATTTTGAAACAAATATATATAAATTTTGAATTATTTTTATAAAATTCGGATAAATTATATAAATTTCAAAAACATCATATAAATTTCTGAAAAAAAATATATATTTTGGAAAAATATATATAAAAGAAGACCACTAATTGATGTTGGTGGTAAGTAGTTTGATTCACTTCATTAGAAAATATATGTCATTTTATCAATATATATATATATTTTTCTAAAATTATATAATTTTTTGAATTTTTTTTAAAAAAAATATATATTTTTTGAAATTTATATATATTTTTTGAAATATATATATGTTTTTTCGAATTTATATATATATATATTTTCGAATTATATATATATTTCAAATTTTATATATGTTTTTGAATTTTATATATATTGTTTGAAATTTATATATGTTTTTCAAAATTATATAATTTTTTGAATTTTTTTTTGAATATATATATATATTTTGAATTATATATATATATATATATATATATATTCGAATTATATATATATTTCAAATTTTATATATTTTTTTGAATTTTAGATATATATTTTGAAATTTATATATGTTTTTCGAAATTTATATATTTTTTTCTAATTTTAATTTTTTTTTTCAAAATTTAAATATTTGTTTTCAAATTTTATATATATTTTTGAATTTATATATATGTTTTTCGAAATTGTATATATTTGGGGTTGGGGCATAAAGGTCATTTCACATTTCATATAATATTTTTTGAATTTTATCAAGGGTATTTTGGTCATTTTATTGGCCCAGGGAGTGTCATTGCAAAAGGAACCACAACTCAGGGGGTGTTAGTGCAAAAATTTCAAAAGTCAACCGGAAAGTGGGATTGACTGAAACCTCAGGGGGTGTTAGTGCAAATTACCCTAGATATTTTATGCCCAAAATACCCCTAAATTGATATTTTATGCCGAAAATATCCCTAAAATAAATTGGTAACTAAATTAAGATTTTTTAGTAAATTACAAATTATTTTTTTTTAACTAAATTAAGATTTTTGAGTAAATTACAAATTATTTTTTTGTATTTTGTTTAAGTTTACTTATTTATTTAAATTCAAATATGAAAAAATATATTACTCACCCGTCTCAAATTATAAGTCCCTTTTGGGGAATTAAATTTTTTAAGTGTTAGTGAATAAAATACCAACTTTACCCGTAGTCCACTATAGTGATGTGATCGTTTATAAAGTATATGTTTTATAACTTTAATACTTGAAAGTTAAACTGATAAATTGACCAAATAAAATGCTTTGAATTTTCAAAGTGGACACTTATTTTGGGATGGAGGGAGTACAAATTATATATATAAAAAACATTATTGATAATAATACACATTAAATAATGTTATTTTTTTTTAAAGAATAGATGCATAGAAATTTAAAAGGGCTTTGCCCTTATAATTTGTACTTTCTCCGTCCAAAAATAAGTGTCCATTTTTCTTCTTTAGTCGTCCTAAAATAAGTGTCCACTTTGAAAAGTCAAATCACTTAATTTGGTCAATTTACTAGTTTAACCTTCAAGCATTAAAGTTATAAAATATATATTTTATAAACGATCATATCATTATAGTGGGACCACAAGTAAAGTTAACATTTTATTCACTAACACTACAATAAAAGTCATCATCTTAAAAAGTTGAATTCCTCAAAAGGGACTTATAATTTGAGACGGAGGGAGTAATATATTTTTTCAGATTTGAATTTAAATATATAAGTAAACTTAAACAAACAAAAAAAATTTGTAATTTACTCAAAAATCTTAATTTAGTTAAAAAATAATAATTTATAATTTACTAAAAAAATCTTAATTTAGTTACCAATTTATTTTAGGAGCATTTTGGGCATAAAATATCAATTTAGGGGTATTTTGGGCATAAAATATAAATTTTTAACGGCAGGGGGGTGTTTGTTAACGGAATACTAACGGAGTGGGGGATGTATGGAAGGTGGGAAAAGTGCAGGGGGTTATTTGACACCTCAAGAGGTGTTTGTCAAGAATTTGAAACCATAAGGGTTGTTTGTTAATAACCCTATAAATAATAAGCACTAGTCAAAGTGAGTTACACTTTCCATTGTTTGTTAAATAATGTTTGGATTTATTATAGTTTGACCCCTCTTGTTTGGATTTATTATAGTTTGACCCCCTCCAGTTCGGATAATTATGGTTTGACTCCCTTTAAGTCATTTCCGGTCACCGAGAATAGTAAATGACATATTTACCCATGTCCTTTTATTTATATTTTATAATTAAAGCAGCTGATTTTTATATTTAAACACATGAAGTATGAAATGACCATAATATCCCTTTGTAAACCTAACCCTAAATTCACTAAGTCGTATCATTTCAACCATACATTTCACTTTGAGAGGAGGCGCAGAGAGAAAGAGATCATGTCTTCTCTCTTCGTTTCTTCTCTTTGATTCATTCTCCCTTAATCTCTTTCATCAATATGTAAAATGAAACTTCATTAAACAAGTGTTTGATTCGGTGATCTTCATATGCAAAGACATATTGCTTTGGTCATCTTCTCCAAAGACGGTTTGCTTCAGTCCTCTTCTTCTGCAGTTTGAATACAACCCTTTTTAGTTTTTATTGTTCGAATGCATGTTAGATAGATTAGGGTTTATAGATCTGACATGAAATTGTAGGATCTGACATGAAATTGTGGTTTATCTGAGTATGAAATCAGTGTTTTTAGTTGCAATAACTAGATTATGGTTCGTTAAGATTTAAATTTCAAAATTAGCATTTAGGGTTTGTCTGTGTATGAATTTAATTTGGGGGTTTTAATTTTCACTTGATTGCATGTTAAATTAGTGCTAAATTGTTGTTTAAAACTTGATAAATGAGTGATATTTACTGGATTGCTTGTTAATTTGGGGGTTTTAATTACTTATATTGGTTTATATGTTTCTTTACAGTCAATATGGACATATACCATGATTTTATAATTCATTATGGAAGTGTCCAAAGTATGTTGCAATCTATTGATCCAGATAGATACTCCTATATAGATTTGAATCATGATGTGAATGAACATGCGTTATCTCACATACTATCAAATGTAGGGCTAGGGATCCATATATCTCATGGGGTACCTAATAGTACTTTAAAGATTGAAGTAACCAATGACAAAGATGTGTTAGATATGTTTGAATTCAATGAGGGTTGTAAGGATATATACATTTATGTGGATACTGAGTTTCTATATGGACTTATATGTAGTATTGGAGATGAGTCCAATATATTCCAGGAAGACATTTTGTCTAGTAGAGAAGTGATGGAAGAAATGAGAACTAATAACATGGGGTTTGGTGAACAAGTAAGGCCTGAAAATGTAGGGTCTGAGGGGCAAGAAAGGATTGAAAATGTTGTTGAGGAGAATGATGAGAATGAGCCAGCAGATGAGGTGGATTCAGAACAAGAGAGTGAGGATTATAGGGCAGAAGACAATGAGGATTCAGAAGAAGATATGGTATATATGGATTCAGGTCAGAAGATGAGGACTGGAAGGCTGAAGAAAGAGATAAAGAGTCCCTGGATTCTGATTCTAGTGATATGGTGAGGGAGGAAGTGTTAGGAAAACATAACAAAGGTGATGAGTTTAGTGATTATGAGTCTAATGATGAATCTGACAGTGAGGATTCAAGTGAGGAGTTTAGTGGTCACCCAAAGTATATGAGTAATGATAAAAAAACTAAGTTGGCCCAACTAAAAATTCACAAACACTGCAAATTTGGGTTTTTGTACAAACCAGACCCTATGGGAAAGGTGAAACTGCAAGTGGATCAATTGTTTCAAAATGTTGATAAATACATAGAGGTTTTGAAAGGCTATGCAATCCAATAGGGGATTAGACTATAGAGAGAAGAATGAGAGAACTAGGAGGATGTGAGTGGAGGGTTCATGCTTCACCATTGTCAGACAATATCACTTTCCAGATTAAATCAATGACAAAACCACATACTTGTGTATGACTTAAACACAACAGAGAGGCAACATCAACTTGGATCTTAAAGAAATTCCAAACTAGGCTGAAATATACCCCAGATATAAGTATTACTGGTTTGCATTCAATTGTGCATAAGGATTGTGGAGTGGAAGCTTCAAGGATTCAATTGTGGAGAGCAGAGAAAAAGGCTCTAGAGAACATTGAGGGCAACCATGGATATTCTTATAGGCATATACATGCCTATCAAAATGAGATCAGAAAGTCAAATAGGGGCAGTGTTGTGGATTACAAGTGTGAGTTTCCTACACCAGATCATAATATAACTTTCCATATAATGTTTATATCATTTGAGGCAATGATGAGTGGTTTCAGGGATGGTTTTAGGTCTTTCATAGGATTAAATGGTTGCCATTTGAAAGGGCCTCATGGGGGTATTTTATTGGTAACTATAGGGCTTGATGCAAATAATGGGTTGTTCCCAATTACATATGGAGTGGTGGAGGTAGAATGTGGTGAAAGCTGGGGTTATTTTCTTGAACACCTTCATACTGTCATAGGTAGAGAGTGTGTTGAGAGGCCTTGGACATTTATGTCAGACAAGCAAAAGGAGCTGGAAAGGGAAATGGCATATATATTTCCAGCAGCAATGCACAGGAAGTGTTGTAGGCATATTTACAACAACTTCAGGAAGAAACACCCTGGTTTGATGTTGAAAAAATTGTTTTGGAAAGCTGTAAGAGCATGGACAGTGCAAGATTTCACAGTGGCTATGCAAGGTATAAGGGAGATTGACTCTGAAGCATATACTTGGCTTATGGACAATGCACAAACTTTCCAGTGGAGCAGACATGGGTTTAACCCAATAGTGAAATCTGATCATGTTACAAACAATATGACAATGAGTTTTAATCATTGGGTTGGTTTGCTTAGGGATAAACCAATATTGACATTGTTGGAGGGAATAAGACTGAAAATAATGGAGAGAATTCAAATTAGATATTCAAAGGGTAGTGGATGGAGTGGAATGGTGACTCCCAACACTAAAAAGAGGTTAAATGAAGCTATGGGAGAAAGTAGAAGGTGTAATGTCATATTTGCTGGAAGGGAGGAGTATGAGGTTGTTGAGAACAATGTAATTAGATATACAATTCACCTTGGTCAGAGGACATGTGCTTGCAAGGCTTGGGAGATTTTTGGAATTCCATGTAGGCATGCAGTGGCTGCCATAAGCTATAACAGATTCAATCTGGAGAGGTTTTGTGATGTGTACTACACTAATCAGATGTACATGAAGTCCCACAATGGCATGATACATCCAATTCCAGATCAGATATTGTGGGAGCCAGTTAATGAGATAATACATGCCCCTGAACCAAAAAGATTACCTGGTAGACCAAAGAAGAACAGAACAAGGGAGGAAAATGAGCTAGCTGCTGGAACAAGCTAGGTTAGAAGGTCATTGTCAATCAAATGCAGAAAATGTGGGGTGCCTGGACACAATAGGAGGTCTTGAAAGGAGGGAGGTCAACAAGGAAAAAAAAACCAGGTGATTAAACTTCATTTATAAATGATTTTTTCTTAATAAACTTCATAAACATTTACCTTGCCATTTTTGTTTTGAAGAAAAATAATCCCCCACAAAATGGAACTGGAACTGGTACTGGACACCAAAGTCAGGCTACACAACATCAAGTACATTTCACTTTTATTTTAAGTTTATTAATGATATACTTACCTTTTTTAATGTTTCTAATGACTATAAAGGCAAACACCCCAGATCATGGAAGTCAGCCTGCACATTCACAACAACAAGTATATTTGGTCTTAGTTTTATATTTTACAATTTTTAAAAGTGGAATCTAACCCAAATGGTATTGTTTTGCTCCTATTTAAAGGTAAATAGGAGTTGCAGTAAACCCACTGCTTCTAATTATCCTATTGGAGACTCCATCCATAGAAGATGAGGGTTTAGCCAGCCAACTGGAATAGGGGAATCAAACCAAGCTAGAAGGAATGTTAGGGTAAGTTTATGAATTTACAAATGATTATTCAATTGTCTATTATATTTGCATTGTACTGTATGGAATAGGTGGACAGACTGCCAATTTCAAGAGGCAAGGGAAGAGTTCACTGATTGGTGGCAGAATGTGATTAATAGGGGCTTCAATTTTTTTTGTAAAGGGTATACAAAGGTTTCTTTTTGTGAATGATGTGAAGACTGACGAGGGTATAGCAATGGGTATATGCTAACTGAATTTTTTGTTGAAGTGGAAGTGCAATTTTTTGGACAACTAACAATTGTATGGAGAGGATTCAATTTTTTTGTTGAAGTGGAAGTATAATGACATTTAGGCTAATGCTTGTAATGACATTGTAATCATATAATGCTCTATTTTTGTAGTAACAAAGTTCAGTTCTATGGATGTTCAGACATGGTTGTAATGACATTATTATTTAAGCATGGTTGTAATGACATTCTTCAGTTTTATGGAATGGTTTGTTCTTTATACAGAGTTATGGAATGGTTGGTTGTTTTTCATCATTTAAGCATGGTTGTTTTTCCACTTGTTTATACAGTTTTATGAAATGGTTTTTCAGTTGTAATATACACTTGTGGTTATTCAGTTGAAGTTACAAAATAGTGGTACAAAATGCAGTCCAAAAGAAGTCACAATTCCCAAAAAACTAACCATCATTTAAGATCACTCTAATACAAGTCACAAAATGCACAAAATGAAGTCACAATTTCCAGGTGATTAAACCAACCATTAACATCTTCATTGTCATCATTACTCAACAAGAGTAGTACAAAATGCACTAAATCACTCACTTCATGAAACAAGCTACCAAGAAGACAAAAGATGACACACTCAGTAATGAAGTCACAATTGCCAACAGCTTCACCACTACACTAGTTGAGTTCTGTATTTTCACACTTGACCCATTTCCTGCAAGTTCACATTTGAGTTCTTCAACTTCTTGCTCCAATCTTCTTATTTTCTCCATTACGCCATCAACACTTGAACTTGATCTAGGGTTGCACCAATTCCAAAACCCACATGCATTACATTCTTCTGAACACACATAATATAACTTCCCTTTATTCCTGTCATTTTTAGTAACTCTGATATGAGCCTTAATCTTACAAAAGCAATTCCTACTATATTACCTCCAATGTGGAATGCCATTGTTTGAAGAACTTGCATGCAAATATGTATCCAATTGAATTGTAGAAAATGAAGAAACAATTAAATTAAAAAACCCTATAATGAAGTAAGATAACAACCCTAAACTGTTATAGCTCCATTTCAATTTAAAAACCCTAATTTCAAAAGAATTGTATTACTATAAACAAAGCCCTAAAAAACTAAAGCAAAGTGCATTAATAAAATCCCCAAATAAAAGCCCTAAAATTGTATTACTATAAACACTAATATCACTATAAAAACCATAATGGAAGATATTACGAACAATCTATAGCTCAAAGCTCCATAAAATTTCATTGTTATCAATATATATCAATTTAATCTTAAAGACTTGAAATATATAGCTCAAAGTTCCATAAATTTTGAAAAAGAACAAGCTTACTGATCTTGAAGACATGATTCTTGTTCAGATGATGAAGAAATTTAGATTATAGCTCCACCTGCAACTTCAATCGCAGAAGCACCACATGAAGAAGACGACCAAACTTTTACAGATCCACCTCTTCTCCTAAACAATACATACATATAGATAGGGTAAGGGCATTTATGGTAAATTAATAAACCAAAAGTGAGGGTAAAAAGGTAATATCATTGCCTCAGGGGTAAGATAGACATTTCCCATTCAAATATGTGCTGACATCATCCTTTAATGGTGTTGACCTTGCCGGAATTATGTCAGAGGGGGAAAATGATACAGAAAACCAAACTAGAGGGGTCAAACTATAATAAATCCAAACAAGAGGGGTCAAACTATAATTTACCCTAATGTTTATATCATTATTTAATATAGGATAAATTACACTTTCACCCACTCTTGTTTGAACGTATTATATTTTTTCCCCTCTTGTTTGGATAATTAAACTTTCTTCCCTCTAATTTACTTTTGGGTTATACTTTCCCCTTCTATCGGACTTCAGGCGTAGTCAACGCTGGTTAAAGACATTTTTAGAGAAGAAAGGACTATATTACCCTCAATTACTGAAAATACTCTTTTACCCCTCACTTTAGTGGACCAAAATGCCCTTGCATATACCCACAAACTTTGTCTCCATCCTCCACAAAACCCTAGAAAAGGCACCATCAAAACCATATTGCTCCAAATTTTCAATTTGGGTGTCCTTAAAAACCTTTATTCATGACACATCTTCACTTTCTTTTCAATCTCAACTCAAACTTTGCTGCTTTCATTCTTCTACCTTTATAACCTCACAATCAGGGTCGTCTCAATGAAATAAGAAGCCTTAGGCGAAAAGTATAAAAGGTGAAATTAGAGGTCTTAGGCAAAAAATATAAAAGAGACTTTTGGTATATTATATCTTATTTTTAGTAACACTTATTTAAAAGTCATTCTTCTCGTTTTTTGAGATCCAAAATTACTAATGAGATTCTTGTATTCAAGTATTGATAAAAAAAAAACTCAATGGATAATATTGTCAATCCATTTAATCTTTCTTGTGACATTGTCTATCTTAGGTATGATTTTATTAACTTTAATTTTGAAAAACTTCTTTCTTTTGCAACAACGATTATTGGCAAGCAATGCATGCATTTGGAAAAGAAAAATCTAATTTTTTAAGATAATTTAATATTTCAATTGGATTGTGCGATTTTATTAGTAACATTTCTTTGTGAACTTTTTGTAAACACTAAAATTTTGTGGGCTCAAGCCCAAAACAAACAAGACCTAACACAAAATATCGGGTCGCAAATTAAATTAATTAACCCAATTCTTATTGGGCTAATTCAAATTATTTGACTAATTCAAGCTCACTTAGTTAAATAAAAAAGACAATTATTGAATTATAATATTATAATTTGATAGTTATCAAAGAGTGACACATGTCATCATTCTATTCGCCCAGATTGTCTATAAATAGAGGCCAGATGGAGAATGATAGGGGAGAGAAAGAATTCACGTGAAAATCACATAAGCTCTCCAAGAGAAAAAAATACAAAAGTTCTACAAACACTTTTCTCTCCCAACAAGAAATCAAGAAAATAAAAGAACAACAAGCACATCAAAATCGTGTCGTTCTTTTCCCGTGGTTCAACAAATTCAAAGGATCACATAAATCCAAATCTTGAAGACGAAGAACAACAAGCACATCAAAGTTCGTGTCGTTATTCCTCAATGACTCAAGAAATCAAAGAAAATTGTTCGAGATCAAGCTTCATCGGCACTCGACTAGAAATCAAAGAGATGATTCAAGATTAAGCCTCGACGGCCCTTGAATCTATTCAACAACTCGATTCAAGATCAAGCTTTGACAACCCTTGAATCCAACCAATAAAGGAGATCGAATCAGAGGATAATATTCTTTCTATTGTAAAGCATAAACAGAGGATTGTACTCATTTTGTTTATCAATAAAATTATGATTTGTCGCATCTTTCATTCCTATATTTTCACACTCGAAATTTGTTGTCTACACTTTTAATTCTGAAAATAAATCAAAATCATCAATATCACAAGACTTGTTATGTTTTAAAAATTGTTCCAAATCAAAATAACTTTTTCTTAAACTATTGAAGATGATGGTTTCACCGATCTACGACTAAAAACGATATAGTTGTTCACTTATTTGTGATTCTTGATTGATGAATTAAGAGATGAGTTAGTTATGAGAGTCTTGGGAGAATAAGATTGGAGAGATTCATTCGAAAAAGAAGGAAAAATAAGGTAATAATATTTTGAGAGAGAGAGGAAAATTGAAGAACTCTGATGAGAGTGATGAGAGTGATGAGAGGGAGAAAATAAAAGAGAAACCCTAGCCGCTTTTGCCCAAAAGTTTCAAATATAAATCATTTTGTAAAATATGCATCTTGGTACCAAAACCTTATTTATATGGAGACTCATTTTTAAAAAAATATCTTTTACAACATTATAAAAATGCCTATTCTAATTATTTTTTATAACATTATAAAGAGGCCTGTAACAACCCGTTTCATTTTCCTTTTTTCTGAATTATTCCCGATTTATTTTCAGTGATGACGTCACTTGTTCATGACGTCATGGTTACTCTGTGTATTTTACGAGTAATTTTTTCGCGTTTATGTCTTGATACGACGGGATGACGCGACTATTGACTTGTTGACTACTTCGTGGATTGTCGTTGGCGATTACGAGAATTGACGGCGAGTTTAATGTTTCGAACTAGTGAAATGTTGACGTGAGTTCAGGATTCGACAACACGATTATATGATTTCTCTTCGTTGACTTCGTGGAATTCTGTAGCTATTACGTGGCTGGATGTGACGATAGTATTTCGAACCTAGTGAAACGCTTACGTGTGTTCTTATTATCGACTTCGTGATTGAGTTGTGGCGATTGACAGATGGTGTTATCGACTAAATGAGTTTGTTTCTACGCTTGACGATTAGGACTTCGACTCAGTGATTTGAGTTCGGTAGTTAGTGCTTTAGGGGTCGACGTTTTGTTTCCCCTGGTTATGAGGTTAGTACGTGCTTTGTTTCTCTGACATGCTTTGGAGTATTGATAGTCTTTTCGCTCGTTTTATTTATGTTTTTATATACGTGCTCTGTGTGTTGATGTGAATTTATGTGCCTTAGTTGTATGACTTACGTGCTTATGTGTATTGGTATTATCTTGTTTGTTCTTCATGTGTATACGTACGTAATAAGTGTTAATGCGATTTTGTTTAAACCTATAGCGTTTAGTACTTCGACTTGACGACACGTTGGGTTTGTTCGGTATTTATGGTTTTTGATTCGATTGGGTTAGTGACGACTCCGATGACTGGATAGTTGAGTCTCGTACCCGGAGCGTTTATTTCGACTTGTATTACTTCTCGACTATCTGTAGAGTTTACGGGAGCGTGTAGTATAAACCGCTAGGCGATTAATGATTTAATTTCGTTTATATAAATATTCATACCCGAGTTTGTAACCGAGTTAATTATTCCGGATTGTATTAGTTATTCGGAGTCCGATGGGGCTTTCGGTGATTTAATTGGTTGAAGAGTTTCGTACCCGGAGTACTTATTTAAGCTCGTATTATTTATTTGGAGTCCAGTGAATTTTTATGATCCACGTGGTATTATTTAGGAGTTCTCGGTATATTTTCGGGGTTTATTGTACACGTATATACTATAATTAAAATTATATATATATATACGTGTGAGTATTTATTGAGAATATATATATATATATATGGATAACACATGTGTTGGGATTATACTATAAATTGGGAAAACATGAGAGTCACTAGTGCAATTATGGAGAATTGAATGGTTGGTTTTGCAATTTACAAATATATAGATATATCACGTGTGTGTGGCTGAGGAGACTAGAACTTTCTGGTTCATTCTCCTTACAGTATCAAACCCCCTCATTCTCTCTTCTTCTCCATCAAACCGTCTCTGCTACCCACTTTCTCTCCCTGTATCATCAGCAACAGAAATTGCACCCCCTCACTACTGATCTGCTCTAGAAAGGAAGAGAGAGAAGCATTGAGAGAGAATGATTAAGAGAGAAATAGAGAGGAGGTGTTGGCGACCTGGTTGGAAGTTGGGGGTCGCCGGACATGGCGACCCAGGTGGTGACGCCGAGTCTGGGCGGCCGGACTGGCGGTGCAGTCGTGGGCAAGGAGGTCGCACACCAGGCACGACCTGGTTCGAAGATGGGGTCGCCGGACGTGGTGACCCAGGTGCGGGTCAGCTCGCCCGAGTAACGGCGAGCTGGAGGCAGAAGTGGCGTGCAGCAGCGAGCTCGCCGGAGCTGGTAGTGACGGCCAGCAGTGGAGCAGCTCATTGGTAGTGACGATGAACAGTAGCGAGTCGGACTGAGTCGGGCTGACTCAGTGGCGAGTTGGGCTGTGTTTGGGCTGATTTTCGGAGGATAGCTCGGCCTCGGTACCGTGTACGATATATCCGAAATTGGAGAGAAACCGTTGAGCGGTTTGCCGGGAATTTCAGATTTTCGGTAAGAATTTTCGGTTGATATTCTTTAGATTTATTCAAAATTACTTATCGATAATTAATGAGCTTCGGGTATATTAATTAGGTTGACGAGGCGGATATTTTTCCATATTCGAAAATGGATTAGCGCAACTTTGTTCGGCGAGCTTATTTCCGGTGACGGCACTGTTCATTGTCGGTTAAAGCGGGACTGTTTGTAAGCATTTAATTTAGGTGGGGATTTATATATATTTTTATATATATATATATATTTATTTAGCACTCACTAATAGTGCGTAGAAAATGGTAAGTAGTCCCGGTTGTATGTTTATAAATAATAAAAGTATGAAATTAAATTCCTAGTGGTAGACGAATATCTAGGAATTTTATAGAATTTATGGAGTATCCATAAATAGATAAATGAAGTCGGGAATCGGAATTCCCTTGATAAATTAAGTAAATTAATACCCTGAAAAGTTATAATAAATTAAATCCTACCAAATTTGGATTAAATTAGGTGGTTTAGTACCCCCGAACTTAAAGTGGGATTTTATAGAATTTTGTGTAAAAGATTAGAACTTGTAATTAGCTCCCGGATTTTATATAACTGTTATTAAAATACAGTGGGAGCGGGGCAGATTTGATATTGAGGGATGTAGAGCCGACGAGTAAATTATCCCCTGTTATTTATAGTTTATTGAAATTGAAAATATAAGCTAGGGGATTCACGTAGAACTTAGACACGGTTTCAGTTCCCTTTATAATTTATTTTTTTTCGTAAAATATAATGAAGTTGTATTGTGAATTAAATTGTTCCCTGAGGCGAATTAATTTGAAAATAATTATTTGGTAATTAAATTAAAAGCATGCTGGCGTATAAATATCTATAAAGATGGGGCAATTGAGAACCCGAGTATTTTTGTGATAAATGGAAATTTAATTATCATGTGATTTAAATTGTGAAACATGATTGATATGAGATTGATTGGCTTTGATGCCGTGTATTTGAGCATATTTAATTCATATGGAGGCATTTTGCATTCATATAGCACCATGTTATATACATATTGTTTCGGTGCACGTTGCATGCCTCAGTTATGTCACGTACAGGTCTGGATCGTTTGGAATGTCGCAACTGGCCAGGGGTGGTCTAGCACCAGGGAGCTAGTAACTCTCAATTCTCTAGACATTTGGGGGTGAGGGCTTGGGCCTCACTTGCCGGTTTTCCGCGCGGTCGTGGTATCCGCATTCTATTTGGCGACGCCCACCCTTCCTGTTGTTGGTTTGTTGCCCCAGCAGTGAACGGTTTGGGATTCCTGGATATTAGTGGCTATGGTTGCATTGGAATGATTCCTGGATATTAGTGGCTAGGGTTGCATTGGAGTTGCATTGTCATTGCATTGACATACATATTGAGCATTCATTCGCTTATATGATCGTTTATGGATCTTTTATATTGTTGATATTTGCTGTTATTAAACTGATGATATTGGTAACTTTATTATAAATGGTGGAAATTAATTTAAATGTGATTAAAAGTTAAAGCTTTTAAAATTTAAAAGAAATGAAATGTAATAATGTTAAAACCTGGATTAGTAGAGCCATGGTTGGCATGTGTTCCAGGTGGTTACGTGGATATAGATGAAAAGAGGTTTTGATAATTAATTGTTTTCCCCTTGAGTTGGAGTTGAGTTGAGTTGGCTAGACGTATATTGAGACTTGGTTGTGGTTGTGCCTTTGGCCACAATAGACCTTTGTGATTGGTGATTAGGGTTATCACTGGATGGTTATTAGACCACTTTGGTAGTGGAGAGAGTTGTTCAGGTTAAAGGTCGGGTAAGACTCGAGGTCAGTTCTGAGATTTAGATATGTTTTTAGAGTTTGATTGTTTCAGATTCCTCCTAGCTGTTCTGAGGAACACTTGAATCCCGGTGTTGGTTTGGTAACCTTTGAGGATTTGTTTATAGGTTCCTATATTAAGTTGAAGATCTTAGAACCTGTTTCGAAATAAGTTTGAATGTGACTTTAAGGTGATATTCAGTTGAACCCTAGTAGTTCTTTTCCCCGTGTTATAGTTTCTCGGGTTTTAACCCAAACATGTGTTTCTGAGGTTTCATTCCTTAAGGTAAGAAATATGATCATTTGTGGTTGTCTGTGGATCTTCTCGGGTAAGAGAAGTGAGGTTAAGTTAAGCGCACATAGTGCGATTCCTAGTGTTTGGTTGGGTTAGGAGGCATTGGAACCAAAAATGATTTGACCGGGCCCTAGCTTTTTTTCTTAAAAACCGGTTGAATCCTTCGGGGTTCAACATTTTTCTTTAAAAACCCGAGGGTCATGGCATCTGTTTGGGACTAAGTGACTCCAGTAACCCTTTCTTGCGCCTCGATAGGCGGTATGAGTTAGAGGTGACCTTGTTGATCTATACCCTCTTTAGTGCCTTGATAGGTGGTGTGAGTTAGAGATAGTTCGGTTGGTTACCGAATCCATTGTGGTGATAATATATTCCCTTCTGTATTTCTTTGAGGTGAATAGATTAGTTCACGAAATATTGTAAACAGAAAGGACTGTATTGAGGATACCATTGGACTGTATTGAGGATAGAAATTGTGAGAGTGAGACTCTCCAGGTATGATTTGATAGATGTGATGTGTAAGAGTTATAAATTAATTGTGGACATGGTTATGATTTTTTCTCTTCTAGTAGTCTTAGTGAGGGATCTTACCTCCTAGAAACCTTGAGTAGCGTGCTAGGTGCACGGACTGATAGATAACTAGTTTTGGTTGTATCTCTAGATGAGAGTGTGTATTCGACTGGGTGCCTTCCTACACCAGGTGTTAGGATTAGCTGTTACGGGACTTATATATATATATGTGTATGTGTATATATATATGATGATTTGATATGCGTATATACGAGTGGTAGATATATCTTATGAGCTGTTTTGTTTTACGACTTTTGAGTAGTTTCGAGATTAGTTGAGAGGTTATTGTTGGGTATCTCGGATTAGCGGGGGTGCCACGGTAGACGATAACTTGACCTAGGATAGATGCATGCACACGGGATAGTTAGCATTTTCTAGACGGCTATGAGTGTGAGTCTTTGATATTACGGTGAGCGCGTGGTTTTTTGCTCACCCCCCACACAACATTTTCAGGTTTGCAGGTGGACGCAGCAAGGATTATGCTCGGCAGCGACGACACGGGTGATTTGGGACGGTAGTCTTGTTATTCTTTCCGTAGTTATGTTTGTATATTCTTTTATTCTGTTGGGAGCCAGGTTGTTGGCAGATTCCCTCGTATTGTATTTCTATTCTGTGTATTTATTATTTTCGGGGTGCCTTTGTATCATTTCGGCACTACCCTGTGATTCTCTGTATTCTTATTTGAGCTTGGTGGCTCAGTGGGTGTTTGTGGTTGTTTGGGATGCCTTTATACCTTTTCGGCATCGCCATTTGATTTTCTTTCTATTTTTATTTGAGCATTTGGGGCTCTATTGATTTCTAGAGGGGTTTCAGAGATGTATTGGTGTTCTTTTCCACTACCTCGGCCCTAGTAGGTTTCTGGAATGTTGGGCTACGTGCCGTTGCCTTTATTCTTGTTATTCTGGGCAGGTTGTGCTATTGTGTTGAATTTGAGTTGTCCGGATGTTCCAATTACAAACGGAACTCTGCCGGATTTTCGTTAGAATTCCTTTACTGAGTTTCTTTCACTCAGGTGACATGGAATACTTCATTTCCATTCCCATTCCATGTATTTCGATGTTAGCGTTGAATTCGGTTGTCGTTTTCTGTGACGTCATACCCCGGGATTCCCTGACTCTCCTGATTGGAGTCTTAGGAATAACGGGGCGTGACAAGGCCTCTTCTAACAGTTTAATTTTTAGAACATTATATGAAGACCTATTTTAAAAAGGAAATATATGTAATATATTAAAAAAAATTATATATTTTTGGGTATACATATATATATAAGGCACCCAAAATTTTTGGGGCCTTAGGCAAACACCTAAATCGTCTTACTATCGAGACGACCCTGGTCCCTGCTCACAATATATGTATATTTACAGAGATAAGGTCTCGGATGTCACAAAAGAAACCCTTAATATATATATATATATATATATATTAGGCGTTACATTAGAAGAATACGTTGGCACTTTCGGAGGTCTTTCTTCTGCCTCCGCTGGCGACCACCACCAACCTCCAAACATGGAGGAACCCTCTTGATACCACACTCTTTTCCTCTCCCTCGCTTTCTTATTTCCCTTCAAATCCCAAATTAACTGATACAATTTCAGTCATTTTATTGTGAATTTGAATATTTGTTTGTGCCCTAGATTGGGACATTTCTTCAATTGATTTGAATTCTGGAGAGAGAAATGACGAAACAGATCGTACTCCGAACGCAAAAATTTCTAGATTTTTTTAAAAATAAATAAATCAAACAACCCTTCTGATTTAAATGAATTCACTTGGTATAAAATCAAAGAATGAGCAGATCAAGAAGATTTAAATTCAGTAATTAAATATCAACAACTTGTGTCATCTAACATAAACTGGACAAAAGGGTTAAAAGTAGATGATGCCAAATAAGTAGATTGTAAAATGAAAACTGAAAATTAATTAGTAAAATTGACAATATTGTTCGCTCCTAAAATTAATCGGCCGAAGAATTAGGCCGATATATATTTTTCCGTAAATCGCGGGCGTACCATAGCCAGTGAAGTGACTCAAACGGTTCAAGGAAAACCAATAAACCGTCTTTTTTGAATAAAGTAACGAATCGGATGAGAGATAATGAAAACTCGTGTGAAAAAGGTTTTGATGCCTTAATTAAAATGACTTTTGATAACCGAGAATTAAACTACGAAATTTAATGAAAACTGAATCGAATTTGCGAGATAAGAAATTAAAGGAACGGTAAATGAAAAGTGCAAGAATAATTAATGTACAAGGAATTGAAAGAAACGGTATCGAAAAGTGCAGAATATTGAAATTGCAAGGTAATGAAAATAATGCAAAAAAAAAAATAAGGTTGTTATTGAAGCAGAAAGAATAATTTTTTTGTGATGATCGGGACCTCTAAAACAAAGGTCTTCTTGTTTATTTATACTAAAATATTGAATTATTCAACAAGTAATGAAAATCTAATCAACTCCTAAATCTAATTTAAATTAGTATCCTAATCAAAGACGATTTTATCGTAACATATCTTTTCCTAAAGAAAACAAAATAAAAACAAATCCTAACTCTATTAAAAATCTTCCAAAAGCTTCATATAGGTCTACTCTTAAAATTGACTTGCTCTTGAAATCGGCCTGCTACCGTGCTTGCTCATTTTGAGTGTAATCAAATATTGACAATTTTAAAAAACTAAAACATACGCATCGCAATGCATCGAAACCCTACCGAGGGAATATAGTGTGCAGTCCCTTTCTTTCACTTAATCACAATGGCAACCAAAATCACAAACTGGAGACATTTTCAGCATGCAGAATGATGAAACTAAATGAAAAGGTAAAAATGATTAAGCAACACAAACCAAGGTGCTATTGTGTGTGTGAGTGAGAGATTAGGTTAGGGTTTTGGTTAGGTTAGGTTAATTTGTTTGTAGGTAGTTTATAAGGGTAAATAGATAAATGCATATTTAAGATATTTTTGAATTAAAATTATAATATAATATAATGGGTATTTTAGTAATTTTTAATTACCGGTCACTGGAAATGATTTAAAGGGGGAAAGTGTAATTATTCAAACAATATGAGAAAAAGTATAATATGTCCAAATAAGATGGGATGAAAATATAATTTATCTTTTAATATATATATTTATTTCCCGTAGGTTGGTAACTTGGTAGCCACCCAATTATATACATCAATATATATAGGAATTGAAAATTTCCACCAATACTGAAGTCCTGTTTGGTATAGCTTTTACACGTAAAAGAAAAAGATAAGCAAAAGTTGTTTTGAGAAACTCGTACCCTAACTTTTTTAAAAAAAAATTCCAAGATCCATGAGCTCTTTTAAAATTTTTGTCAAACATCATTCAAAATAATTTTTCCCGTAAAGGCGAAAGCAAAATTTAAAAACCAAATTCAAATAGGCCTAAGCAAATAATTAGGTTAAATTAACAAAGATTATATTCGTATAAGTGACTAGATGTTATACGGGAAAGCGTGCCATTATGTGGGGTCCACTTAGTGCTTGTTTGGTAGACGGTGTGGTGTTGGTTTTTGGTTTTGGTTTGGTTAGAGTTGGTGTGGTTTTATTTTGGTTCCAAACCATGTTTGGTGCAAATGGTTTTTGTGTGAGAAAAAGTGATGCTGAAAAACCAAACCATGTTTGGTAGAGTTGATATGAGTTGAAATTCTGAAACCAAACCATGTTTGGTAACTTGGGATGGTTTCACATTTTATTTATAAATATTAAAATTTATAATATTAATATCTTAAAATATATTAATATTAATATATTTTAATATATTAATATATTGATATTTTAATATTAATATTAATATATTAAAATATATAAATATATTATATATTTTAATATTATAATATTAATATATTAATATTATAGTTTTATTATAATTTATTAATATTATAATATATTAATATTAAAAATTATAATATTAAAATATATTAATATATTAATTTTTAAGAAAGATAATAAAACTATAATATTAAAATATATTAAATTTCCAAAAATATAATATATTAATATTAAAATTTATAATATTAATATTATAATATTAAAATATATAATATATTAATATAATTAATATTAATATTAAAATTTTGTATTAATATGGGGCGCTACAGTGCTACAATGCCACACCAAAACCATGAGATGGTGCAACAACATGGTTTGGTATGGGGTGCTACAGTTGCCGCACCAAACCAAAACCATAAAAAATGATGGTTTCAAATTCCTTCACAAAGTTGGCACCATGGTTTGCTACAATGTTGGTACCAAATTTCCACACCATTTTACCAAACATGGTTTGGTGCCATTTTTTCGCACCAAAACCAAAAAAATGGCACCAAACATGCACTTAGTGGATTACAACTAGCAATTTGGTGTCAAAATAAATGGCAACTTGCTTTCAACCTTGCAACTTTGCTCTATCTTTGGCTACCCACTTGCTTTGGCTATAAATATGTATGCAAATGTATCGAGTTTGTGCAAAATAGAATGAGAAGTGAATACAACACTCGTTGCTATATACATCTCTTTGGGGATCCTAAATCCCTTTGTTCCATTATATTATTGTCTTGGTTCGAATATTCGTCGCTCCGTAAATAGACGACTAAAATGTTATAGGAATTGTGATGCCGGCTACTTATAACACCATTTAAAGGAAGAAATCCTTAGAGTCTAGACACAAGGGAGTTCTTCCTTAGGGTTTATGCCCTTTTTTTATTGTCTTCACTTATTTTATAACGGGTTATCAACGAATCTCACTAATTGAGCATCTGGAAGTCTAGTAAGAAAGAAATTCGATTCTTTTTTTCATATATATATATATATTTATAAAAAATTATGCCTATCGGTATCATGTTTTATATATTTACGCGCATTTATATCTGCATTTGTATATGGTTAAATAAAGAACAAAAAGATTACAATCACTCTCTTTATATAAACAAGGGCTATTAACAAACAACCCCCTATGATTTCAAATTCATGACAAACACCCCTATGAGGTGTCAAATAACCCCCTGCACTTTTTTCACCTTACACACAACCTCCACTCCGTTAATATTCCGTTAACAAACACTCCCTGTCGTTAAAAATATATATTTTATGCCCAAAATACTCCTAAAATAAATTGGTAACTAAATTAAGGTTTTTTTTTGTAAATTACAAATTATTATTTTTAACTAAATTAAGATTTTTGAGTAAATGAGAAATTATTTTTTTGTTTTTTGTTTAAGTTTATTTATTTAAATTCAAATCTGAAAAAATATAGTACTCCCCTTGTCTCAAATTATAAGTTCATTTTGGGAAATTCAATTTTTTTAAGAGAATGACTTTTTATTGTAGTGTTAGTGAATAAAATATCAACTTTACCGGTGGTCCACTATAGTGATGTGATCGTTTATAAAATATATGTTTTATAACTTTAATGTTTGAAGGTTAAATTGGTAAATTGACCAAATAAAATGTTCTGACTTTTCAAAGTGGACACTTATTTTGGGACGGAGGGAGTATAAATTATATATATATAAAACATTATTGATAATAATACACTTTAAATAATGTTTTTTTAAGAGAATAGATGCATAGAAATTTTAAAAGGGTTTTGCCCTTATAATTTGTACTTTCTTCGTCCCAAAATAATGGTCCACTTTTCTTCTTTAGTCGTTCCAAAATAAGTGTCCACTTTGAAAAGTTAAATTATTTAATTTAGTCAATTTACCAGTTTAACCTTCAAACATTAAAGTTATAAAATATATATTTTATAAACGATCACATCATTATAGTGGGATCACGAGTAAAGTGATATTTTATTCACTAACACTACAATAAAAGTCATCATCTTAAAAAGTTGAATTTCCCAAAAGGGACTTATAATTTGAGACGGAGGGAGTAATATATTTTTTCAAATTTGAATTTAAATAAATAAATAAACTTAAACAAAAAAACAATTTGTAATTTACTCAAAAATCTTAATTTTGTTAAAAAATAATAATTTATAATTTACAAAAAAATCTTAATTTAGTTACCAATTTATTTTAAGAGCATTTTGGGCATAAAATATCAATTTCTAACGGCATGGGGTGTTTGTTAACGGAATACTAATGGAATGGGGGCTGTGTGTAGGATGAGAAAAGTGCAGGAAGTTATTTGACACCTCAAGAGGGTGTTTATCAAGAATTTGAAACCCTAGGGGGTTGTTTGTTAATAGCTCTATAAACAAATATGAAGAAACTAATCTAAACCAAATTAGTGCAAGTATAAATATGTTAATAGACATAATAAGTACATGGACAAAAAAGTTTTAGCATAATGAATACTCTATTCAACATGCAATAGAAATAATGAATGATAGAATGGATAATCTTCAAAAACATTGTTGAAATTCTTGATTATTGGAGAACAATTTACAAAGATCCAGATCTTACAATAGAAGAAAGAGATCACATAATAAAACAAATACAAACAACTTCTTCACAAAATGAAGATTTATTAATACATTATAATTATCAGGTAACTCAATCTGATAGTGATACAAAAGATGTACAAATAAATGCTCTTATAAACAATGAATCAAACTCTAAGTCTACAGAATCTGACATTGAAATGACAGATCTACATAGATTTCCTAAGAGAAAAGCCTCTTCTGAATTATTATGGGAACAAATCCGTGATGAATACCCAGAATTAGCATAACCAAGTCAATTCACAGGAACAAGTGATAATCCTCCTGAAACACATGAAGAAATACATCCTGTAAAAGTTGAAATAGGTGAAACAAGTGAACCTAAACCTACTTACCATAGAAGGGATGATTTAAATAAAACAAATGTTACTCAACAGGGTCTTTATTTAGATCTAACACATGTACCTTTTAAAGATTATGAAAATGTAATAAATGATTGGGCACAATCATTGTCCATCTTAGTAACAAATTATAAAGAATCATGGTCAAAAGAATTTTTTTTGATTATCTAGCAGGAACTCTACAAGGTGAATGCTTAGAATGGTTAAAACAATGGGATCAAACATATCAAGGAAAACATGAGAGAAGCTCTCTTATAGCAAACTTTAATATGTTTGATTGCATACTAAGAGGTTTTGCAACAATAATTAAAGAATACCTATGTGAATTTGCAAGAAAACCATCCCTACAAGAAGATGCAAAATACGCATTATCAAAGATTGAATTATGTAATATTTGTGATTCAAACCTTGAAAAATTTAAATTTACAGCTTATTAATATGATAAAATGGAATGATGAGTTTTTAATGATAAACCAATCATTAGAAAAAAGCAAATGTTTTAGTCAGCTCACAGAGTTATTAAAACATGACTTTGCAAGCCCTCATTTTGAACAGATTAACCGAATCTGCCTTTATGAGTATATGAAACATTTGCTCAACGAAGATCAATTCACCCTCTTCTAAAAAATGATAGAGGATCAGTTTGAAAAAATTCCAGAGATCTTAATAAATTACAAAGATTCAATTGAGCTCGAAAATGGATTCCCAAAAATTATTCTTTTTTGTGGAAACCCATGGACACAAGACGTTCTTAATTGGGGAATACTAAATAAAGCTATCTTTCAGAGCCTTGCGTCAGATCAATGGTACCATTTTCCTCACATGATCAAAACAATGATCTCCTTTTGGAGAAAACTAGATTCTATCAACCTTATCAGATTTGGTATCTCAAAACAACCAATGATGAAAAATTCATTTCACATTCGGTTGAAAACATTGAAGAAAAAAATTAAAGGATTAAATCCCATGGGAATATTTTCTTGAAAGCTTAATTTAGCTTAAACATACTGCCCAAACCATCAAAGGTTATGCAATACCACCATTAATGATTACATATGGAAGGAGGTTATTTGTAACTCAAATTTGATCCTCATATGATCTAACACCAGAACATTTGATTGAAGCAAATATCTTCTTAGATAAGATCATATGATCTTGATCTACCCACTGATTTGCTGATTGATGCACAAGATACGGAAAATTATCGTCTCCAACAATTTGCATAAAGTCCAAGAGATAATGATCTTGACCTGGATGAAATCGATATGCATAATCTCAATAATGCAATGGACGATTAATCCCCTTATCCTCCAGTTCAACGCCAGATTAGGTGACGTAATTGGTGAAGAAATATCTTTTACAGCAGAACAACAGGAAAAGATGAATGCATCACAAAAAATAAAAACTGATGATATATATAAAACTTCAAAATTTAATTTTTTTTTTTGTAAGAATATTTGAACAATTTAGCGGAAATACATCTGCAAAATGTACAACTGAAGGAATGGCAGAATTACCAATTTTTAATAAAGAAAATTTGGCTAGATGGAAAAAGAAATTTCTTGAAGTAACATATATACATATAGGAGTAATCCAAATTAAGATTACTATCTTATATAAAAAAGGAGTTGATACACCAATTATTGCACTAGTTATGGATAACCGGTTTAAAAATCCAATAAATCCGGTTATAGGAGGTGTACAATCAAACCTTGTAAACGGAATAATATAGTTTAATATAAAACAAGATTTCTTTGTATCCATAGATGATTATAATATATATTATGAAAAATATATATTAATAGACACTAAGGTTCTGTTTGGCATAACTTTTGCTTCTAGCTTCCCACATAAGAAAAAGAGAAGCATAAGTTATTTTAAGAAGTCGGTACCCTCAGCTTCTTTAAAATGCTCTTCCAAGGTTCAAAAACTCTTCTAAAATTTTTGTCAAACACCATTCAAAACAACTTTTCCCTCTAGGAAGCCAAAAACAACATTTGAAAAGCTAATCCAAACAGGACCTAACTCAAGTTGGTAGAGACTCGTGCTGATAACGTGTTGTGAAATACTGGAGGAAATAACTTATTCACACAAATGCATAGTGCAAGAAAATATAGAGGAAATGAGAGGGAGAGAGCAACTTCTTTTATTTCCACTCTTTCTTCTCTTTCTCCTCTCTGATCCGGTGCAGCTATACGCACCGTAAGATTCTGTTTGGTAACGTTGTGGTTTTTCTTTTTTGATGTGATCTTATTTTATTTATTTATGTCTTTTATTCAAATTTAATTAATATTTGTTTATTTATTATTTATTTTGTTTTGTTTGATTTATTATTAATAATTTATTATTTAATAATTTTTATTTATTTATTTACTAATTATTAATTATTAAATTAATTTTATTTATTTATTATTTATTTATATTTATTATGTTACTGTAGCCGCGTTTTGGGTGTTTTGGAAATAAAAACTCAAAACAAAAGCTTCAAATGAAGCTTCCAAAATTGTTCACAAATTTGCAAAATTTGTCAATTTTGACAATTATTTTTGACCTTTTTAAAATTTAGAAAAAAAAAAAATCTACGTTACCGAACAATTTAATTTTTTTTTTTTTGAAAACTAAAACACT
Organism: Cornus suecica; assembly: GCA_963922005.1. NCBI lineage: Eukaryota > Viridiplantae > Streptophyta > Magnoliopsida > Cornales > Cornaceae > Cornus > Cornus suecica. Next base: position 96,018,046 of record OY998238.1, read on the forward strand.
CAAAACAAAAACGTTACCAAACAGGACATAAGCGTGTGTAATCTTTACTGAAATTGTAGTGGGAATCCTAAACTTTACGAGAATTATATTTTGGCCCATGTACTTTGTATAAAATTACAATTTGACCCCTTAAATGTGTAAGAATTATATTTCAACAACTAGATTTTACTAAGATTACAATTTAACTTCTAAAATTTACAAAAGAAATTACTTTGCTCGCTGGACCCTTGTATTAACCTATATTTGCTAGAAATTATTATTTAGTGTTGCATGTCAAATAGTAAAAGATAATATATTATGTAGTAGTGTTCTCTTGCTCCCTTGGGAGCAAGATAATGTGTACTCACTTTTAATGTTAGCCCTTAGATTTAATCTAAGGGTCATATTTTGAAATCACTAACTATTTCTTAAATACTAACAAAACCACTCTATCTATATTTACTTCCTAATTTAATTCTTTTAATACCACCCATTTAAATTAAAAAAAGGTAATTACTTAAACAAAAATAGCAACCAAATAAACACAAATCTTCATCCATATTATCTTCACTTCATCATAAAAACTAGAAATTAAGGTAATGCAAGCTAAAATTATTTAACTAGATAATAATAATTAGCATATTGCATTATTATTATCTAGTTATAGAAACTAGAAATGTACTACTGAAATGGTAACAGAGAAATGGAGGTGAAGAGAAAGAAATATTGCAGAGAAAAATTTCTCATAGGCACAAAAATTGAATAAATAAGTTGTGTTATATCATTTAGGCTTGTTAATAATATTTCATACACTTTTCGAAAAATCTAACCTGGTAAATATAGTATCATATGATAAACTTTCACCATGCATTTTCTTATGTTCTTAAACTTCTTTAATACTATCCTGCAACTCACAATAGACATTTTGAACAAAAACTTTTTTGCAAGTTCAAAACCATAATAAGGACGGGATTTGCTTAATAAATATATAAATATTTTACATCAACAGACTTCAGTAACAAAGGTTTGCATATACAACAAATATTTTTATTCCAATAAAATAGAATGGAAATTTTCAACTTAAAATTCACTGTTTGGTTGGTTTTCATTCATATAATTCAATTTAATTTGTATTATTTTACAATGTAATAAAAAAGAAGAGGGAAAGAAATAAAACCATTAGCTTGCAACCACCCTTATGAATTTATAGTTCTTACGATGATGAAATGAAAGTAATAAGGGTGAAGATTTGTGTTTATTTGGTTGTTATTTTTGTTTAAGTAATTACCTTTTTTAAATTTAAATGGGTGGTATTAAAAGAATTAAATTAGGAAGTAAATATTGATAGAGTGGTTTTGTTAGTATTTAAGAAAGAGTTAGTGATTTCAAAATACGACCCCTTAAATAAAATCTAAGGGCTAACATTAAAAGTGAGTACACATTATCTTGCTTCCAGGGAGCAAGAGACCACTAATAGTTTATATGTTAAGTGTAACTTTTGTCAATAAAACTAATAGAAATGAAAGTTATGCCATACAATGTTTGGTATCTTTAATGTTGACAATATTATTAGAATTATACTCCTTGAGAGAAATAATAAGGGCCCGTTTGGTTCGTGTTTTTGCTTTAGTACTGGAAAATTTATAAAATATTTATATGTTTTTGATGTGGAGTGCTGTAACGGGAAACAAGTTTGGTATTGATGCTTTTGTTTTTTGTTTGGTCTCTTATTTCATTTGCTACAGTAGTATTTTTTTTTAGTAGTACAAAAAACACACAAAAAAAACATTATTTTGGTAATTTCTTAAAATGTCACTATTTGTTTTATGTTCTTTTAGCGTAAAAAACAAAACATTGACAAAACATGTTTTTGTTAAGAAAAATGATAAAAGAAAAAAAGTGAACCAAACATGTCCTAAGGAAATAAAAAGTGGGAATTAACTCTAGTAAGTGGAGAATTTACTGACTCTGTTCCTAATCGGAGGTTAAAAGGTTTTAGCCTTAAACCCTAACTCAACTCCGACTCTGTATAACCTCTCTCTGTGTGTGTTTAATGGCCATGTACCGAGTCGTTGCTTCCTTGGTTGGTTCATCATTCAGTGAATTAACCGAAGTTAGCTCAAAATTTCATTTTTTCTTCTCTTTTGAATAGGTAACAAACACAACTTCGGTGAATTAATCGAAGTTAGCTCGTTTTCCTCGTTAAGCTCTTGAAACACACTTAAACACACAAACCGCATAAAAATACCAAGTAATGTGATGATAAAACTTAACAACACCAAGTTAGGGACCTATAATGTACAACATTTTACTCCTATCAGGAGGGAGCCAGAACCAGCAGCATCCGAAGTTGGAAGATTCGAACCCAAGTGATTTAAAGCCTGTTGTGGTCACAACAAGGCATAATCAAGGTATCGCTGCCGCGCATAGCGGTAGTCATGGTAGTGGGTTTGGGGTGTACTCAAATTATAATTGTCCAAGCCCGATGGGTCAAATTGTAATATATCCAAACAACAGACTCCGGTGAAACTGTAATTTACCGGAATTAACTCTAGTAAGTCGAGAATTTACAGACTCCGTTCCTAATCGGAGGTTAAAAGGTTTTAGCCTTAAACCCTAACTCAACTCCGACTCTGTATAACCTCTCTCTGTGTACGTATCTTTGTGTGTTTAACGGCCATGTACCGAGTCGTTGCTTTCTTAGCTGGTTCATCATTCAGGTCTTCTACTTCCAAGAAACTAGTAAACCACTCCATCTCCGTAAACACTTCATTTCTCATCTTTCCTTCATTTTCTGTTTGGTTTCCTGGAAAAATACCTTCAAAAATCATAATTAGGGTTTAAGGCCGTGTACTCACATCACAAACACAAACACTTTGAGCCTTCATTTTTGTTGGAACACAAAGATACACTAGAATTTATGAAGAACAAAATATAAATGAGGGAAAGAGATAACTAAGGAAAGAATTCCTTGTAAGATTGTTTGATATGAAACTAATGGTTACATATGCCTTTTATAGGCTTACAAATCCTAAACACACAATAAACTAATACACACACATTACATGAGTTTCATTTTTGTCAAAAATGACAACTCACCTACTAAAACTTGCCAAACCTTATTTGACTAGAAAAAAGCATCCATGACAACCACATGAATAACACATGGGTTGCTTGGGTTTTATTTGACCAATTTACCTAACTTTCAAAACCTAACTTTCAACAACCTCCCTTAAATTGGTCTTTAATAACCCCCAACATATTTTTCAATTTTTCAAACACTTCAGATTTTAACGGTTTAGTCAAAATATCTGCCGCTTGATCTTCTGACCTGCAAAAATCTAGTTCGATTTCTCCATCTTTGACCAAATCTCGAATGTAATGATATTTGATCCCAATATGCTTGCTTCGACCATGAAACACTGGATTTTTAGCAAGTGCGATTGCTGACTTATTATCGCACATGATTTTGGTTGGACCTCCATGTTCGTAGTGTAACTCATCCAGCATGCGGCGTAACCATACAGCTTAACATACTGCCGATGTAGCTGCCATGTATTCCGCTTCCGCTGTTGACAATGCAACAACTTGTTGCTTCTTCGAGGACCAAGAGAACACTTCTTCTCCCAGATAGAAAACATACCCGGAAGTGTTTTTCCGAGTCTCCACATCACCTGCCCAATCACTGTCTATATAGCCTACTAGACTGAAATCGTCAGAATATGTATAAAAAATTCCATGATCCCGAGTACTACTCACGTACCGTAAGATCCGTTTTGCTTCTTGTAGATGTGATTGTCGAGGTGTTTCCATGAACCGACTGATAAGCCCCACACCATAAACAATATCTGGTCTAGTGGAAGTCAAATAACGTAGACTACCGACTATACTTTTGAAATATGGATCGGGGGCAAACGCCTACGAAAAGATCGCCTGGATTTAAGAAAAGGTCGCCAAAAAGAAAGACCACCAAAAGTCACGACCACCAAGATACGCATAGTGATTGTTTACCAGTTCACCACTTCTTTCTATCTTCATCTCCAGACGTTCTGCCACTGGAGTCCGAATTAGCGTCCCTGAATCCATATGAAACTTCTTGAGAATATCATTTGCATATTTATTTTGTGAAATAAATATGCCATATTCAGTTTGATGCACTTCGATGCCTAAGAAATATGACATCAATCCCATATCCATCATTTCGAACTGGCGAGTCATCGCCTCCCTGAATTCAGTAAACATCGTCTCGCAATTTCCTGTAAATATCAAATCATCAACATAAAGGCATACAATCATTATATCACCATTAGTCTTTGATTTGATATAAAAGGTGTGCTCATGAGGACATTTTTGGAATCTATCTTCCAGCATGTATGTGTCGATCTATGTGTACCAGACACGTGGTGCCTGCTTCAGTCCGTACAACGCCTTCTTCAACTTGTACACTAATTTTTCATGACCTCTTTTAAGAAAACTAGGTGGTTGGTCAACATATACCTCCTCCTCAAGAACGCCATTGAGAAAGGCGGACTTGACATCCATCTGATGAATCTTTCACCTGTTTTGAGCTGCAAGTGCTATAGTCATTCGGATCGTATCCATCATTGCCACTGGTGCAAATACTTCGTAGTAATCAATTCCTGGCTTCTGCTTATAGCCTTTGACTACCAATCTCGCCTTTAATCGGTCCACCTGACCATTTGGTTTATATTTTGTCTTGTACACCCACTTGACACCAATCGACTTTTTTCCGACAGGTAAAGAAGTTAGCTCCCAAGTATCATTTTTCTCAATTGCATGAATCTCCTCGTTCATTGCATGGATCCACCGCTCATCATTCTCTGCTTCCTTATATGAAACTGGATCACAATCTGCAAATAAGCAAAAATTTACTAGAGTTTCATCAGTAAAATCATCATCATTATCATTTGTGACCACATAATCCTGGAGACGTGCAGGCATCACATGCGTTCTCTTTGGACAACCTGCAGGTGCCGGTGAAGATGTTGGTGAAGGTGATGAACTATCCGGTGAAGAGCAATCACTTGTTTCTTCTGTTTCATTTTCAATGATGATACGTTGCTCCGTATGTGGTGTTTGATTACATGCCCACGTATCATCCTCGATGAATTGGACATCTCGGCTTACAATAACATCTTTTGTGAGAGGATTATAAAGCTTATAACCTTTAGTTACCTCACTATAGCCGATGAAGATACACTTTTGGCTTTTGTCATCAAGTTTTTTTCTCCGTTGTTCTGGTACATGAGTGTATGCGACGCACCCAAATACTCGTAGGAGTGAAACATCCGGTTTGCTACCGCTTCATGCTTCATGTGGAGTTTTCCCTAAAACACTCTTCGTTGGACACTTGTTCAATAGATATATAGCACATGCAACAGCTTCTGCCCAAAAAGACTTTGGCAAACTTTTGACTTTCAACATGCCTCTAACCATTTCAAAAATGGTTATGTTTTTTCTTTCAGCTATACCGTTCTGCTGAGGTGTATAACTGGCGGTTAATTGGCATTTTATCCCTTGAGATTTGCAATAATTGTTGAATTCGTTAAAGATGAATTATCCTCCTCTGTCCGATCTCAATGTCTTGAGATTAAAGCCACTTTGTTTTTCAACAAAAGCTTTAAACTCTTTAAATTTTCCAAACGCCTCTGATTTTTGTTCTAGAAAAAACACCCAACTTTTTCTAGAAAAATCATCTACAAAAAGTAGAACATACCTCTTGTGCCCGAGAGATTCTACCTCAACTGGTCCACATATGTCAGTATGAACCAACTCCAACGATTGTTTGGCTCTCCACGTTTTTCCAACTGGAAAAGATTCTCGGTGGTGTTTTCCGAGAAGGCATCCTTCGCACAGGTGATCAGAAGCATCGATTAATGGTAACCCCGTTACCATGTTTTTCTGTACCAGGAGTCTCAAGCCTCGAAAGTTTAGATGACCAAACCGAAGGTGCCATAGCCAATTGATATCTTTTGACCTCGTCATCAGATTTACCTCGATTTTTGTATAAAGATCCAATGGGAACATTCTATTCTTTGTCATCTGCACCTTTGCCACTTGTTTCCCGCTTTTGCTATGAACGGTACACACACCATCCAAAATATGAATGTCATGCCCTTTTTTTGAAAGTTGTCCCATACTCAACAAATTCCAGAACATTGCCGGCACAAAAAAAACATCAGCAATAGTGACATCGATACCATTTTTCGATATAATTTTTACGTCACCTTTGCCCATTACAGGAACTTTGGATCGATTTCCAAAATTCACTTCACTGCGAAATGATTCGTCCAATTGTGAGAATAGCTCATTCTTCCCACACATGTGGTTGCTACATCCGGTATCCAAATACCATATATTTGTGCATGCGCCATCTAGCCCAACATCGTTGCATGCTGGAGCTATGTTTTCTTCTGTGTCAGCAAGACTTGCATGCATACTCACTCTTTTCGTCCGGCATATGGGTTCGACATTCATTTTTGTAATGTCCGAACCGTTGACATCGATGACATTTGACGTTGGTTTTGTCACGTGTTTCGGTATTACCACTGCGACCTCCAAAGTCATTTCTTCCTCTGCCACGACTACGTCCGCGACCTTGACCTCGCCGTCCTTGACTGCCCCCTCGATTTTTTGAAACAAATCTGCTCTGCAACGCCTACTCCGTGCTAGAGTTGTTGGCCTTCTGGTTCATCCTTTGCTCGTGGGAGCCTAATGAACCCATCAACCGTTCGATGGACATGGTTGATATGTCTTGCCCTTCTTCGATTGCCGCCACTACATAATAAAATTTTGTGGTCAAAGATCTTAAAACCTTTTCCACGATCTTTTGATCATCAATCATTTCTCCATTAACCTTTAATTGATTAATGATGGATTCCACCCGATCAATGTACGCCGAGGTTGATTCCGAATCACCCATGGTTAGAGATTCAAAATCACCTCTCAACGTTTGTAGTCGCACTCGTCTGACCTGATCATCGCCTCTGTAGGATTTTTGCAAAATATCCCACGCAGTGTGTGCCGTTTCGGCCACCGCTATTTTTTCAAATACCAATTCGTCTACGGCTTGAAAAATGGCATATAATGCCTTTTGATCATTTTTCCGGATCTCGATCAATACATCTTTCTCCTCTTTCTTCAACGCCTCAAATACTTTTGAGTCCGCTACTTCGATGTAGCCGGTCTCCACCAAATTCCATAAATCTTGGGACCGAAAAAATACTTTTAATTGGACGGACCAACTGTTGTAATTTTTTCCGGTGAGCTTTGGAAGTTGTAAATGAATCGAATTGTTTGCAGACATGATTCAATTTAAAACTTCGGGATCGTCGGCTCTGATACCACTTGTTGGAACATAAATATACACTAGAATTTATGAAGAACAAAATATAAATGAGGGAAAGAGAGAACTAAGGAAAGAATTCCTTGTAAGATTGCTTGATATGAAATTAATTGTTACATATGCCTTTTATAGGCTTACAAATCCTAAACACACAATAAACTAATACACACACATTACATGAGTTTCATTTTTGTCAAAAATGACAACTCACCTACTAAAATTTGTCAAACCTTATTTGACTAGAAAGAAACATCCATGACAACCACATGAATAACACATGGGTTGCTTGGGTTTTATTTGACCACTTTACCTAACTTTCAAAACCTAACCTTCAACAATTTTCTCCTCAACCAAACAGACCATGTAGTCACATCACAAACACCTGGACTGCAACATTAAGTTTTCACACATTGTCGATTAAATTGAGCAAATTGATCCGAAAATGCGTTGATTTATTTGAGTCTTGCATTTGCTTTAGATGGGTTTGAATTGAATTTTGATGTATTTGTTTTGCTCACTCTTTTGGATTGGAAAGTTATCAAGTAGGGTTTTATGTAGTAGAAACTATGGTGCCAAGGATATCAGTTTTGGGACCGGAGCTCGGGCCGCCATGCTTCGGGGTGTCAATGAGCTTGCTGAAGCTGTCAAGGTCACAATGGGGCCAAAGGTAGTTAAAATGTCTCTTCTTCATTTCCTTTCTATTTGCTTGCGTTTCAAAGTAGAAGTATGAGGATTCAAGTTCCTGTTTGAATTAATATAAAACATATACTACATTATATAAATTTACCATTCTGAGGAACTCTTAGCTATGTCCCCAAATTTGTTGCCTGTTTCGAGAATCAACTTTTAATGGTGGTAACGTTATTAGTTGTATACGATCTAATAATAAGTACATTGTGTCAGAATTAAGGAATTCGGATTTTTAGAATTCTTTTATTTAACACTGTGTCTACTATTTAGGCAGAATATCCTACCCATTTTTAGTAAGAAATTGAAAGAAACCTCAAAAACAGAAGAAGGGAGGAAAAGTGCGGCAGAAACAGGTGTAGAGATAGAAACTTCAAAATGGAAAGTGGAATAAGAACCATTAGACAGAGGGTCCATAGAGACTAATCATTATGGGGGCAATGTTTTTGTTCATTTTGTTTGATCTTTGTAGTACTGTTTTGGCTTGTAAGTTGAATTGTGGGTAGTTTCGGGGCCTGGTTTTTTTCTTAACCTGCGCCACCTGCTTCCTTGCCATGATGTTGTCCGAGAAGAAACCAGAGCTGGACTGTTATGAATTAGTCAGGACTTGAGGATTTTGAATTGTCTTGTTGCTGATTTATCTTCTTCAGAAGTCAGAAGAGAAGCCGAAAGACTTAGAACCAGGCACGTAGCCATTAAGAGATCAGTGGGGGGCATAGACAGAAATTTTTAATATTATATATTTATAAAATTATAGAAAATTATAAAAAAAATCTCCCTATAACAATATGCCCCCACTGAAAAATCTCCCTAGATCCGTCGCTGCTTAGAACAATGTCTGTAGATCTTTGAAAACTGGTTCTTTCATTATGTTTAAGCTGTCACCTAATTCTTCATTGTAGGTGATTTAAATCATACTCCACAAGTATCACGATGATCCAGAGAAGCAGGGTGACATATAGCTCCCAACTAATTGCCACTTTTTCTTTCCTTAATTCAGGGTCGTAATGTGATTATCGGATAAGGTAATTTCGTTTTTGTTTCTGTACTTTTGTATCCTGACATGCCCAAGCCTCATTTGATTTATCAAAAATTCCATTTAGACCACATGTTATATATATATATATATATATATATATATATATATATATATATATATTTGTTTGCTTTAGAAGTGAAAGAAAGTAGCTGAAGTGTTCACTTGGCGTACGTACTTTGATTTTTTACTATTTAGTCTTCTTTTGAAGTAGAAAACTCTACTATATAGTCTTGACCTTTTGAAGTAGTTTCCAAAGCACATCTATTTGTTTATCTAAGAACACGATAGTTTATTTAGTCTTGATCTTTTGAAGTAGTTTCCGAAGCACAGCTACTTGTTATCTAAACAAGCGACATTTTATTCACCAATCTTGTGAGTAACTATTGCATGTGATTAATGCGATGTAATGCATAAAATTAATAGTAGTTAGAATGAATTCATTTTCATGCTACATCTTATTTAAACATCGTGTAGCATTCCATTGGTCAGATGTGAGGAAAAATCACAAATTTGACAATTATATTTCTCTCAACTATATTCTTATATAATTAGCTACACAAAATGGGGAGCTTTGGTAGCAGTCTCATCAAGTGTTGTTGCTTTTATACTGTCATATATGCACTAGTAGCAGATATTGGTGGTATAAAAGTCTGATGTTGCATTTCTTCCTCAAATGGTATTCTGGTGCTTCTTCCATAATTCTGTTGAATTGAGCATCAATGTTTTGCTGGGATTTGAAATATTTATCAAAGAATGGTTATCGAAATAAAAAAAAACCATTGTGAAATATTGGTGTATCCGATTGAAGACAATTTTGGATCCTTAACCTTTCCATTTCACATGCCTAGGTTCACCAAAGACAACTATGAAAATTGGTGTATCCGATTGAAGGCAATTTTGGGAGCATGTATAACCAACCTTTCCATGCTAAAATGAGGTTGTGACTTTGAAGTCTGCAGTCTAATTCTTGTGAGCACTTGGTTATTTGAAGCTGTCAGAAGTGCAGACGCTCTAATCTATTTGGTGATGTGATAAGAACATATGTTCCCAATTTAATATCCACGAGAAGAAAATTTCAGACATGAACTGACTTGTGAGAATATTAGAGCTGGAACGATGCCCTCCTCTACATTCCAGGTAAGGTATTTTGGGCTCTTTTAAAGTCAGTTCTCTATTATTCTTCACGTTCACAATCACAAAGTGACTTCTCTGCTAGGCGGTGGTGTTGCTCTCCTGTATGCAACAAAAGCTCTGAAGAGCCTTCAAACTGCAAATGGTGACCAGAAAAGAGGAGTCCAAATAATTGAGAATGCTCTTAAGGTCAGAATTCCCCAAGTGGTTAATTTTGTGATATTTTAATTTTCTTGATTGGTAGGCTCCTACTTCCACAATTGTTTCAAATGCTGGAGGAGATGGTGCTCTGGTTGTTGGCAAGATATTGGAACAAGATGATCTTAGTTTGGGTTATGATGCTGCCAAAGGTTTGTTAGTCTAGATGGTGAAATCATGGTCTTTTATGTTACTATGTTAAGACTACAATAAAATTCAAAATTATATATATATAAGTCGAAAACAAACATATAAATTTCTATTGATTTACAATATCTATCCTCAATAAAATAAATTAGACATTTTTTTCCTTCCGGTGAGATAATGATGTCATAAAATGATCATTTTGCCCTCTAATAACTTCTTTGCTCCGGCGTACCTGTACATATTGTGAACACTAATACAGAACATATAATGACCATGCAATTGAAACTTGCAACCTAAGACCATGTTCCTCCTCAAATCATATCAGAACCAGAAACACCAAAAACAAAATAGAGCTTCAAAGGGATCACCCCATCCACAGCCATCCTTGCACCCTGTCTAAATCCAACAATATAAACCACAGTATAAATAATTTCTAACAAATTTCAGAAAATCAAACAGGTCTAATTAAATCATCTTCACCTTCTTAAAACTTCATAACTAGTTTTAATAAGATTTCACATAGTTTTAGATAAAATTTTAGAATTGAAATACAGTGCAAGAAAAATATAAATTACAATATTATGTATTAAATATTTATGCATATAAAAATATAAAAGCATATTTTTTTATTATATAAGAACACAGACTTGAGTATATTAATTGGAGTCCAGTCATGGGAGGCAAAGGTGTCACTTAGAGAATGAAATAAAAGCTATCTCTAATTTTCTTTGAGCTCATATCCTCTCTTTAATTTTCTTAAATTATAGATTCGTGTGAATAAGCTCTTTCATCTCTTTAATTTTCTTAAATTATAGATTCGTGTGAATAAGCTCTTTCATCTATTATTTTAGAACACATTATTAATATGAGTCTCTACCAATTTGAATTAATGTCTTTACATCCGAATGATCAGTTGGTTAGACTCATATTAATAACGCGTTATAAAAAAAAATAAAGATAATATAATGGAAGAAAGATCCACGAAGAATTATATATAATTTCAGCTATAATTTTAGAACACATTATCAACACGAGTCTCTACCAATTTGAGATAATATCACATTCAAATGCTCAAATAATTAGACTCGTGTTGATAACACACTATAAAAAAAAAGATGAATGACAATATAATGAAAGAAAGGGATCTAGGATCCACGAAGAGATGTATGTAGCAACGTGAGTGTTGTTCACTTCTCATTCTATTTTGCACAAACTGGATACATCTGCATACATATTTATAGCCAAAGATAGAGCAAGTTGCCAAGTTGCGAGCAAGTGGCCATTTGTTTCCGCACCAAATTCTTAGCTGTAATCCACTGAGTGGACCCTAGAGGACTTAGCTGTAATCCACACTTTCCCTACATTAGTCACAACCTACATTATTTGCTTTACCGTCGGTCGGAATTTTCGATTCTTATCTATATATATTGGGTTATTCTCACAAATATTCCCAGAAGTTTGGCCTATTCTCACATGGATCTCCTCAAAGTTGAGTATTCCCGATCGCACCCCTTCAATTAACAATCATTCGTTAAAATTAACAGTTTTGTGGTAATTTACCATATTGTCCCTTATTTTATTTTAATAAAATTTAAAAATATATATAAAATTCGAAAAAAAAAAAAATTCAAAAATAATATATTAAATTTTGAAAAAATATATAAAATTCGGAAAAAATATAAATTTTGAATTTTTTTTATAAATTTTGAAAAATATAGATAAATTTCAAATATATATAATATTCGAAACAAATATATAAAATTCGAAAAATATATATATAATTCGAAAATAATATATTAATTTTGAAAAAATATATAAAATTCGAAAAAAATATATAAATTTTGAAAAACATAGATAAAAACCAAAACAAATATATAAAATTCGAAAAATATATATATTTTGAAAAACAAAATTCAAAAAAATATTTAAATTTAAAAACATATATTGGTAAAATATTTTTAATGAAGTGAATTAAACTACTTACCAATGCCAAGAGCCTTGTTCTTGGATGACATCTCCAAGCCTCCCCAAATCTCAAAAAACTTGAGGAAGATCTTGGGTTCGAGTCATAGGACTCAATGTATATTGCTTAAACTTTCTAAAAAAAAAAAACTACTTACCACCAATATCAATTAGTGGACTTCTTTTTTATATTTTTTCAATATATATATATATTTTCCAAAATATATATATTGTTTCGAAATTTATATAATGTTTTTGAAATTTATATGATATTTTCGAATTTTATAAAAAACAAATCAAATTATATATATATATATTTTAATTTTATATATTATTTTCGAATTTTATATATATTTTTAAAACTTAATATATTGTTTTAAAATATTTTATATATTTTTTGAATTTTATAAATAAAAAAAAATCGAATTTTATATATTTTTTTTGAATTTTATATATATATTTTGGTATATTCACTTTAACATATAAAATTTAATAAACTCTAAGGGCAACATGGACATTTTATAGCAACTTAACGGCCTCTACTAACGTCGTCAACACGGAGGGTGTGTGTGTGGAAATAGGCCAAACTTCAGGGGGTGTTTATGGGAATGACCCATACATATATACCAAGTTATTAATAACCTACAAGAATAAAAATAAAATTAAAAAATGGTATAAACAAATGAAATCTCATTTTGACTACTGATTATTATCTCTCTTCAAGTACACTCTTTAACTATTGTGTTGGGAAACTTACTCTCAAGTAAACCTGTTAATGGATCAAATTTTGATCTGAATTCGATCCGATTAGTTGAATATGGATTTAAAATAAAATTTGATAATGCGATTTCTAAATAAAATTGAATTTGAATTTATGCTAATTCGATCTGAATCATATAATATATATATATATATATATATATTAATATAGATTTAATATTTATATATATATATAGTACTATAACCATATATAAAATTAATTGTTAATTATTTTATTATTTATTAACAATAATTGATCAAGTATATCAATATATAAATGTTGAATAGTAAATGTCGTATACTTAATATATATATAATTATGTTTTTAGTTGTATATGGTACTTAGTATCTTTAATTATGTTATAAATTTTGTTTGTTATTTGACTTTTATATTTGTTATGGACATGCATTATAAGTATAAATATATTATTTTATTTTTAGTGTCATAAAATAATAATAATAAAAAAATCTCTATTAATTTTATTTTAAATTTTTTTTATAATCGGATCGGGTTATCAAATCGGAGATCCGAATATCAAAGATTCGGATATGGATTAAGGAATAAAAAATTTGTCGGATTATCGGATCGAATTAGATTATGCTTATCGGATTTAGATTCGGATTCGGATCAGGACAGATCTGATCCAAATTTTAGGCATATTCCAATAAACATGAATTTGGTGATTATTGGGATGTTTCTCACTTACACTTTCTTCACTTTATAATATATTTTATTATTTATATTATTAAAATATTATTTATTAATTTATAAATATATTCTATTTATTTATTTATTCATTTTTAATTATTTAAAAATATATTTTATTAATTTAATATTAATTTATTATTACTATACTCATTTTTTATTATTATTATGAAGTATTTATTTGTTATTATATTTACTTATTATTTATTATTATATTTATTTTTTATTTTTTATTATATTAATTTTTATTATTATTTATTATTTAGTCCATTTTTTATTATTATATTTATTTATTATTATTGTATTCATTTATTATTATTATTATATTATATTATATTTATTATTTATATTATTAAATTATTATTTATTAATTTATAAATATATTATATTAATTTATTTATTATTATTTCATTATTTAATTCATTTAATTTATAAATTATTTATTCATTTTTAATTATTTAAAAATATATTTTATTAATTTATTATTATTATACTCATTTTTTATTATTATTATGAAGTATTTATTTGTTATTTATTATTATTTATTTCATTTTTTTTATTATTTATTATTTTTATTATATTTTTAAATATGTTTTATGTAATTTATTATTTATTTTATTAATTTATTATTTAGTCCATTTTTATTATTATATTTATTTATTATTATTGTATTCATTTTTTATTATTATTATATTTTATTTATTTATTATTTATATTATTAATTTTTAATTATTGATTTTTAATTTTTCAATTGAACCCAAAAAACATCCTTACCAAACATACTTATATTTCAACACAAACACAAACACAACTCTACCAAACAGGCCATAATATGTTGGTCAATACTTTTTCGGTCCCAAAGCCCGCTGAGGTTTCAATAACACCCCATGGGCTGGTGAAATGACTAGAATGCCCATTTAATTGTTTCACTTATTACATTATGTTAATATATAAAATGTGAAATTACCCATATGCCCAAACACTTCAATCCTCTGAAATTACTAATTACACTTCCACCCCTTATTACAAAAAATATATATAGTACGAAAATTACAATTTGATTTTTTTTTCTTTATAAAATTCTAAATAAACACAAAAAATTCGAAACAAACATATAAAATTCAAAAAAATATATAAATTTGAAAAAACATATAAAATTCGAAAAAATATATAAAATTTAAAACAATATATAAAATTCAAAAAAAACATATAAAATTCGAAAAAAATATATAAAATTCGTAAACAATATATAAAATTCGAAAAACATATAAAATTCTAAAAAATATATAAAATTCAAATATATATATATATATATATATATATTTGAATTTTATATATTTTTTAGAATTTTATATGTTTTTCGAATTTTATATATTTGTTTCGAATGTTATATATATTTTTTGAATTTTATATATTGTTTCAAATTTTATATATTTTTTTGAATTTTATATGTTTTTTCAAATTTTATATATTTTTTCGAATTTTATATGTTTGTTTCAAATTTTTTGTGTTTATTTAGAATTTTATAAAGAAAAAAAATCAAATTGTAATTTTCGTAATATATATATATTTTGTAATAAGGGGTGAAGTGTTTGGACATATGGGTAATTTCACACTTTATATATTACCCTAATGTAATAAGTGAAACAATTCAAGGGGCATTCTAGTCATTTCACCAGCCCAGGGGTGTCATTGCAACGAAATTGAAACCTTAGGGGGCTATGGGACCGAAAAAGTATTAACCAGCATATTAGTGGCATTGACCTAAACCTCAGGGGGTGCTACTGCAATTTACCCTATATATATATATATTTTTTTTCTTACAGAAAAAACATCAGTACCAAACAGGCTTCTAGTTCAGACAAAAAACATAGCACATGTTTTTGTTATGCTTCAACTTACATTTTTTTCACAGTTTGTATACATTTTTTAGTTGCAATTTTTCTCTAAATTATGTTATTGTTTATGCAATATTTACAAGATAGTTGATTTCATTAAAAAAAATTAAAATTAAAAACTAATTTTTTTACTAAACATACTCTCTGTTTTTTTTTTTTATGAAAAAAATCAAAATTTAGTAAACAAAATTTTACTTTATGTTTCTCTTACAGGAATCAAAATCATAATTCCACTTTTTTAGAAAAGGAAAATAGAAAACGTTTCCTATTAGTAAACATGTCATTTATTACATATCGATCCATTGCTTTTAAAGGGCAAGTGGTGAAAATTTAGGAAGTACCAACACTCTACTTGGAGTGGCATGGTAATATCACACACGAGAGCACAGTTCAAAGATGTAAAATATGTCAAAAGTGTTGTACAATTTTATTTTTTAATTGAACATGGCGCCAAAATGACACATTTTAAACACTTTCAGAAACACAATAGGATTATTTTAGAATTATATTTTGTAAAAAAATAATTTAATGCAAGTTAAATAGATTAAGGACTAATTAGAATTTAATTTAAAAAATATGTCTAAGTTTTAAATTACTAATCGTATTCATAATTTATGTGGATAAAAAGGAATAAACTTCTGTCTTTATATATGATAAAATAGTAGAACAAAAGTGAATAATAAAAATTTATGGAAGCTGTGGGTGTTTAAGTTTGAAAGAAATTATGAAAATACTCTCACGTCTCAAAAAAACTAAAATTTTGGTCACCCGATATCTAAAATGTTGGCACATGGCATATATATTTTATTACTGCATTATTTTTTTAAGGGTTATTATCACAAAACCTCCCTAAGGTTTCACCAAATGATCAAATTGCTCCCATACCTATTAAATAACCTCCTAACCTTTTCAATTTGATCAATGTCCTCTTCCACTATCAAATTGACAAAGGATTAATTACCTTTAAACCCCTTAAAGTTTGCTCTATCTTCAAGCATACCTCTTAATTTTGACAGTTATTATTTATACTCCTAATTTTTTCAAACTCACATCATTTACACCACTTATACCTAAAATACCCTCAAAGTTGAGATATTTAGTGTATGAAAACAATGTTGACTAGCCTTATCTTTTATTATCTGAACTAAACAAATTTTTTTTTTGACATAAATCAAAAAACAAAAAAAAATATAATTGGTAGTTTGAAATATTTTCTACCTTAATTTTTTTTATTTCAAAAAAAATAGTCCCTCAAAAACATTTTTTCATAAATAAAAAAATAGGGTAAAATATTTTTTTTTCAAAAAACCAATAATAATAATGCCGAAATATTTTTTTCGAACTAGCAATTAGGGTAAAATATATAAAATAATTGTAAAATATTTTTATTTTTATATGAAATTATTTTTCCGAAATAATTTTTATTTTTCTAAAAAATAATGCCATTTTTGTTTTATAAAAAAATAGTAATATTTTATAATTGTTTTTTATATTTTACCCTAATTGGTAGTTCGGAAAAAAAAATTCAGAATTATTTTTTTTTTGTTGGAAAAAAATATTTTAGCCTACTTTTTTTTATTTATGCGAAAATGTGTCTGAGGGACTACTTTTTTTTCATTTTTTAAATATTTTACTATAAACGAATTTGCTTTTTGCCCTAAACCCTAAAATAAAATATTAATGGCTTGTATGAATAATAAAAGATGAGGCTAGTAAACCTTGTTTTCAAACACCAACTATCTCAACTTTGAGGGTATTTTAGGTATAAGGGTGTAAATGATGTGAGTTTGAAAAAATCAGGTCTATGAATGATGATTGTCAAACTTGAGGGATGTGATTGAAAATAGAGCAAACTTTAGGGAGCGTCAAGATAATTAATCCTTTGTTAATTTGATAGTGGAGTGGGACATTGATCAAATTAAAAATGTTAGGGGTTATTTAATAGGTCAATGGGCAATTTGTTCATTTGATTAAACCTTCAGTGTTTTGTGATAATAGTCCTTTTTTATTATAAAAATATAAAGTCAGTCACAAAATCTCAAACATTGAAGATAAAACTTGTATCTACAGTTACCTTGAAAATTGAATTCACAATCTGCAAGCCCTCTACCTCCATGTGACAGTTACCTTGAAAAGAGTGATTTTTTTTCTAGGGATGTGACAAAATGCGATGACCTCCTTGCACTAACTAACGCAAATTCGTTTTCTTTCTAACTGACTAAGCCATAAGGAAGTCGAGTTTGCACCTTTTGATCTTGTGGTGGTACGATACCGAGACTACCCTACTCAGTACCTTACTTTTTTTTATCCATGTTAGTTAATTATAAGCAATTGCTGCATATAACATATATCATAAATTAAAACAGATAGTTCGGTCGGTTTGTAACCAATAGAATGATTCACAGGGACCTTCACTAAAGATATTTGACATAAAAGAAAATTAATCAAGAAATATATTATAACAAGTATGAAATTACAATTGACTGAAAAGATAACTAGATATTACAAAGATAGATTCAAAATTACAATAGACATAGATAAACGAACTTACAAGTGGACGTGCAACAATCCATCTGGGTTTGGAGGTTTAGTGATTTAGAAGAGGGGAGAGAGAGATTACAAAGTGAAAGGGAAAACTAAAACGTGAAACAAACCTATTACTATGACTGCTTATATAGAAAATAAAATGAGGTTACTGTGTGCTTTACACTGTTGACTTTTGGTGCATAGTATTGTTTGCTTTTAATGTTGTAATAGTAGTTTGTCGGGTACTATTGAGCACTATGTTTGTATTTTGTGCCAACGATTTACTGTAGCAAAAGTCACTATTCACTATTTTTGTCTTTTTGTGCCGATGATGACTTGACTTTCCTTACCTTTCTTGACTTCTTGACTTTACCCTTCTAATCTTTGGACAGATCAAAGGGATCTTGGGTATCTTGATAAGAACGATATTTTGACTCTGTGGATGAACATTCTTCGTCTTCACTGCTGGAGGCACCTTCAATTTGAGCGAGGATTTTCTTTATTTTTTCTTTTAACTTGGCTTTTGATGACGATGACTTTTTAGAAGATGACTTGTTGACTGTTTCTTCCGCAGAAGAGCTTGACTAAGCAGTTTCTTTGACTTGTGTGGAGGGATTGATCTGGAGGGGCTGAGAACATGACTTTGGGAACCTTCTTGAACTTGTTGTATGATGCGATCAATTTTGAAAGGATTCCACCATTTGGTGAAATGGTTTCTTTTGACTGTACAATCCTTATTTGCAACACTGTATTGCCATTTTAAAATCCAGGGGACTTTATATTTTTTGGCATAAAACAAGAGGACTGGAAAATGGTTTTCATGGGGTGGGACTTTATATTTAAAATCGAAATAATTAACTTCTTTCCAAAGTGGTTCGGGAATGATGTCATTATCAGCACCATAATGTTCCCACCAATTTCTGAACCAGGTGGGGAGGTGACTCTTAAACTTGTGATCAAAGTTGATAAACCAAGAGTGACTATACGTTTCATTTTGAAAAAGAAATATTCTAAATCAGGCTTCCATATAGTCATAGTAGTTGAAAATCAATGAATTTTCTAATTTTCGGGTTTCAGAGGGATGTTTACCCCAATTTTTGACAGAGATGACTTGAAGAATGTAAAGCGAATGATAGATAATTGGGTAATTCCCACTTACACCCCTTCTGATTTGCCCATATCCCAGTTTGACCCCCTGTACTATGGAATATCCCACTTTTACCCTCTGTCGGTGACGGCGGTTAGTTAAACTAATGGAAGAACGTGAAATGACTACTTTGTCCATCATTATTTATTGTTTTTAAATCAATAAAAATAAACATTTTGAAAATACAAAATTACCCTTTAGATTCAAAAATCCTAACTGTTCATCTTCATCTTCCCAATCTATATCACCACTTCTTCACCATCTCCCCCCTCCCGCCCCGCCTCCGCCGAGCACATGTGCAAACTAACAAATCTATCCACACACACACACATATATATATATATATATATATATATATATATATACATTAATATATATACATCTATGCTATCTCGTTATGCAAACCTTTCATATATATATATATATATATATATATATACACACATCTATATATCCATATATTCATGAATATATATATATGCATCTATATATGTACATATATTTTGAAGCTAAGGTCTGAACTATGTATATCTGTACATACATATATATGTTATGTGGGTGTAATAGAGCTATTCAGAATGTCAATTTCTATGATTTTGATGAGGACTTTTTGAGAAGTTCACATTACAGATGCATAGAAATATACATATATAAGTATATACATATGTAAAGAGATATAGATCTGAGAAAAAATGGGGATAAGGATTTGAGAAGGGAAAGGAGAAAACTGTGAAGTTGTTGGTGAATTCTACGACGCCTTTACAGGAGCTGCTGAGGAGGACTCTTACTCTTGGATGAGTTCGCCGGCGACGAAGGCGGGGAGGGAAGAGCAGGAAGGTGGATTAGGGTTTGATAATGGTGATAATGGGTTTAATTTTTAGTTGGAATTAAAAATTCAAAAAAATTAAAAAGTTCTCTAATTCTAAAATTAAAAGGATACATGGATATATTATTTAGTTTAAACTAGTTTTTTTTTTTGAAAAAAAGTGTTTTGTAATTAGGAAATTAAGTCAAATACCTATATATATACATTACTCAGTTCAAATTAAAAATTAAAAAAGGATTAAAAAGTTCTCTAATTGATATCTAAATATATTATTTAGTCTAAATTTAAAAAAAAAACTCTTATATTAAAATTAAGTTAAGGGTTGGTTGGTTATTTCAAGAATGCAATGGGGTTAAAGAAGTCATTTTACGGCTATCAGGGACAAAATGGACCATTTACCACCTTTTTCAATGATGACATCAGCAGATAACGACTGACACCTAACAACATACTAATGGAAGGAGGGTTTTGATACATAGAATTAAATCTGAGGAGTGTAATTGGGATATTCCATAGTACAGGAGGTCAAACTGGGATATGAGCAAATCAAAGGGGGTGTAAGTGGAATTTACCCTAGATAATTTTACTAGGATCTTTGCAATCAGGGTTTGGCTTAATAAAGATAGATTGTGTCTGATAAAGGATATCTTTATAGAATTGCAAGGTGTGACTAGGTGAATCATGAATCCAATGAAAGTTGGGGGGAAAAAACTGTTTGATTACTGCAATGGGATTATGGATATTGGAGAAATGAGGTTCTATGTAGAAAAGAACTTCACTTGTTTTGAATAAGTATTCAGATCGACCTAGAGGATTATATCTGTTGACTGGAGCAGGGGCATGGACTTGAAATGGATCATATGGGGTAGTAAGAGCAGTACTAAATGTAGGGCGAGGTCCAATTGGTGTTCCTAGGCTAGTGAATCTGTTGACTAAAGCTAATGAAGAAGAAGGTTCAGTTTTAACTATGGGAGGGGGTCGGACTGGAGTAAGATCTCCTCTGGGGCGTGGTTGGAGTGATCTATTTGCCATTAAAGTTCTGCAAGAATTCGCAGGTGAAGAAATCTGGAATTGAATTGTCACTTATACGTATATATTCGATATCAAATTGGAAAATACTTAAATTGGACTGCCATCGGGCAAAAATATGCTTAGCAACTATATTTTTGACTTCTTTTTCTAAAACATACTTTGCACTTTTATAATCAACTCGAAGTAAAAAATTTTGATTTAAAATATCATCTTAAAATTTACTAATACATAAAACAATTGCAAGAATTTCTTGTTTAATATTGCTATAATTACTCTGTGTTTTATTCCAAGCTCCATAGTGGTAACGAATGAGTTGTTTTGGAGAAGTGGGGGTGACTTTTTGTTTTAAAATACCTCCGTAACCAATATTAGAGGCATCAGTTTCAATGATTTTGAAAGAGTTGACTGAAGGAATTCCTAAGTAAGAAAGAATTTTTACATATTTTTTAATGTCACGGACAATATTTGTATGAATATAAGTCCATGGAGGAGGATTTGACTGTAGACGATCGAAGACTGGTTTACATTGTTTTTGAAGATCTTTGTAAAATTCAGCAATGTAATTTAAAGAACCAAGAAAGCGTTGTAATTGGGTTTTATCAAGGATTTGATATGGGAATTTGTCCGCAAATTCTATGGATTAATTGATTGGGTGGAATTATCCCTGAGATATATCATAACCAAAAAATCTAACTTTTGTCTGAAAGAGCTTTATTTTGGAAGCGGAGATGACTAGACCATTTTGTTTTATGGTGTTAAAGAATGAATTAAGATGTTTCCAATGGGCGTCAATGATATTGGAAAAAATAAAGACATTATCAATATAGACTATGGATAAATGACTTAAAGGATTTAAAATATAATTCATGATATTTTGGAATTCACTTTGAGCATTTTTAAGAAAGGGCATGACATTCCATTCGTAGTGGCCAAAGGGTGTTGTAAATGCAGTTTTGTACTTATTTTCTTCGGCAATCTGAATTTGCCAGAATCCTGACTTAAGGTCAAATTTGGAAAAAAATGGTTATTTGCCCTAATCGATTAATTAAATATCTCTTATTATGGATGGGGTATCTAATCCATTCAAGAACTTTATTAAGAGGCTTGTAATTAATGACTAGATGTGGTACACCACGTTCGATTTCTGAATTTATTTGTACATAAAATGCTAAACAAGACCAGGGTGATTTACTGTTACGAATGATTTTCTTTTGAAGAAGGTAATGAATCTCCTTTTTACAAAATTCCAGAACTTCAAGATTCATTTGAATTGGGCGTGCTTTAGTTGGAATATCTTTATTAGTGAAAGATTTTATATAAGGGAGATTGACAATATATTGTTTTCTGTGTACATCAGAACATATCTCTCAAATGAGTTTGTTTTCATAGGTTTTAATCTGGTCTTAAAGGGTAGAGTTTAAATATTGTTCTTTATGGCGGAGGATGCAAATAGTTTTAGAAATTGAGCAATCAATAATGCTTTTGAGTTTACTAAGGGAAGATTTTTGTAAAAAAATAAATTTAATATTTTGACCAAAATTAGTTGTAGAGATACCATCATTATTTATTGTAAATGGGTAAATGAGATATAAGAATGGAAGGCCAAAGATGACTGTATCAGTCATGTTTTTTACTAGGATAAATGTAGTTTTGAAAAAGGCATTATCCTGACAAATATGAGCTTTGGATAACTCATACCTGATTTGCATTGCACTACCATTAGCGGAACTCAGTTTTTCATTCGTTTTTTCATAGTATTTGTTAGGAATCAGGCCTTTTTGTATACAGTTAACGTCAGCTCTAGAGTCAACTAGAACGATGACAGTTTTTTGGTATTCCTTGTTAATAACTAAGGTGACTTTTATCTTCCATTTTTTTGAATGAGGTTCGATTGATTATATTTAAACCATTGGTGTCTTCATTATTTTCCTTAAAGGGATTTGTGTTGTCATCATCTTCATTACTGTCAGAGGAAGATGAATCAGAAACTGAAAATTGGTGTGAAGTTTTGACTAGATCTTTGAATTGGGTGTGAAAGAGGGTTTTTTTATTTTATCCTTTATCCTTTAAAGTTTTAATTTCTTGTTTAACTATGTTGATCTCTGCTTGGAGGTCTTGTATAGTGATTTCTTTCTTAGGAGTAAAACGTTCAAGAGTTTTATGAAGACTAAAATTTGGTTTGTTTATGGTAGGTGGTTGGACATCTTTGTTTATTGTAAGTAATTTAGTAAGCTTTTGAAGATAATAATTTTTTAAATCTGGGTCTTCAATTTTACTTATGAGGTCTAAAAGGAGATGTTGTTCTTCCGCCTTAGTGAGGACACAAATGGTTTGAGATTTGTGACGATTAAGCATATTAACTGTCTTAGTACAACAACTGTCTTTATACCCAAAACTAATATCAAGTGAACTGGGATAGTGGGTAGGGGACTCAGAAGATGAGCTAGATGCAATGTCATTGTCACTAATATCACGTTCACTTGTGTGTTTTAGCTCAAGAATTGTATAAATTTGTTGCTTAGTTTCATCAGTAATATCCAGTTGATTAATTTTATTTCTTACAGGGCAATTTCTTGCATAGTGACCTTTCTTACTACACTTATAACATGTAACTTTTTAGATCAAGTATATTATTCTTCTCGTAAGGTTTTGTTTTCCTCGTGTATTTTTCTTTCTTTTTAAACTTTTCTTTATCATAAAATTCATTATGTTGGAATTTTTTTTATTATATCTGTTATAATGACGAGTATAATGTTTTGGGAAAGTCTTTGAATGTTTTGATTTATTTGTTTGCCGAGATGGTGCAATTGGGGGTAATCCATATTGTTCACAGAATGTTCCCATTTCATATTTAGCCTTATTTTTATCTTTACTGAGTTGGTTATTAATTTTCATATCTATACACATTTTGAGTCCAACTTTCTAGATTAGACTAATAATATTACCATAAGTTAGATTATCATATTTAATAACTCAAGTAGTATTACTCAGTTCTGTACGTATTTTATGAGAGGAAAGGCTGGGTAATCCATTTATAAATTTTTCTTTCCAAAATAGTTTATTACTATCTTCTCTTAACATGACACGTGACAAGAAAATATCTTTGTACCATCTAAAATCACTCAATGTTGGACAACTAAGGTTACTAAGTTGATCATGAATTCTAGAGGCAACATCACTGGGTCTTCCAATGAAATGATCTATAATTGTGTAAATTAACGTATTTACTCCATCAGGGAGTCTTAGACCAATTTCTTCATTAAAGATGGGAGTTCCGTCGTCTATTTTTTGGATGGCATGGGTTATATTGTCATCTGTTTCTTGGGTAAGATGTTTATCCCACCAAATTCTTAACATACTAGAAAATCCAGAGGTGAGTAACTCAACGATATCAGTTTGACTCATATTGTGATTCGTAAGGTAACTATTAACCACTATGGAAAGGTGATTTAACTTGTTTAGAATTTCTTGTTCAGATAGTCCATCAATATTCCATTCATAAATTTTTTTAGATGACACAGAAAATTGATTTTGGAAGATTTTTTCTTCATATTGAATATCGACAAGAATAGGTTGGGGATACCAATTTTTGGTAATACTGGTAGGATTCATTGGTCGATGTGTGATTACATTTAGCTCAAAGGCATTTTCTAACTTTCTTATTTCTTTATCGGTGTCTTCTTCGGAAGAGGTTTCAGAGTTACCAATATTGTTTTTAGAGTTAAAATTAAGAACTGTAAGTGATTTTTCCTCCTTGATCATTTGGATTTCTAAGGCTTTTAATAGTTTATCAATTTGGGTAGAGGGGTCACTTGTGCTAGGCTTAGACATAGTTGGGCGTTTTGAATGAAGCTTTATGAGTGAGGTATCAATTGTTTTTGTAGCAGGGGTAACAGAATCAAGTTTAGATTCGATTTTATCTAATTGGGAACCAAGTGTACTCAGATATTGGTTGGTGAAATTATTTTGTTCAATAATTTTTTTATTATCTGGGTTAGTGGTTGTTGGGGTGACTTTGAAAGGAGATGCTGATATTTCAGTTCCTAAGTTGTTGATAATTAGACTTTCCAAAGGAGGATGACTGGAAGAAATAACAGTCTTATCCTATTTTATCCATTTTTGTTTTGTGAGAACATTAAGCTTTTGGTGGTAATTTTCTAAATAATCAAAGAAATTGATTTCAATATGATTTTGTTTCATGAATTTTTCCCAATTTTTTGTAATCTTTGTTCGTTCATCATGGGTGTATGTGTCTTTATACTTTTGTCGTTTTGGCTTATTTTCTCTAGACTTGGCTTCGGTTTCTAATTTAAGAAGATCATAAGAAAATATTTTACTTAAAACACATAATTGAGGATTAACAGTATCAGTTTCAAAATCAGTTTGTGTTGGGCTATGGTTAGAAACTGAATCATCAATTTCAGGGACATAACATGGATTATAAACTTATTCATCCTTTTGAATTCCTTTTAATCTATGATCGCGTCTGGATCGGTGAATTAGAGACTCTATAAATTTTATATCATGGTTAGTAGCAGTTTCTCTATCGGTTTGGGGAGTGAATATCTTGGATTTTGAACTAATAGAAGAACAACTGTGTGTAGACCTGTCAAAAGTTAACTTAACAGTTCCATCAAGGAATTGTTCGACATGTTCAAGGTTTCGAACATCATTCTCAATTTTTGTTGGGTGATTTTCATTTTCAAGTAACCATTCATTTGGGAGGGAGACATCTTTCCAAGCAATTGTTTTTGGTATACGAATATTTGCATTAGAAGTGCTACTTTGAATTAAAAGAGTTTGGTCCTTAGGACTTTTGACTAAAACATGAACTAAATTGGTTTTCATAGTCTTGTAGTAAATTCGGTAAATGAGGCTTAAAGGCTGGGCACTCGCAAACATGTCATAGCCCGAAGTTTTGATACTCAAAGTTAAAGCTTTTAGTATGTGAGGATCACTTAAACTTAACTTGAAATTAGGAGAACAATCAAAGTAAACCGAACCATTACACAGACTGGTTTCTATGACACTAATTAAGCTTTGATTCTAGTCGAGGAATATGACATCTCTTAAACAGAGAAGAATGGATGCATTTTGTCCTAAAATGGTTAATGGATCTACTGCGACTTGAACTAGGCCAATATGGATAAAATTATATCATCTGGCGTGGTGTTGTTTAATAATATCTGGAGAAAATAATTGGCATTTTTCATGTTCTTTATTAATAGCATAGACTTGTTCAACAGTTTTGACTGTATATTCCGTAAAAAAGGTTGACTTAATGAAACTGGTTTTGTAAATTTGATTAGTGGGTATTCTAGGGATATTTCAATCACTGTGACCTTCAAGGTCTTTGTAGGTATGTTCTTCTTCATTAACTATGTCATTAATGTTTGTAATAGAAGGTAGGTTTGTCCTACTGGTTCGAGAAGATGAAGATCTAAATAATCTACTCATGGTTACTCTAGTTGTCAACTATTTCTGCAAGTTGTTTTGTTTGTTATCATGTTTTCCATAGTTTGTTGCATTTCATAACACATACCTTGACCCAACGACGTCACCGCTCATGCCCTAAAACGCCTACAAGCAGCAATTAGATAATATATATACGTATATTA
Organism: Cornus suecica; assembly: GCA_963922005.1. Classification (NCBI taxonomy): domain Eukaryota; kingdom Viridiplantae; phylum Streptophyta; class Magnoliopsida; order Cornales; family Cornaceae; genus Cornus; species Cornus suecica. Next base: position 96,045,067 of record OY998238.1, read on the forward strand.
TGCATACAATGTCTATATGTTCTAACTTATGACAATAAAACTAATAGAAATGAAAGTGATGACATACAATGTTTGGTATCTTTAATTTTGCCAATATTATTAAAAATTGGGTAAATTATAGTTTCACCCCCTGTTATTTTGATATATTATAGTTTCATCCCTTTTTGTTTGGACAATTATAGTTTGACCCCTTCTAGTTTGGTTATTGGCTACACTTTCCCCCTACCTCATACTTCAAGCAAGGTCAACACCGGTCAAAGATGATGTCATCCCATTTTTAGAGGAAAAATAACTATGTTACCCCTCAGTTAATGAAAATATATTTTTGCCCTTCCCAAAAGATGTAGAAGGACCTTTTTACACTCACTTTTTATTTTTGAATGGACAAAATTCCCGTTTTGTATAAGTAAATACCTTATTTCTCCCTCTACTTTATCTTTCTAGCATTTATTTCTCTCTAAAATCCCCTGTCTCCCACCGAAAACACTGTTGTGTTTTCAACTTCCCTTGAGCCCCCAACTCAGTATTTATACAGGACAATAGAAATCAATGTCTTCAAGGAGAAGAGGTCCAACAACAGGCGAAACTTTCTCGGTAAAATTAGGGTTTCGGGGTCCTCCATTGTCGGAGAAAAGGATGTTCAGGCACAATCACACACGCTCGACAAGAGGAACTTGTTTTCTCACGTCAAGGGTGATATTGTGAAGAAGGTTTATCTCTCTACACGAGAGCAAGTTAAGGATGTCATTAATGGCAAGTGCGTTGGGCTCTGTTTTGACGGCGTCGAAGAAGAAGAAATTGCAAACTTCCATGGCTCATGCTACATAACTCTTATTTAGGCGTTCTTTAGCTCGTTGAAAAGTGACTTAAATCTCTTGAGTTTATACTCAAGAATCACTCAATTCGAAGCTATTTTTTCCGAGTTATGGTCGTTTGAATTGGCTGTTATTTTTCCCCTGCTGTATGCGCCCAACTTCGGCCCGAAATATCAAAATTCAATATTTAGCAATTCTTCGTATTTTCGGATGCCATTTGTTATTGTGGCACGTATATCGATATATAAGACATATTTCATGCCCGTTTTGCCCGTCGAAATGCATCTTTTGGTTCAAAATTTCATTTTTCTTCTCTTTTGAATAGGTAACAAACACAACTTCGGTGAATTAACCGAAGTTAGCTCGTTTTCCTCGTTAAGCTCTTGAAACACACTTAAACACATAAATCGCATAAAAATACCAAGTAATGTGATGATAAGACTTAACAACACCAAGTTAGGGACCTAGAATGTACAACATTCTGCTCCTATCAGGAAGGAGCAAGAACCAACAACATCCGAAGTCGGAAGATTCGAACCCAAGTGATTTAAAGCTTGTTGTGGTCACAACAAGACATAATCAAGGTATCGCTGTCGCGCATAGCGGTAGTCATGGTAGTGGGTTTGGGGTGTACTCAAATGGGTGGTGGTCCACTGAGCAAGGACAAGACCAACTCGACCTATAACCTGGTTGAGCAAATGTGGTTTCAATCAAACTTAATAGATTTTTTATTCACCATAGAAATAGAGAGTCCTGAAACGCTAGAGAGAGAAAGGGTATGTATAGAGAAAAAGTGGGCCAAGATAGTAGAAATGAAGACTTAGTTGTTTTAGGGGTATGTTTAGAAAGGGTAAATTAGTAATCTACAAAATCACTCATTTTTAGTATCGAAATTGAATAAAATGGCATGGATAATAAGGTAATTTACCATTCTCGGCAACTGGATTTTAACACGGAGGACTTAGAGGGGTCAAATTATAATTGTCCAAGCCCGAGGGGGTCAAATTGTAATATATCCAAACAACAGACGGTGAAACTGTAATTTACCGGAATTAACTCTAGTAAGTCGAGAATTTACAGACTCGTTCCTAATCGGAGGTTAAAAGGTTTTAGCCTTAAACCTTTTAACTTGTGTCCATCTATTATGTTTTCCCTCTTAGGTGGCTACTATTTGTGCTAGCGGTGAGCGTGAGATCGGGGACGGGCAATGGAGAAAGTTGGAAAGGAAGGAGTCATTACCGTTGCTGTGTGCATATTTCTGTCTTACATTCATATTGGTCAATCAGTGTATAAAGCTTAAGAAATTCTAACTTGAGGAATATGTAGGATGGAAACACTTTGGATAATGAATTGGATGTGGTGGAGGGCATGAAGGTAGCCAGGGGTTATATATCTCCATATTTCATTACCGATGCAAAGACCCAGAAATGTGTAAGTATGGCTCGAGAATGTTCTAATTGCCAATGATTTTAATATTTTGACCTCCACACAGTGTATAACCAACCTTTCCATGCTAAAATGAGGTTGTGTCTGCAGTCTAATTCTTGTGAGCACTTGGTTATTTGAAATGGAAAGAGCTGTCAGAAGTGCAGACGCTCTAATCTATTTGGTGATGTGATAAGAACATATGTTCCCAATTTAATATCCACGAGAAGAAAATTTCAGACATGAACTGACTTGTGAGAATATTAGAGCTGGAACGATGCCCTCCTCTACATTCCAGGTAAGGTATTTTGGGCTCTTTTAAAGTCAGTTCTCTATTATTCTTCACGTTCACAATCACAAAGTGACTTCTCTGCTAGGCGGTGGTGTTGCTCTCCTGTATGCAACAAAAGCTCTGAAGAGCCTTCAAACTGCAAATGGTGACCAGAAAAGAGGAGTCCAAATAATTGAGAATGCTCTTAAGGTCAGAATTCCCCAAGTGGTTAATTTTGTGATATTTTAATTTTCTTGATTGGTAGGCTCCTACTTCCACAATTGTTTCAAATGCTGGAGGAGATGGTGCTCTGGTTGTTGGCAAGATATTGGAACAAGATGATCTTAGTTTGGGTTATGATGCTGCCAAAGGTTTGTTTAGCTTTTCTTTTTTAAGTGTTCGCAATATTTTCCACCCAGCTAATTTTTTTGGTTTCCTGTTTGGACTTTAACCTTACAGATTTTTTATAGGAATTTTGTTTGTAGCAAGGACAATCTAAATCGCTAAAAAATTGTTACATCGTTCTGAATGATTTCAATGCACAATAAGATGTCCATTTAGAAATTGAGACTCAATGCAGTGATTCTGTTATTCTAATGTCACTAAATATAACTTTTGAAAAAATTTGCTCTATTGATGCTTCCACGAGGGTCTCAGCTCTTGATTAGGAATTTCCTAGTTTTGATTAGTTCCAATTTTAGCTCCTTTCCTTCTTTGAAAATTGCTGCTCGTTGATTGTTAATGGCTTCACCTATTTGTCAAATTATTCATTTTATTAATGCACTCATGGTGGCTTCTGCTAACCAGGTATATAAGTATGTTAACATGGTGGAGGCTGGGATAATAGATCCTCTCACAGCCTTAGTAGATGCTGCCAGATGAAAATCATGGTCTTTTATGTTACTATGTCAAGACTACAATAAAATTCAAAATTATATACTATATAAAATTCAAAATATATATATAACAGTCGAAAACAAACATATAAATTTCATATATTGATTTACAATATCTATCCTCAATAAAACAAATTAGACATTTTTGCCCTTCCGGTGAGATAATAATGTCGTGAAATGACCATTTTGCCCTCTATTAACTTTTCTTTGCTATGACGTACCTGTACATTTTGTGAACACTAATACAAACCACATAATGACCATGCAATTGAAACTTGCAACATAAGACCATGTTCCTCCTCATATCATATCAAAACCAGAAACACCAAAAACAAAATAGAGCTTCAAAGGGACCACCCCATCCACAGCCATCCTTGCACCCTGTCTAAATCCAACAATATAAACCACAGTATAAATAATTTCTAACAAATTTCAGAAAATCAAACAAGTCAAATAAAACTAGTTTTAATAAGATTTCACATAATTTTAGATAAAATTTTAGAATTGAAATACAATGAAAAGAAAAATATAAATTACGATATTATGTATTAAATATCTATGCATATAAAAATATAAAAGCATATTTTCTTATTATATATGCACACAGACTTGAGAATATTAATTGGAGTCCAATCATGGTAGGCAAAGGTGTCACTTAATAGAGAGAAGAAATAAAAGAAGCTATTTTTAATTTTCTTTGAGCTCATATCCTCTATTTAATTTTCTTAAATTATGAATTCGTATGAATTAAGCTCTTCCATCTATTATTTTAGAACACGTTATTAATACGAGTCTCTACCAATTTGAATTAATATCTTACTAGACATCCGGATGATCAGTTGGTTAGACTCGCATTAATAACGCGTTATAAAAAAAGATGAAGATAATATAACGGAAGAAAAATCCACGAAGAGTTGTATATAGTTTCATCTATAATTTTAGAACACGTTATCAACACGAGTCTCTACCAATTTGAGTTAATGTCTTACTAGACATCCGAATGCTCAGATGGTTAGACTCGTGTTGATAACGCGCTATAAAAAAGAGATGAATGACAATATAATGAAAGAAAGGGATCTAGGATCCACGAAGAGATGTATGTAGCAACGAGAGTGTTGTTCACTTCTCATTCTATTTTGCACAAACTGGATACATCTGCATACATATTTATAGCCAAAGATAGAGCAAGTGGCCAAGTTGCGAGCAAGTGGCCATTTGTTTCCGCACCAAATTCTTAGCTGTAATCCACTAAGTGGACCCTAGAGGACAGGTGTAATCCACACTTTCCCTACATTAGTCACTTAACCTACATTATTTGCTTTACTGTCGGTGGGAATTTTCGATTCTTATCATCTATATATATATATATATATGATTATTCCCACAAACATTCCCAAAGGTTTGGCCTATTTTCACATGGATCTTCTCAAAATTGAGTATTTCCGATCGCACCCCAATTAACAGTCATTCGTTAAAACTAACGGTTTTGTGGTAATTTATTATATTGTCCCTTATTTTATTTTAATAAAATTTCAAAAAATATATAAAATTCGAAAAAAAAATTAAATTCAAAAATAATATATTAAATTTTGAAAATATATATAAAATTCAGAAAATGATTTTTTTTTATAAATTTCGAAATATATAGATAAATTTCAAATATATATATAATTCGAAACAAATATATAAAATTCGAAATATATATATATATATATAATTCAAAAATAATATATTAATTTCGAAAAAATATATAAAATTTGGAAAATATATATAAATTTTGAAAAACATAGATAAATTTCAAAATATATATATATAAATCGAAACAAATATATAAAATTCGAAAAATATATATATTTTGAAAAACAAAATTCAAAAAAATATTTAAATTTAGAAACATATATTGGTAAAATATTTCTAATGAAGTGAAAATTAGTGAATTTCTTTTATATATTTTTTCAATATATATATATTTTTTTCAAAATATATATATTGTTTCAAAATTTATATAATGTTTTCGAAATTTATAAAAAAAAATCAAATTTTATATATTTTTTGAATTTTATAAAAAAAAAATCGAATTTTCTAAATTTCTTTTGAATTTTATATTTTTTTTTTCGAATTTTATATATATATTCACTTTAACATATAAAATTTGATAAACTCTAAGGGCAACATGGACATTTTATAGCAATTTAACGGCCTCCACTAACGGCGTCAACACGGAAGGGGTGTTTACGGTAATATTTAACTTCGAGGGGGTGCGTATAAAAATAGGCCAAACCTCAGGGGGTGTTTATGGGAATGACCCATATATATATACCAAGTTATTAATAACCTACAAGAATAAAAAAAAAAATTTAAAAATGGTATAAACAAATGAAATCTCATTTTGACTAGTGATTATTATCTCTCTTCAAGTACACTCTTAACTATTGTGTTGAGAAACTTACTTTCAAGTAAACTTGTTAATGAATCGGATTTTGATTTGAATTCGATCCAATTAGTTGGATATGGATTTAAAATAAAATTTGATAATCCGATTAGGATCCGAATCCGATAATCCAATTTCTAAATAAAATTGGATTTGGATTTATGCTAATTAGATCTGAATCATATAATATATATATATATATATATATATATTTGGATTTATGTTAATTCGATCTGAATCATATAACATATATATATATCAATATAGATTTAATATATATATATATATATATATATTTACATTTAGAACTATAACTATATATAAAATTAATTGTTAATTATTTTATTATTTATTAATAATGATTGATCAAGTATATTAATATTTATCAACGTATAAATGTTGAATAGTAAATGTCGTATACTTAATATATATAATTATGTTTTTAGTTGTATATGGTACTTAGTATCTTTAATTATATTATAAATTTTGTTTCTTATTTTACTTTTATATTTGTCATGGACATGCATTTTAAGTATAAATATATTATTTTATTTTTAGTGTCATAAAATAATAATAAAAAAAAAATCTTTATTAATTTTATTTTAAATTTTTTTATAATCGGATCGGGCTATCGAATCGGAGATTCGAATATCAAAGATTCGGATATGGATTAAGGAATAAAAAATTCGTCGGATTATCGGATCGGATCAGATTATGCTTATCAGATTCGGATCAGGATAGATCCGATCCGTTTACAGGTCTACTCTCAAGTATGCTTTAACTTACTCCCTCCGTCCCAATTTAATTGTCCACATGTATATATATATATATTTATTTTTCTTATAGAAAAAACATCAGTACCAAACAGGTTTCTTGTTCAGACAAAAAACATAACACATGTTTTTGTTATGCTTCAACTTACATTTTTTTTTACAGTTTGTATACATTTTTTAGTTGCAATTTTTCTCTAAATTATGTTATTGTTTATGCAATATTTACAAGATAGTTGATTTCATTAAAAAAATTAAAAGTAAAAACTAATTTTTTTACTAAACATACTTTTTGTTTTTTATTTTTGTTTATGAAAAAAATCAAAATTTAGTAAACAAGATTTTACTTTTTGTTTCTCTTACAGGAATCAAAATCGTAATTCCACTTTTTCGGAAAACGAAAACAGAAAATGTTTCTTGTTAGTAAACATGTCCTTTATTACATATCCATTGCTTTTAAAGGGGCAAGTGGTGAAAATTTAGGAAGTACCAACACTCTACTTGGAGTGGCATGGTAATATCACACACGAGAGCACGGTTCAAACATGTAAAATATGTCAAAAAGTGTTATACAATTTTATTTTTTAGTTGAACATGGCGCCATAACGACACATTTTAAACACTTTCAAAAACACAATAGGATTTTTAGAATTATATTTGGTAAAAACATAATTTAATGCAAGTTAAATAGATTAAGGACTAATTAGAATTTAATTTAAAAAATATGTCCAAGTTTTAAATTACTAATCGTATTCATAATTTATGTGGATAAAAGGAATAAACTTTTGTCTTTATATATGATAAAATAGTATAACAAAAATGAATAATAAAAATTTATGGAAGATGTGGGTGTTTAAGTTTGAAAGAAATTATGAAAATACTCTCACGTCTCAAAAAAACTAAAATTTTGGTCACTCGATATCTAAAATGTTGGCACATGACATACATATTTTTTTACTGCATTATTTTTTTAAGGGTTATTATCGCAAAACCTCCCTAAGGTTTCATCAAATGATCAGATTGCTCCCTTACCTATCAAATAACCCCCTAACCTTTTCAATTTAATTAATGTCCTCTTCCACTATCAAATTGACAAGGGTTAATTACCTTGAAATTCCTTGAAGTTTGTTCTATCTTCAATCACACCTCTTAATTTTGACAGTTATCATTTATACTCTTGATTTTTTCAAACTCACATCATTTACACCACTTATACCTAAAATACCCTCAAAGTTGAGATATTTGGTGTTTGAAAACAAAGTTTACTAGCCTCATCTTTTATTATCCGAACCAAACAATAATTTTTTTTATTTTGACATAAATCAAAAAACAAATTCGTTTATAGTAAAATATTTTAAAAACACAAAAAATAATCTAATTGGTAGTTCGAAATATTTTCTACCCTATTTTTTTTTTATTTCGAAAAAAATAGTCAATCAAAAACATTTTTTCATAAATAAAAATATAGGGTAAAATATTTTTTTTCAAAAAAACAATAATAATAATGCCGAAATATTTTTTTCGAACTACTAATTAGAGTAAAATATATAAAATAATTGTAAATTTTTTTTATTTTTATATAAAATTATTTTCCTGAAATAATTTTTATATAAAATTATTTTCCTGAAATAATTTTTATTTTTCTAAAAAAATAATGCCAATTTTTTATATATATAAAAATAGTAATATTTTATAATTGTTTTTTATATTTTACCTTGATTGGTAGTTCGAAAAAAAAATTCAGACTTATTGTTATTTTTGTTGGAAAAAAATATTTTAACCTACCTTTTTTTTTATTTATGCAAAAATGTGTTTGAGGGACTACTTTTTTTTTCATTTTTTAAATATTTTACTATAAACGAATTTGCTTTTTGATTTATACCAAAATAAAATATTAATGGCTTGTATGGATAATAAAAGATGAGGGTAGTAAACCTTGTTTTCAAACACCGACTATCTCAACTTTGAGGGTAATTTAGGTATAAGGGGTGTAAATTATGTGAGTTTGAAAAAATCAGGGCTATGAATGATGATTGTCAAACTTGGGGGATGTGATGGAAGATAGAGCAAACTTCAGGGGGTGTCAAGGTAATTAATCCTTTGTTAATTTGATAGTAGAGGGCGACATTGATCAAATTAAAAATATTAAGGGTTATTTGATAGGTGAGTGGGCAATCTGTTCATTTGATTAAACTTCATGATTTTGTGATAATAGCCCTTTTTTTAATTGTAAAAATATAAAGTCAATTACAAAATCTCAAACATTGAAGATAAAACTTGTATCTACAGTTACCTTGAAAATTGAATTCACAATCTGCAAGCCCTCTACCTCCATGTGACATTAATCTATCAGCTTTGGCGCCACAGAGTTATTTTTTTCTAGGGATGTGACAAAATGCGATGACCTCCTTGCGCTAACTAACGCAAATTCGTTTTCTTGCTAACTGACTAAGCCATAAGGAAGTCGAGTTTGCACCTTTTGATCTTGTGGTGGTACGATACCGAGACTACCTTACTTTTTTTTATCCATGTTAGTTAATTATTTTTTAATAAAATATAGGAAGAGATTCGTTATTTTAATACTGTAAATGTTATATAAGAGATTTATTAATTAGTTTTTGGTAATTTCAGCTTTTTTCTTTCTTTCTTTCTTATTCATATCAAAACTGCAAAAACAAAATCAGTTTAGATAAATTTGTAAATATTTATACTCTATTCGTAAATTTATTTATTTATTTATATATATATATGTATAATAACATCACTTATTTATGAATGAGTAGAAGTTCATAGACACCAAGTACATTGATTATTAGATATATATATATATAAGGGGGAAGCAGGTGAGAGGGGGAAGATGAGCATGAACATATCAGAGTAATTAGAACTAAATTTAAGCAATTGCTGCATATAACATATATCATAAATTAAAACAGATAGTTCGGTGACGGTTTGTAACCAATAGAATGATTCACAAGGACCTTCACTAAAGATCTTTGACAGAAAAGAAAATTAATCAAGAAATATATTATAACAAATATGAAATTACAATTGACTGAAAAGATAACTAGATATTAGAAAGATAGATTCAAAATTACAATAGACATAGATAAACGAACTTACAAGTGGACGTGCAACAATCCATCTGGGTTTGGAGGTTTAGTGATTCAGAAGAGGGGAGAGAGAGATTACAAAGTGAAAGGGAAAACTAAAACGTGAAACAAACCTATTACTATGACTGCTTATATAGAAAATAAAATGAGGTTACTGTGTGCTTTACACTGTTGACTTTTTGACTTTCGACACAAAGTATTGTTTGCTTTTACTGTTGTGATAGTAGTATGTCGGGTACTATTGAGCACTGTGTTTGTACTTTATATTTAGAATCAAAATAATTAACTTCTTTCCAAAGTGGTTCGGGAATGATGTCATTATCAGCACCATAATGTTCCCACCAATTTCCGAACCAGGTGAGGAGGTGACTCTTAAACTTGTGATCAAAGTTGATAAACCAAGAGTGACTATACGTTTCATTTTGAAAAAGAAATATTCTAAACTAGGCTTCCATATAGTCATAGTAGTTGAAAATCAACGAATTTTCTAATTTTCGGGTTTCAGAGGGATGTTTACCCCAATTTTTGACAGAGATGACTTGAAGAATGTAAAGCGGATGATAGATAATTTTACTAGGATCTTTGCGATTAGGGACTGGCTTAATAAAGACAGATTGTGTCTGATAGAGGATATCTCTATAGAATTGCAAGGTGTAACTAGGTGAATCATGAATCCAATGAAAGTTAGGGGGAAAAAAACTATTTGACTACTGCAATGGGATCATGGATATTGGAGAAATGAGGTTCTATGTAGAAAAGAACTTCACTTGTTTTGAATAAGTATTCAGATCGACCTGGAGGATTATATCTGTTGACTGGAGCAAGGGCATGGACTTGAAATGGATCATATGGGGCAATAAGAGCAATACTAAATGTAGGGCAAGGTCCAATTGGTGTTCCTAGGCTAGTGAATCTGTTGACTAAAGCTAATGAAGAAGAAGGTTCAATTTTAACTATGGGAGGGGGCCGGACTGGAGTAAGATCTCATCTGGGGCGTGGCTGGAGTCATCTATTTGCCATCTAAGTTCTCCAAGAATTCGCATGTGAGGAAATCTGGAATTGAATTGTCACTTCCACGTATATATTCGATATCAAATTGGAAAATACTTAAAATGGACTGCCATCGGGCAAAAACATGCTTAGCAACTATATTTTTGACATCTTTTTCTAAAACATATTTTGCACTTTTATAATCAACTCGAAGGAAAAAAAATTGATTTAAAATATCATCTTGAAATTTACTAATACATAAAACAATCGCAAGAATTTCCTGTTTAATAGTGCTATAATTACTCTGTGTTTTATTCCAAGCTCTAGAGTGCTAACGAACGAGTTGTTCTGGAGAAGTGGGGGTGACTTTTTGTTTTAAAATACCTCCGTAACCAATATTAGAGGCATCAGTTTCAATAATTTTGAAAAAGTTGACTGAAGGAATTCCTAAGTAAGGAAGAATTTTGACATATTTGTTAATGTCACGGACAATATTTGTATGAATATAAGTCCATGGAGGAGGATTTGACTGTAGACGATCGAATAGTGGTTCACATTGTTTTCGAAGATCTGTGTAAAATTTAGCAATGTAATTTAAAGAACCAAGAAAGCGTTGTTATTGGGTTTTATCAATGATTTGATCTGGGAATTTGTCCGCAAATTCTATGGACGGATTGATTGGGTGGAATTATCCCTGAGATATATCATAACCAAGAAATCTAACTTTTGTCTGAAAGAGCTTTACTTTGGAAGCGGAGATGACTATACCATTTTTTTTATGGTGTTAAAGAATGAATTAAGATGTTTTCAATGGGCATCAATGCTATTGAAAAAAATAAGGACATTATCAATATAGACTATGGAGAAATGACTAAAAGGATTGAAAATATCATTCATGATATTTTGGAATTCACTTGGAGCATTTTTAAGGTCAACGGGCATGAGATTCCATTCGTAGTTGCCAAAGGGTGTTGTAAATGCAGTTTTGTACTTATCTTCTTCGGCAATCTGAATTTGCAAGAATCCTGACTTAAGGTCAAATTTGGAAAAAAATGGTTGTTTGCCCTAATCGATTAATTAAATCTCTCTTATTATGGATGGGGTATATAATCCATTCAAGAACTTTATTAAGAGGCTTGTAATTAATGACTAGACGTGGTACACCACGTTCGATGTCTTAATTTTTTTATACATAAAATGCTGAACAAGACCAGGGTGATTTACTGTTACGAATGATTTTCTTTTGAAGAAGGTCGTGAATCTCCTTTTTACAAAATTCCAGAACTTCAAGATTCATTTGAATTGGGCGTGCTTTAGTTGGAATATCCTTATTAGTGAAAGATTTTATATAAGGGAGATTGACAATATGTTGCTTTCTGTGTACATCAGAACATATCTCTCGAATGAGTTTGTTTTCATAGGTTTTAATCTAGTCTTGAAGGGTAGAGTTTCTTAATTGGGTTTCAGTTCTTTTGTGAAATACTTCTTCTTTTAAAGAGTTTAAATGTTGTTCTTTATGGTGGAGGATGCAAATAGTTTTAGAAATTGAGCAATCAATGATGCTTTTGAGTTTACTAAGGGAAGATTTTTGTAAAAAAATAAATTTAATATTTTGACCAAAATGAGTTGTAGAGATACCATCATTATTTATCGTAAAAAATGGGTAAATGAGATATAAGAATGGAAGGCCAAAGATGACTGTATCAGTCATGTTTTTTACTAGGACAAAGGTTGTTTTGAAACAGGCATTATCCTGATAAATATGAGTTTTGGATAACTCATACCTGATTTGCATTGCACTACCATTAACGGAACTAAGTTTTTCATTCATTTTTTCATAGTATTTGCTAGGAATCGGGCCTTCTTGTATACAGTTAACATCAGCTCTAGAGTCAACTAGAACGATGACAATTTTTTGATATTCCTTGTTAATAACTAAGGTGACTTTTATCTTCCATTTTTTTGAATGAGATTCGATTGATTAGATTTAAACCATTGGTGTCTTCATTATTTTCGTTAAAGGGATTTGTGTTGTCATCATCTTCATTACTGTCAGAGGAAGATGAATCAGAAACTGAAAATTGGTGTGAAGTTTTGACTAGATATTTGAGTTGGGTGTGAAAGAGGGTTTTTATATTTTCATCCTTTAAAGTTTTAATTCTTGTTTAACTATGTTGATCTATGCTTGGAGGTATTGTATAGTGATTTCTTTCTTAGGAGTAAAACGTTCAAGAGTTTTATGAAGACTAAAATTTGGTTTGTTTATGGTAGGTGGTTGGGCATCTTTGTTTATTGTAAGTAATTTAGTAGGCTTTTGGAGATAAGAATTTTTTAAATCTAGGTCTTCAATTTTACTTATGAGGTCTAAAAGGAGATGTTGTTGTTCTTCCGCCTTAGTGAGGACACAAATGGTTTGAGATTTGTGACGATTAAGCATATTAAATGTCTTAGTACAACAACCGTCTTTACACCCAAAACTAATATCAGGTGAACTGGGATAGTTGGTAGGGGACTCAGAAGATGAGTTAGATGCAATGTCATTGTCACTAATATCACGTTCACTTGTGTGTTTTAGCTCAAGAATTGTATAAATTTGTTGCTTAGTTTCATCAGGAATATCCAGTTGATTAATTTTATTTTTTACAGGGCAATTTCTTGCATAGTGACCTTTCCTACTACACTTATAACATTTAACTTTTTAGATCAGGTTTATTATTCTTCTCGTGAGGTTTTGTTTTCCTCGTGTATTTTTCTTTCTTTCTAAACTTTTGTTTATCATAAAATTCATTATGCTGGAATTTTTTATTATTATATCTGTTATAATGACGAGTATAATGTTTTGGGAAAGTCTTTGAATGTTTTAATTTCTTTGTTTGCCGAGATGGTGCAATTGGGGGTAATCCGTATTGTTCACAGAGTGTTCTCATTTCATATTTAGCCTTATTTTTATCTTTACTGAGTTGGTTATTAATTTTCATATCTATACACATTTTGAGTCCAACTTTCTAGATTAGACTAATAATATTACCATAAGTTAGATTATCATATTTAATAACGCCAGTAGTATTACTCAGTTCTGTACGTATTTTATGAGAGGAAAGGCTGGGTAATCCATTTATAAATTTTTCTTTCCAAAATGGTTTATTACTATCTTCTCTTAACATGACACATGACAAGAAAGTATCTTTGTACCATCTATAATCACTCAGTGTAGGATATCTAAGGTTACTAAGTTGATCATGAATTATAGAGGCAACATCACCGGGTCTTCCAATGAAATGGTCTATAATTGTGTAAATTAACCGATTTACTCCATCAGGGAGTCCTAGACCAATTTCTTCATTAAAGATGGGAGTTCCGTTGTCTGTTTTTTGGACGGCTTGGGTTATATTGTCACGTGTTTCTTGGGTAAGATGTTTATCCCACCAAATTCTTAACATACCAGAAAATCCAGAGGTGAGTAACTCAACGATATCAGTTTGACTCATATTGTGATTCGTAAGGTAACTATTAGCCGTTATGGAAAGGTGATTTAACTTGTTTAGAATTTCTTGTTCAGATAGTCCATCAATATTCCATTCATAAATTTTTTTAGATGACACAGAAAATTGATTTTGGAAGATTTTTTCTTCATATTGAATATCGACAAGAATAGGTTGGGGATACCAATTTTTGGTAATACTCGTAGGGTTCATTGGTTGATGTGTGATTCCATTTAGCTCAAAGGCATTTTCTAACTTTCTTACTTCTTTATCGGTGTCTTCTTCGGAAGAGGTTTCAGAGTTATCAATATTGTTTTTAGAGTTAAAATTAAGAACTGTAAGTGATTTTTCCTCCTTGATCATTTGGATTTCTAGGGCTTTTAATAGTTTATCAATTTGGGCAGAGGGGTCACTTGTGCAAGGCTTAGACATAGTTGGGCGTTTTGAATGAAGTTTTATGAGTGAGGTATCAATTATTTTTGTAACAGGGGTAACAGAATCAAGTTTAGATCCGATTTTATCTAATTGGGAACCAAGTGTACTCAGATATTGGTTGGTGAAATTATTTTGTTCAATAATTTTTTTATTATCTGGGTCAGTGGTCGTTGGGGTGACTTTGAAAGGAGATGCTGATATTTCAGTTCCTAGGTGGTTGATAATTAGACTTTCCAAAAGAGGAAGACTGGAAGAAATAACAGTCTTATCCTATTTTATCCATTTTTGTTTTGTGAGAACATTAAGCTTTTGGTGGTAATTTTCTAAATAATCAAAGAAATTGATTTCAATCTGATCTTGTTTCATGAATTTTTCCCATTTTTTTGCAATCTTTGTTCGTTCATTATGGGTGTATGTGTCTCTATACTTTTGTCGTTTTGGCTTATTTTCTCTAGACTTGGCTTCGGTTTCTAATTTAAGAAGATCATAAGAAAATATTTTACTTAAAACACATAATTGAGGATTAACAGTATCAGTTTCAAAATCAGTTTGTGTTGGGCTATGGTTAGAAACTGAATCATCAATTTCAGGGACATAACATGGATTATAAACTTATTCATCCTTTTGAATTCCTTTTAATCTATGATCGCGTCTGGATCGGTGAATTAGAGACTCTATAAATTCTATATCATGGTTAGTAGTAGTTTCTCTATCGGTTCGGGGATTGAATATCTTGGATTTTGAACTAATAGAAGAGCAACTGTGTGTAGACCTGTCAAAAGTTAACTTAACAGTTCCATCAAGGAATTGTTCGACATGTTCAAGGTTTCGAACATCATTCTCAATTTTTGTTGGGTTATTTTCATTTTCAAGTAACCATTCATTTGGGAGGGAGACATCTTTCCAAGCAATTGTTTTTGGTATACGAATATTTGCATTAGAAGTGCTACTTTGAATTAAAAGAGTTTGGTCCTTAGGACTTTTGACTAAAACATGAACTAAATTGGTTTTCATAGTCTTGTAATAAATTCGGTAAATGAGGCTTAAAGGCTGGGCACTCGCAAACATGTCATAGCCCGAAGTTTTGATACTCAAAGTTAAAGCTTTTAGTATGTGAGGATCACTTAAACTTAACTTGAAATTAGGAGAACAATCAAAGTAAACCGAACCATTACACAGACTGGTTTCTATGACACTAATTAAGCTTTGATTCTAGTCGAGGAATCTGACATCTCTTAAACAGAGAAGAATGGATGCATTTTGTCCTAAAATGGTTAATGGATCTACTGCGACTTGAACTAGGCCAATATGGATAAAATTATATCATCTGGCGTGGTGTTGTTTAATAATATCTGGAGAAAATAATTGGCATTTTTCATGTTCTTTATTAATAGCATAGACTTGTTCAACAGTTTTGACTGTATATTCCGTAAAAAAGGTTGACTTAATGAAACTGGTTTTGTAAATTTGATTAGTGGGTATTCTAGGGATATTTCAATCACTGTGACCTTCAAGGTCTTTGTAGGTATGTTCTTCTTCATTAACTATGTCATTAATGTTTGTAATAGAAGGTAGGTTTGTCCTACTGGTTCGAGAAGATGAAGATCTAAATAATCTACTCATGGTTACTCTAGTTGTCAACTATTTCTGCAAGTTGTTTTGTTTGTTATCATGTTTTCCATAGTTTGTTGCATTTCATAACACATACCTTGACCCAACGACGTCACCGCTCATGCCCTAAAACGCCTACAAGCAGCAATTAGATGATATATATACGTATATTATGCATACAATGTCTATATGTTCTAACTTATGACAATAAAACTAATAGAAATGAAAGTGATGACATACAATGTTTGGTATCTTTAATTTTGCCAATATTATTAAAAATTGGGTAAATTATAGTTTCACCCCCTGTTATTTTGATATATTATAGTTTCATCCCTTTTTGTTTGGACAATTATAGTTTGACCCCTTCTAGTTTGGTTATTGGCTACACTTTCCCCCTACCTCATACTTCAAGCAAGGTCAACACCGGTCAAAGATGATGTCATCCCATTTTTAGAGGAAAAATAACTATGTTACCCCTCAGTTAATGAAAATATATTTTTGCCCTTCCCAAAAGATGTAGAAGGACCTTTTTACACTCATTTTTTATTTTTGAATGGACAAAATTCCCGTTTTGTATAAGTAAATACCTTATTTCTCCCTCTACTTTATCTTTCTAGCATTTATTTCTCTCTAAAATCCCCTGTCTCCCACCGAAAACACTGTTGTGTTTTCAACTTCCCTTGAGCCCCCAACTCAGTATTTATACAGGACAATAGAAATCAATGTCTTCAAGGAGAAGAGGTCCAACAACAGGCGAAACTTTCTCGGTAAAATTAGGGTTTCGGGGTCCTCCATTGTCGGAGAAAAGGATGTTCAGGCACAATCACACACGCTCGACAAGAGGAACTTGTTTTCTCACGTCAAGGGTGATATTGTGAAGAAGGTTTATCTCTCTACACGAGAGCAAGTTAAGGATGTCATTAATGGCAAGTGCGTTGGGCTCTGTTTTGACGGCGTCGAAGAAGAAGAAATTGCAAACTTCCATGGCTCATGCTACATAACTCTTATTTAGGCGTTCTTTAGCTCGTTGAAAAGTGACTTAAATCTCTTGAGTTTATACTCAAGAATCACTCAATTCGAAGCTATTTTTTCCGAGTTATGGTCGTTTGAATTGGCTGTTATTTTTCCCCTGCTGTATGCGCCCAACTTCGGCCCGAAATATCAAAATTCAATATTTAGCAATTCTTCGTATTTTCGGATGCCATTTGTTATTGTGGCACGTATATCGATATATAAGACATATTTCATGCCCGTTTTGCCCGTCGAAATGCATCTTTTGGTTCAAAATTTCATTTTTCTTCTCTTTTGAATAGGTAACAAACACAACTTCGGTGAATTAACCGAAGTTAGCTCGTTTTCCTCGTTAAGCTCTTGAAACACACTTAAACACATAAATCGCATAAAAATACCAAGTAATGTGATGATAAGACTTAACAACACCAAGTTAGGGACCTAGAATGTACAACATTCTGCTCCTATCAGGAAGGAGCAAGAACCAACAACATCCGAAGTCGGAAGATTCGAACCCAAGTGATTTAAAGCTTGTTGTGGTCACAACAAGACATAATCAAGGTATCGCTGTCGCGCATAGCGGTAGTCATGGTAGTGGGTTTGGGGTGTACTCAAATGGGTGGTGGTCCACTGAGCAAGGACAAGACCAACTCGACCTATAACCTGGTTGAGCAAATGTGGTTTCAATCAAACTTAATAGATTTTTTATTCACCATAGAAATAGAGAGTCCTGAAACGCTAGAGAGAGAAAGGGTATGTATAGAGAAAAAGTGGGCCAAGATAGTAGAAATGAAGACTTAGTTGTTTTAGGGGTATGTTTAGAAAGGGTAAATTAGTAATCTACAAAATCACTCATTTTTAGTATCGAAATTGAATAAAATGGCATGGATAATAAGGTAATTTACCATTCTCGGCAACTGGATTTTAACACGGAGGACTTAGAGGGGTCCTCCGTGTTAAAATGTAAAGACCCAGAAATGTGTAAGTATGGCTCGAGAATGTTCTAATTGCCAATGATTTTAATATTTTGACCTCCACACAGTGTATAACCAACCTTTCCATGCTAAAATGAGGTTGTGTCTGCAGTCTAATTCTTGTGAGCACTTGGTTATTTGAAATGGAAAGAGCTGTCAGAAGTGCAGACGCTCTAATCTATTTGGTGATGTGATAAGAACATATGTTCCCAATTTAATATCCACGAGAAGAAAATTTCAGACATGAACTGACTTGTGAGAATATTAGAGCTGGAACGATGCCCTCCTCTACATTCCAGGTAAGGTATTTTGGGCTCTTTTAAAGTCAGTTCTCTATTATTCTTCACGTTCACAATCACAAAGTGACTTCTCTGCTAGGCGGTGGTGTTGCTCTCCTGTATGCAACAAAAGCTCTGAAGAGCCTTCAAACTACAAATGGTGACCAGAAAAGAGGAGTCCAAATAATTGAGAATGCTCTTAAGGTCAGAATTCCCCAAGTGGTTAATTTTGTGATATTTTAATTTTCTTGATTGGTAGGCTCCTACTTCCACAATTGTTTCAAATGCTGGAGGAGATGGTGCTCTGGTTGTTGGCAAGATATTGGAACAAGATGATCTTAGTTTGGGTTATGATGCTGCCAAAGGTTTGTTTAGCTTTTCTTTTTTAAGTGTTCGCAATATTTTCCACCCAGCTAATTTTTTTGGTTTCCTGTTTGGACTTTAACCTTACAGATTTTTTATAGGAATTTTGTTTGTAGCAAGGACAATCTAAATCGCTAAAAAATTGTTACATCGTTCTGAATGATTTCAATGCACAATAAGATGTCCATTTAGAAATTGAGACTCAATGCAGTGATTCTGTTATTCTAATGTCACTAAATATAACTTTTGAAAAAATTTGCTCTATTGATGCTTCCACGAGGGTCTCAGCTCTTGATTAGGAATTTCCTAGTTTTGATTAGTTCCAATTTTAGCTCCTTTCCTTCTTTGAAAATTGCTGCTCGTTGATTGTTAATGGCTTCACCTATTTGTCAAATTATTCATTTTATTAATGCACTCATGGTGGCTTCTGCTAACCAGGTATATAAGTATGTTAACATGGTGGAGGCTGGGATAATAGATCCTCTCACAGCCTTAGTAGATGCTGCCAGATGAAAATCATGGTCTTTTATGTTACTATGTCAAGACTACAATAAAATTCAAAATTATATACTATATAAAATTCAAAATATATATATAACAGTCGAAAACAAACATATAAATTTCATATATTGATTTACAATATCTATCCTCAATAAAACAAATTAGACATTTTTGCCCTTCCGGTGAGATAATAATGTCGTGAAATTACCATTTTGTCCTCTGGTAACTTTTCTTTGCTATGACGTACCTGTACATTTTGTGAACACTAATACAAACCACATAATGACCATGCAATTGAAACTTGCAACATAAGACCATGTTCCTCCTCATATCATATCAGAACCAGAAACACCAAAAACAAAATAGAGCTTCAAAGGGACCACCCCATCCACAGCCATCCTTGCACCCTGTCTAAATCCAACAATATAAACCACAGTATAAATAATTTCTAACAAATTTCAGAAAATCAAACAAGTCAAATTAAAACTAGTTTTAATAAGATTTCACATAATTTTAGATAAAATTTTAGAATTGAAATACAATGAAAAGAAAAATATAAATTACGATATTATGTATTAAATATCTATGCATATAAAAATATAAAAGCATATTTTCTTATTATATATGCACACAGACTTGAGTATATTAATTGGAGTCCAGTCATGGTAGGCAAAGGTGTCACTTAATAGAGAGAAGAAATAAAAGAAGCTATTTCTAATTTTCTTTGAGCTCATATCCTCTATTTAATTTTCTTAAATTATGGATTCATGTGAATTAAGCTCTTCCATCTATTATTTTAGAACACGTTATTAATACGAGTCTCTACCAATTTGAATTAATGTCTTACTAGACATCCGGATGATCAGTTGGTTAGACTCGCATTAATAACGCGTTATAAAAAAAGATGAAGATAATATAACGGAAGAAAGATCCACGAAGAGTTGTATATAGTTTCATCTATAATTTTAGAACACGTTATCAACACGAGTCTCTACCAATTTGAGTTAATGTCTTACTAGACATCCGAATACTCAGATGATTAGACACGTGTTGATAACGCGCTATAAAAAAAAAAGATGAATGACAATATAATGGAAGAAAGGGATCTAGGATCCACGAAGAGATGTATGTAGCAACGAGAGTGTTGTTCACTTCTCATTCTATTTTGCACAAACTGGATACATCTGCATACATATTTATAGCCAAAGATAGAGCAAGTGGCCATTTGTTTCCGCACCAAATTCTTAGCTGTAATCCACTAAGTGGACCCTAGAGGACTTAGGCGTAATCCACACTTTCCCTACATTAGTCACTTAACCTACATTATTTGCTTTACTGTCGGTGGGAATTTTCGATTCTTATCTATATATATATATATGATTATTCCCACAAACATTCCCAAAGGTTTGGCCTATTTTCACATGGATCTTCTCAAAATTGAGTATTTCCGATCGCACTCCAATTAACAGTCATTCGTTAAAACTAACGGTTTTGTGGTAATTTACTATATTGTCCCTTATTTTATTTTAATAAAATTTCAAAAAATATATAAAATTCGAAAAATAAATTAAATTCAAAAATAATATATTAAATTTTGAAAATATATATAAAATTCAGAAAATTAATTTTTTTTTATAAATTTTGAAATATATAGATAAATTTCAAATATATATATAATTCGAAACAAATATATAAAATTCGAAATATATATATATATAATTCAAAAATAATATATTAATTTCGAAAAAAAATATAAAATTTGGAAAATATAAATAAATTTTGAAAAACATAGATAAATTTCAAAAAATATATATAAAAATCGAAACAAATATATAAAAATCGAAAAATATATATATTTTGAAAAACAAAATTCAAAAAAATATTTAAATTTAGAAACATATATTGGTAAAATATTTCTAATGAAGTGAAAATTAGTGAATTTCTTTTATATATTTTTTGAATATATATATTTTTTTTTCAAAATATATATATTGTTTCAAAATTTA
Source organism: Cornus suecica (assembly GCA_963922005.1). Taxonomy (NCBI): domain Eukaryota; kingdom Viridiplantae; phylum Streptophyta; class Magnoliopsida; order Cornales; family Cornaceae; genus Cornus; species Cornus suecica. Next base: position 96,066,439 of record OY998238.1, read on the forward strand.
TAAAAAAAATCAAATTTTATATATATTTTTTAATTTTATATATTTTTTGAATTTTATAAAAAAAATCGAATTTTCTAAATTTCTTTTGAATTTTATATTTTTTTTTCGAATTTTATATATATATTCACTTTAACATATAAAATTTGATAAACTCTAAGGGCAACATGGACATTTTATAGCAACTTAACGGCGTCAACACGGAGGGGGTGTTTACGGTAATATTTAACTTCGAGGGGGTGCGTATAAAAATAGGCCAAACCTCCGGGAGTGTTTATGGAAATGACCTACCAAGTTATTAATAACCTACAAGAATAAAAAAAAAAATTAAAAATGGTATAAACAAATGAAATCTCATTTTGACTAGTGATTATTATCTCTCTTCAAGTACACTCTTAACTATTGTGTTGAGAAACTTACTTTCAAGTAAACCTGTTAATGAATCGGATTTTGATTTGAATTCGATCCAATTAGTTAGATATGGATTTAAAATAAAAGTTGATAATCCGATTAGGATCCGAATCCGATAATCCAATTTCTAAATAAAATTGGATTTGAATTTATGCTAATTCGATCTGAATCATATAATATATATATATATATATATATATATATATACATTTAGAACTATAACTATATATAAAATTAATTGTTAATTATTTTATTATTTATTAATAATGATTGATCAAGTATATTAATATTTATCAACATATAAATGTTGAATATTAAATGTCGTATACTTAATATATATAATTATGTTTTTAGTTGTATATGGTACTTAGTATCTTCAATTATGTTATAAATTTTGTTTCTTATTTGACTTTTATATTTGTCATATATTATTTTATTTTTAGTGTCATAAAATAATAATAATAAAAAAAATCTTTATTAATTTTATTTTAAATTTTTTTATAATCGGATCGGACTATCGAATCAGAGATTCGAATATCAAAGATTCGGATATGGATTAAGGAATAAAAAATTCGTCGGATTATCGGATCGGATCAGATTATGCTTATCAGATTCGGATCAGGATAGATCCGATCCGTTTACAGGTACTCTCAAGTATGCTTTAACTTACTCCCTCCGTCCCAATTTAATTGTCCACATGTATATATATATATATTTATTTTTCTTACAGAAAAAACATCAGTACCAAACATGTTTCTTGTTCAGACAAAAAACATAACACATATTTTTGTTATGCTTCAACTTACATTTTTTTTACAGTTTGTATACATTTTTTAGTTGCAATTTTTCTCTAAATTATGTTATTGTTTATGCAATATTTACAAGATAGTTGATTTCATTAAAAAAATTAAAAGTAAAAACTAATTTTTTTACTAAACATACTTTTTGTTTTTTATTTTTGTTTATGAAAAAAATCAAAATTTAATAAATAAGATTTTACTTTCTGTTTCTCTTACAGGAATCAAAAACGTAATTCCACTTTTTCGGAAAACGAAAACAGAAAATATTTCTTGTTAGTAAACATGTCCTTTATTACATATCCATTGCTTTTAAAGGGGCAAGTGGTGAAAATTTAGGAAGTACCAACACTCTACTTGGAGTGGCATGGTAATATCACACACGAGAGCACGGTTCAAACATGTAAAATATGTCAAAAAGTGTTATACAATTTTATTTTTTAGTTGAACATGGCGCTATAACGACACATTTTAAACACTTTCAAAAACACAATAGGACTTTTAGAATTATATTTGGTAAAAACATAATTTAATGCAAGTTAAATAGATTAAGGACTAATTAGAATTTAATTTAAAAAATATGTCTAAGTTTTAAATTACTAATCGTATTCATAATTTATGTGGATAAAAGGAATAAACTTTTGTCTTTATATATGATAAAATAGTATAACAAAAATGAATAATAAAAATTTATGGAAGTTGTGGGTGTTTAAGTTTGAAAGAAATTATGAAAATACTCTCACGTCTCAAAAAAACTAAAATTCAAAATATATATATTAAAGTCGAAAACAAACATATAAATTTCATATATTGATTTACAATATTTATCCTCAATAAAACAAACTAGACATTTTTGCCCTTCCGGTGAAATAATGATATCATGAAATGACCATTTTGCCCTCTCATAACTTTTCTTTGCTATGGCGTACCTGTACATTTTGTGAACACTAATACAAAACATATAATGACCATGCAATTGAAACTTGCAACATAAGACCATGTTCCTCCTCATATCATATCAGAACCAGAAACACCAAAAACAAAATAGAGCTTCAAAGGGACCACCCCATCCACAGCCATCCTTGCACCCTGTCTAAATCCAACAATATAAACCACAATATAAATAATTTCTAACAAATTTCAGAAAATCAAACAAGTAAAATTAAATCTTTACCTTCTTAAAACTTCATAACTAGGTTTTAATAAGATTTCACATAGTTTTAGATAAAATTTTAGAATTGAAATACAATGAAAAGAAAAATATAAATTACGATATTATGTATTAAATATTTATGCATATAAAAATATAACAGCATATTTTCTTACAGATATATTAATTGGAGTCCAGTCATGATAGGCAAAGGTGTCACTTAATAGAGAGAGAAGAAATAAAAGAAGCTATCTCTAATTTTCTTTGAGCTCATATCCTCTCTTTAATTTTCTTACTATGAATTCGTGTGAATAAGCTCTTTCATCTATTATTTTAGAACACGTTATTAATACGAGTCTCTACCAATTTGAATTAATGTCTTACTAGACATCCGGATGATCAATTGGTTAGACTCGTATTAATAACGCGTTATAAAAAAAGATGAAGATAATATAACGGAAAAATGATCCACAAAGAGTTGTATATAATTTCATCTATAATTTTAAAACACGTTATCAACACGAATCTCTACCAATTTGAGTTAATGTCTTATTAGACATCCAAATGCTCAGATGGTTAGACTCGTGTTGATAACGCGCCATAAAAAAAAGATGAATAACAATATAATGAAAGAAAGGGATCTCGGATGATGACAATATAATGGAAGAAAGGGATCTAGGATCCACGAAGATATGGTATGTAGCAAAGAGAGTGTTGTTCACTTCTCATTCTATTTTGCACAAACCGGATACATTTGCATACATATTTATAGCCAAAGATAGAGCAAGTTGCGACCAAGTGGCCATTTGTTTCCGCACCAAATTCTTAGCTGTAATCCACTAAGTGGACCCTAGAGGACTTAGCTGTAATCCACACTTTCCCTACCTTAGTCACTCAACCCACATTATTTGCTTTACTGTCGGTGGGAATTTTCGATTCTTATCTATATATATATATAGGGTTATTTCTACAAACACCCCCAAAGGTTTGGCCTATTCCCACATGGACCTCCTCAAAGTTGAGTATTCCTGATCGCACCCCTCAATTAACAGTCATTCGTTAAAACTAACGATTTTGTGGTAATTTACCATATTGTCCTTTATTTAATTTTAATAAAATTTCAAACACCCCCAAAGGTTTGGCCTATTCCCACATGGACCTCCTCAAAGTTGAGTATTCCTGATCGCACCCCCTCAATTAACAATCATTCGTTAAAACTAACGATTTTGTGGTAATTTACCATATTGTCCTTTATTTTATTTTAATAAAATTTCAAAAAATATATAAAATTAGAAAAAAATACAAATTTTGAATTTTTTTTATAAATTTTGAAAAATATAGATAAATTTCAAATATATATATAATTCGAAACAAATATATAAAATTCGAAATATATATATATAATTCGAAAACAATATATTAATTTCGAAAAAAATTATAAAATTTCAAAAAATATATATAAATTTTGAAAAACATAGATAAATTTCAAAAATATATATATATAAAAACCGAAACAAATATATAAAATTCGAAATATATATATGTTTTGAAAAACAAAATTCAAAAAAATATTTAAATTTAGAAACATATATTGGTAAAATCACACACGAGAGCACGGTTCAAACACGTAAAATATGTCAAAAAGTGTTATACAATTTTATTTTTTAATTGAACATGGCGCCATAACGACACATTTTAAACACTTTCAAAAACACAATAGGATTATTTTAGAATTATATTTTGTAAAAACATAATTTAATGCAAGTTAAATAGATTAAGGACTAATTAGAATATAATATAGAATTTAATTTAAAACATATGTCTAAGTTTTAAATTACTAATCGTATTCATAATTTATGTGGATAAAAGGAATAAACTTTTGTCTTTATATGTGATAAAATAGTAGAACAAAAGTGAATAATAAAAATTTATGAAAGCTGTGGGTGTTTAAGTTTGAAAGAAATTATGAAAATACTCTCGCTTCTCAAAAAAACTAAAATTTTGGTCACCCGATATCTAAAATGTTGGCACATGACATTCATATTTTACTACTGCATTATTTTTTTAAGGGTTATTATTGCAAAACCTCCCTAAGGTTTCACCAAATGATCAGATTACTCTCATACCTATCAAATAACCTTCTAACCTTTTCAATTTGATCAATGTCTTCTTCCACTATCAAATTGACAAATGATTAATTATCTTGAAACCCCTTGAAGTTTGCTCTATCTTCAATCATACCTCTTAATTTTGACAATTATCATTTATACTCCTGATTTTTTCAAACTCACATCATTTACACCACTTATACCTAAAATACCCTCAAAGTTGAGATATTTGGTGTTTGAAAACAATGTTTACTAGCCTCATCTTTTATTATCCGAACTAAACAAATTTTTTTTTTTTTTGACATAAATCAAAAAACAAATTCGTTTATAGTAAAATATTTTAAAAAAACAAAAAAAAAATCTAATTGGTAGTTTGAAATATTTTCTACCCTAATTTTTTTTATTTCGAAAAAAATAGTCCCTCAAAAACATTTTTTCATAAATAAAAAAATAGGGTAAAATATTTTTTTTCAAAAAAAAAATAATAATAATGCCGAAATATTTTTTTCGAACTACCAATTAGGGTAAAATATATAAAATAATTGTAAAATATTTTTATTTTTATATAAAATTATTTTTCCGAAATATTTTTTATTTTTCTAAAAAACTAATGCCTATTTTTTTATATATAAAAATAGTAATATTTTATAATTGTTTGTTATATTTTACCCTGATTGGTAGTTCGAAAAAAATATTTTAGCCTACTTTTTTTTTTTTTATGCGAAAATGTGTTTGAGGGACTACTTTTTTTTCATTTTTTAAATATTGTACTATAAATGAATTTGCTTTTTGATTTATACCAAAATAAAATATTAATGGCTTGTATGAATAATAAAAGATGAGGCTAGTAAACCTTGTTTTCAAACACCAACTATCTCAACTTTGAGGGTATTTTAGGTATAAGGGTGTAAATGATGTGAGTTTGAAAAAAAATAGGACTATGAATGATGATTGTCAAACTTGAGGGATGTGATTGAAGATAGTGCAAACTTTAGGGGGTGTCAAAATAATTAATCATTTGTTAATTTGATAGTAGAGTGGGACATTGATCAAATTAAAAATGTTAGGAGTTATTTGATAGGTTAGTGAGCAATTTGTTCATTTGATTAAACCTCAGGGTTTTGTGATAATAGCCTTTTTTTAATTGTAAAAATATATAGTCAGTAACAAAATCTCAAACATTGAAGATAAAACTTGTATCTACAGTTACCTTGAAAATTGAATTCACAATCTGCAAGCCCTCTACCTCCATGTGACATTAATCCATCAGCTTTGGCGCCACAAAGAGTTATTTTTTTCTAGGGATGTGACAAAATGCGATGACCTCCTTGCGCTAACTAACGCAAATTTGTTTTCTTGCTAACTGACTAAGCCATAAGGAAGTCGAGTTTGCACCTTTTGATCTTGTGGTGGTACGATACCGAGACTACCCTACTCAGTACCTTACTTTTTTTACCCATGTTAGTTAATTATAAGCAATTGCTGCATATAACATATATCATAAATTAAAATAGATAGTTCGGTGACGGTTTGTAACCAATAGAATGATTCATAGGGACCTTCACTAAAGATCTTTGACAGAAAAGAAAATTAATCAAGAAATATATTATAACAAATATGAAATTACAATTGACTGAAAAGATAACTAGATATTACAAAGATTGATTCAAAATTACAATAGACATAGATAAACAAACTTACAAGTGGACGTGCAACAATCCATCTGGGTTTGGAGGTTTAGTGATTCAGAAGAGGGGAGAGAGAGATTACAAAGTGAAAGGGAAAACTAAAACGTGAAACAAACCTATTACTATGACTGCTTATATAGAAAATAAAATGAGGTTACTCTGTGCTTTACATTGTTGACTTTTGGTGCAGAGTATTGTTTGATTTTACTGTTGTAATAGTAGTCTGTCGAGGTACTATTGAGGACTATGTTTGTATTTTGTGCCGACGATTTACTGTAGCAAAAGTCACTATTCACTGTTTTTGTCTTTTTGTGCCGATGATGACTTGACTTTCCTTAACCTTTCTTGACTTCTTGACTTTACCCTTCTAATCTTTGGACAAATCAAAGGGATCTTAGGTATCTTGATACGAACGATATTTTGACTCTGTGGATGAACATTCTTCGTCTTCACTGCTGGAGGCACCTTCAATTTGAGCGAGGATTTTCTTTATTTTTTCTTTTAACTTGGTTTTTGATGACGATGACTTTTTAAAAGATGACTTGTTGACTGTTTCTTCCGCAGAAGAGCTTGACTGAGCAGTTTCTTTGACTTGTGTGGAGGGATTGATCTGGAGGGGCTGAGAACATGACTTTGGGAACTCTTCTTGAACTTGTTGTATGATGCGATCAATTTTGAAAGGATCCCACCATTTCGTGAAATGGTTTCTTTTGACTGTACAATCCTTATCTGCAACACTGTATTGCCATTTAAAAATCCAGGGGACTTTATATTTTTTGGCAAAAAGCAAGAGGACTAGAAAATGGTTTTCATGGGGTGGGACTTTATATTTAAAATCGAAATAATTAACTTCTTTCCAAAGTGGTTCGGGAATGATGTCATTATCAGCACCATAATGTTCCCACCAATTTCCGAACCAGGTGGGGAGGTGACTCTTAAACTTGTGATCAAAGTTGATAAACCAAGAGTGACTATATGTTTCATTTTGAAAAAGAAATATTCTAAACCAGGCTTCCATATAGTCATAGTAGTTGAAAATCAACGAATTTTCTAATTTTCGGGTTTCAGAGGGATGTTTACCCCAATTTTTGACAGAGATGACTTGAAGAATGTAAAGCGGATGATAGATAATTTTACTAGGATCTTTGCGATCAAAGACTGGCTTAATAAAGACAGATTGTGTCTGATATAAGATATCTCTATAGAATTGCAAGGTGTAACTAGGTGAATCATGAATCCAATGAAAGTTAGGGGGAAAAAAACTGTTTGACTACTGCAATGGGATCATGGATATTGGAGAAATGAGGTTCTATGTAGAAAAGAACTTCACTTGTTTTGAATAAGTATTCAGATCGACCTGGAGGATTAAATCTGTTGACTGGAGCAAGGGCGTGGACTTGAAATGGATCATATGGGGAAGTAAGAGCATGGACTTGAAATGGATCATATGGGGTAGTAAGAGCAGTACTAAATGTAGGGCGAGGTCCAATTGGTGTTCCTAGGCTAGTGAATCTGTTGACTAAAGCTAATGAAGAAGAAGGTTCAGTTTTAACTATGGGAGGGGGCCAGACTGGAGTAAGATCTCCTCTGGGGTGTGGTTGGAGTGATCTATTTGCCATCAAAGTTCTGCAAGAATTCGCAGGTGAAGAAATCTGGAATTGAATTGTCACTTATACGTATATATTCGATATCAAATTGGAAAATACTTAAATTGGACTGCCATCGGGCAAAAATATGCTTAGCAACTATATTTTTGACTTCTTTTTCTAAAACATATTTTGCACTTTTATAATCAACTCAAATTAAAAAATTTTGATTTAAAATATCATCTTAAAATTTACTAATACATAAAAAAATTGCAAGAATTTATTGTTTAATATTGCTATAATTACTCTGTGTTTTATTCCAAGCTCCAAAGTGGTAACGAATGAGTTGTTTTGGAGAAGTGGGGGTGACTTTTTGTTTTAAAATACCTCCGTAACCAATATTAGAGGCATCAGTTTCAATAATTTTGAAAGAGTTGACTGAAGGAATTCCTAAGTAAGAAAGAATTTTTACATATTTTTTAATGTCACGGACAATATTTGTATGAATATAAGTCCATGGAGGAGGATTTGACTGTAGACGATCGAAGAGTGGTTTACATTGTTTTTGAAGATCTTTGTAAAATTCAGCAATGTAATTTAAAGAACCAAGAAAGCGTTGTAATTGGGTTTTATCAAGGATTTGATCTGGGAATTTGTCCGCAAATTCTATGGATTGATTGATTGGGTGGAATTATCCCTGAGATATATCATAACCAAAAAATCTAACTTTTGTCTGAAAGAGCTTTATTTTGGAAGCGGAGATGACTAGACCATTTTGTTTTATGGTGTTAAAGAATGAATTAAGATGTTTCCAATGGGCGTCAATGATATTGGAAAAAATAAGGACATTATCAATATAGACTATGGATAAATGACTTAAAGGATTGAAAATATAATTCATGATATTTTGGAATTCACTTTGAGCATTTTTAAGAAAGGGCATGACATTTGTGGCCAAAGGGTGTTGTAAATGCAGTTTCGTACTTATTTTCTTCGGCAATCTGAATTTGCTAGAATCCTGACTTAAGGTCAAATTTGGAAAAAAATGGTTATTTGCCCTAATCGATTAATTAAATCTCTCTTATTATGGATGGGGTATCTAATCCATTCAAGAACTTTATTAAGAGGCTTGTAATTAATGACTAGATGTGGTACACCACGTTCGATTTCTGAATTTTTTTGTACATAAAATGCTAAACAAGACCAGGGTGATTTACTGTTACGAATGATTTTCTTTTGAAGAAGGTCATGAATCTCCTTTTTACAAAATTCCATAACTTCAAGATTCATTTGAATTGGGCGTGTTTTAGTTGGAATATCCTTATTAGTGAAAGATTTTATATAAGGGAGATTGACAATATATTGTTTTATGTGTACATCAGAACATATCTCTCGAATGAGTTTGTTTTCATAGGTTTTAATCTGGTCTTGAAGGGTAGAGTTTAAATATTGTTCTTTATGGCGGAGGATGCAAATAGTTTAGAAATTGAGCAATCAATAATGCTTTTGAGTTTACTAAGGGAAGATTTTTGTAAAAAAATAAATTTAATATTTTGACCAAAATTAGTTGTAGAGATACCATCATTATTTATTGTAAATGGGTAAATGAGATATAAGAATGGAAGGCCAAAGATGACTGTATCAATCATGTTTTTTACTAGGACAAAGGTAGTTTTGAAAAAGGCATTATCCTGACAAATATGAGCTTTGGATAACTCATACCTGATCTGCATTGCACTACCATTAGCGGAACTAAGTTTTTCATTCGTTTTTTCATAGTATTTGTTAGGAATCAGGCCTTTTTGTATACAGTTAACGTCAGCTCTAGAGTCAACTAGAACGATGACAGTTTTTTGGTATTCCTTGTTAATAACTAAGGTGACTTTTATCTTCCATTTTTTTGAATGAGGTTCGATTGATTATATTTAAACCATTGGTGTCTTCATTATTTTCCTTAAAGGGATTTGTGTTGTCATCATCTTCATTACTGTCAGAGGAAGATGAATCAGAAACTGAAAATTGGTGTGAAGTTTTGACTAGATCTTTGAATTGGTTGTGAAAGAGGGTTTTTATATTTTTATCCTTTAAATTTTTAATTTCTTGTTTAACTATGTTAATCTCTGCTTGGAGGTCTTGTATAGTGATTTCTTTCTTAGGAGTAAACGTTCAAGAGTTTTATGAAGACTAAAATTAGGAGTAAGCTTTTGAAGATAAGAATTTTTTAAATCTGGGTCTTCAATTTTACTTATGAGGTCTAAAAGGAGATGTTGTTCTTCTGCCTTAGTGAGGACACAAATGGTTGGAGATTTGTGACGATTAAGCATATTAACTGTCTTAGTACAACAACTGTCTTTACACCCAAAACTAATATCAGGTGAACTGGGATAGTTGGTAGGGGACTCAAAAGAGGAGCTAGATGCAATGTCATTGTCACTAATATCACGTTCACTTGTGTGTTTTTGCTCAAGAATTGTATAAATTTGTTGCTTAGTTTCATCAGTAATATCCAGTTGATTAATTTTATTTCTTACAGGGCAATTTCTTGCATAGTGACATTTCTTACTACACTTATAACATGTAACTTTTTAGATCAAGTTTATTATTCTTCTCGTAAGGTTTTGTTTTCCTCGTGTATTTTTCTTTCTTTCTAAACTTTTGTTTATCATAAAATTCATTGTACTGGATTTTTTTATTTTTATATATGTTATAATGGGCGAGTATAACGTTTTGGGAAACTCTTTGAATGTTTTGATTTCTTTGTTTGCCGAGATGGTGCAATTGGGGGTAATCCATATTGTTCACAGAATGTTCTCATTTCATATTTAGCCTTATTTTTATCTTTACTGAGTTGGTTATTATTTTTCATATCTATACACATTTTGAGTCCAACTTTCTAGATTAGACTAATAATATTACCATAAGTTAGATTATCATATTTAATAACGCTAGTAGTATTACTCAGTTCTGTACGTATTTTATGAGAGAAAAGGCTGGGTAATCCATTTATAAATATTTCTTTCCAAAATAGTTTATTACTATCTTCTCTTAACATGATACGTGACAAGAAAGTATCTTTGTACCATCTAAAATCACTCAGTGTTGGACATCTAAGGTTACTAAGTTGATCATGAATTCTAGAGGCAACGTCACTGGGTCTTCCAATGAAATGGTCTATAATTGTGTAAATTAACGTATTTACTCCATCAGGGAGTCCTAGACCAATTTCTTCATTAAAGATGGGAGTTCCGTCGTCTGTTTTTTGGATGACATGGGTTATATTGTCACGTGTTTCTTGGGTAAGATGTTTATCCTACCAAATTCTTAACATACTAGAAAATCCAGAGGTGAGTAACTCAACGATATCATTTTGACTCATATTGTGATTCGTAAGGTAACTATTAGCCGCTATGGAAAGGTGATTTAACTTGTTTAGAATTTCTTGTTCAGATAGTTCATCAATATTCCATTCATAAATTTTTTTAGATGACACAGAAAATTGATTTTGGAAGATTTTTTCTTCATATTGAATATCGACAAGAATAGGTTAGGGATACCAATTTTTGGTAATACTGGTAGGATTCATTGGTCGATGTGTGATTCCATTTAGCTCAAAGGCATTTTCTAACTTTCTTATTTCTTTATCGGTGTCTTCTTCGGAAGAGGTTTCAGAGTTATCAATATTATTTTTAGAGTTAAAATTAAGAACTGCAAGTTATTTTTCCTCCTTGATCATTTGGATTTCTAAGGCTTTTAATAGTTTATCAATTTGGGCAGAGGGGTCACTTGTGCTAGGCTTAGACATAGTTGGGCGTTTTGAATGAAGCTTTATGAGTGAGGTATCAATTGTTTTTGTAACAGGGGTAACAGAATCAAGTTTAGATTCGATTTTATCTAATTGGGAACCAAGTGTACTCAGATATTGGTTGGTGAAATTATTTTTTTCAATATTTTTTTTATTATCTGGGTTAGTGGTTGTTGGGGTGACTTTGAAAGGAGATGCTGATATTTCAGTTCCTAAGTGGTTGATAACTAGACTTTCCAAAGGAGGATGACTAGAATAAATAACAGTCTTATCCTATTTTATCCATTTTTGTTTTGTGAGAACATTAAGCTTTTGGTGGTAATTTTCTAAATAATCAAAGAAATTGATTTCAATATGATTTTGTTTCATGAATTTTTCCCATTTTTTTGTAATCTTTGTTCGTTCATCATGGGTGTATGTGTCTCTATACTTTTGTCGTTTTGGCTTATTTTCTCTAGACTTGGCTTCGGTTTCTAATTTAAGAAGATCATAAGAAAATATTTTACTTAAAACACATAATTGAGGATTAACAGTATCAGTTTCAAAATCAGTTTGTGTTGGGCTATGGTTAGAAACTGAATCATCAATTTCAGGGACATAACATGGATTATAAACTTATTCATCCTTTTGAATTCCTTTTAATTTATGATCGCGTCTGGTTCGGTGAATTAGAGACACTAATTAAGCTTTGATTATAGTCGAGGAATCTTGCATCACTTAAACAGAGAAGAATGGATGCATTTTGTCCTAAAATGGTTAATGGATCTATTGTGTCTTGAACAAGGCCAATATGGATAAAATTATATCATCTGGCGTGGTGTTGTTTAATAATATCTGGAGAAAATAATTGGCATTTTTCATGTTCTTTATTAATAGCATAGATTTGTTCAACAGTTTTGACTATATATTCCGTAAAAAAGGTTGACTTAATGAAACTAGTTTTGTAAATTTGATTAGTGGGTACTCTAGGGATATTTCAATTACTGTGACCTTCAAGGTCTTTGTAGGTATGTTCTTCTTCATTAACTATGTCATTAATGTCTTTAATAGAAGGTAGGTTTGTCCTACTGGTTCGAGAAGATGAAGATCTAAATAATCTACTCATGGTTACTCTAGTTGTCAACTATTTCTGCAAGTTGTTTTGTTTGTTATCATGTTTTCCATAGTTTGTTGCATTTCATAACACATACCTTGACCCAACGACGTCACCGCTCATGCCCTAAAACGCCTACAAGCTCACCAAGGGACTTAATATTTGCTTTTTCGATTTACGGGGAGGTGACACCAACAGACAAGAGAAAACAAGATCGGAACAACAACAAAGCAACAATTAGATAATATATATACGTATATTATGCATACAATGTCTATATGTTCTAACTTATGACAATAAAACTAATAGAAATGAAAGTGATGACATACAATGTTTGGTATCTTTAATTTTGCCAATATTATTAAAAATTGGGTAAATTATAGTTTCACCCCCTGTTATTTTGATATATTATAGTTTCATCCCTTTTTGTTTGGACAATTATAGTTTGACCCCTTCTAGTTTGGTTATTGGCTACACTTTCCCCCTACCTCATACTTCAAGCAAGGTCAACACCGGTCAAAGATGATGTCATCCCATTTTTAGAGGAAAAATAACTATGTTACCCCTCAGTTAATGAAAATATATTTTTGCCCTTCCCAAAAGATGTAGAAGGACCTTTTTACACTCACTTTTTATTTTTGAATTGACAAAATTCCCGTTTTGTATAAGTAAATACCTTATTTCTCCCTCTACTTTATCTTTCTAGCATTTATTTCTCTCTAAAATCCCCTGTCTCCCACCGAAAACACTGTTGTGTTTTCAACTTCCCTTGAGCCCCCAACTCAGTATTTATACAGGACAATAGAAATCAATGTCTTCAAGGAGAAGAGGTCCAACAACAGGCAAAACTTTCTCGGTAAAATTAGGGTTTCGGGGTCCTCCATTGTCGGAGAAAAGGATGTTCAGGCACAATCACACACGCTCGACAAGAGGAACTTGTTTTCTCACATCAAGGGTGATATTGTGAAGAAGGTTTATCTCTCTACACGAGAGCAAGTTAAGGATGTCATTAATGGCAAGTGCGTTGGGCTCTGTTTTGACGGTGTCGAAGAAAAAGAAATTGCAAACTTCCATGGCTCATGTTACATAACTCTTATTTAGGTGTTCTTTAGCTCGTTGAAAAGTGACTTAAATCTCTTGAGTTTATACTCAAGAATCACTCAATTCGAAGCTATTTTTTCCGAGTTATGGTCGTTTGAATTGGCTGTTATTTTTCCCCTGCTGTATGCGCCCAACTTCGGCCCGAAATATCAAAATTCAATATTTAGCAATTCTTCGTATTTTCCGATGCCATTTGTTATTGTGGCACGTATATCGATATATAAGACATATTTCATGCCCGTTTTGCCCGTCGAAATGCATCTTTTGGTTCAAATTTTCATTTTTCTTCTCTTTTGAATAGGTAACATACACAACTTCGGTGAATTAACCGAAGTTAGCTCGTTTTCCTCGTTAAGCTCTTGAAACACACTTAAACACATAAATCGCATAAAAATACCAAGTAATGTGATGATAAGACTTAACAACACCAAGTTAGGGACCTAGAATGTACAACATTCTGCTCCTATCAGGAAGGAGCAAGAACCAACATCATCCGAAGTCAGAAGATTCGAACCCAAGTGATTTAAAGCTTGTTGTGGTCACAACAAGACATAATCAAGGTATCGCTGTCGCGCATAGCGGTAGTCATGGTAGTGGGTTTGGGGTGTACTCAAATGGGTGGTGGTCCACTGAGCAAGGACAAGACCAACTCGACCTATAACCTGGTTGAGCAAATGTGGTTTCAATCAAACTTAATAGATTTTTTATTCACCATAGAAATAGAGAGTCCTGAAACGCTAGAGAGAGAAAGGGTATGTATAGAGAAAAAGTGGGCCAAGATAGTAGAAATGAAGACTTAGTTGTTTTAGGGGTATGTTTAGAAAGGGTAAATTAGTAATCTACAAAATCACTCATTTTTAGTATCGAAATTGAATAAAATGGCATGGATAATAAGGTAATTTACCATTCTCGGCAACTGGATTTTAACACCGAGGACTTAGAGGGGTCAAATTATAATTGTCCAAGCCCAAGGGGTCAAATTGTAATAAATCCAAACAACAGACGGTGAAACTGTAATTTACCGGAATTAACTCTAGTAAGTCGAGAATTTACAGACTCCGTTCCTAATCGGAGGTTAAATGGTTTTAGCCTTAAACCCTAGCTCAACTCCGACTCTGTATAACCTCTCTCTGTGTGCGTATCTGTGTGTGTTTAACGGCCATGTACCGAGTCGTTGCTTCCTTAGCTGGTTCATCATTCAGGTCTTCTACTTCCAAGAAACTGGTAAACCACTCCATCTCCGTAAACACTTCATTTCTCATCTTTCCTTCATTTTCTGTTTGGTTCCCTGGAAAAATACCTTCAAAAATCATAATTAGGGTTTAAGGCCGTGTACTCACATCACAAACACAAACACTTTGAGCCTTCATTTTCTCCTCAACCAAACAGACCATGTAGTCACATCACAAACACCTGGACTGCAACATTAAGTTTTCACACATTGTCGATTAAATTGAGCAAATTGATCCGAAAATGCGTTGATTTATTTGAGTCTTGCATTTGCTTTAGATGGGTTTGAATTGAATTTTGATGTATTTGTTTTGCTCACTCTTTTGGATTGGAAAGTTATCAAGTAGGGTTTTATGTAGTAGAAACTATGGTGCCAAGGATATCAGTTTTGGGACCGGAGCTCGGGCCGCCATGCTTTGGGGTGTCAATGAGCTTGCTGAAGCTGTCAAGGTCACAATGGGGCCAAAGGTAGTTAAAATGTCTCTTCTTCATTTCCTTTCTATTTGCTTGCGTTTCAAAGTAGAAGTATGAGGATTCAAGTTCCTGTTTGAATTAATATAAAACATATACTACATTATATAAATTTACCATTCTGAGGAACTCTTAGCTATGTCCCCAAATTTGTTGCCTGTTTCGAGAATCAACTTTTAATGGTGGTAACGTTATTAGTTGTATACGATCTAATAATAAGTACATTGTGTCAGAATTAAGGAATTCGGATTTTTAGAATTCTTTTATTTAACACTGTGTCTACTATTTAGGCAGAATATCCTACCCATTTTTAGTAAGAAATTGAAAGAAACCTCAAAAACAGAAGAAGGGAGGGAAAGTGCGGCAGAAACAGGTGTAGAGATAGAAACTTCAAAATGGAAAGTGGAATAAGAACCATTAGACAGAGGGTCCATAGAGACTAATCATTATGGGGGCAATGTTTTTGTTCATTTTGTTTGATCTTTGTAGTACTGTTTTGGCTTGTAAGTTGAATTGTGGGTAGTTTCGGGGCCTGGTTTTTTTCTTAACCTGCGCCACCTGCTTCCTTGCCATGATGTTGTCCGAGAAGAAACCAGAGCTGGACTGTTATGAATTAGTCAGGACTTGAGGATTTTGAATTGTCTTGTTGCTGATTTATCTTCTTCAGAAGTCAGAAGAGAAGCCGAAAGACTTAGAACCAGGCACATAGCCATTAAGAGATCAGTGGGGGGCATAGACAGAAATTTTTAATATTATATATTTATAAAATTATAGAAAATTATAAAAAAAAATCTCCCTATAACAATAAGATCAGTCGCTACTTAGAACAGTGTCTGTAGATCTTTGAAAACTGGCTCTTTCATTATGTTTAAGCTGTCACCTAATTCTTCATTGTAGGTGATTTAAATCTTACTCCACAAGTATCACGATGATCCAGAGAAGCAGCAACATATAGCTCCCAACTAATTGGCACCTTTTCTTTCCTTAATTCAGGGTCGTAATGTGATTATTGAGAAAAGCCATGGGCATCCTAAGGTCACGAAGGATGGTGTAACTGTAGCCAAAAGCATCAGCTTCAAGGAAAAAGCTAAAAATGTTGGTGCTGATCTTGTAAAGCAAGTTGCAAATGCTACGAATACTGCTGCCGGATATGGTAAATTCTTTTTTATTTCTGTACTTTTTTATCCTGACATACCCAAGCCTCATTTGATTTATCAAAAATTCCATTTAGACCACATGTTATATATATATATATATTTGTTTGCTTTAGAAGTGAAAGAAAGTAGCTGAAGTGTTCACTTGGCGTACGTACTTTGATTTTTTACTATTTAGTCTTCTTTTGAAGTAGAAAACTCTACTATATAGTCTTGACCTTTTGAAGTAGTTTCCAAAGCACATCTATTTGTTTATCTAAGAACACGATAGTTTATTTAGTCTTGATCTTTTGAAGTAGTTTCCGAAGCACAGCTACTTGTTATCTAAACAAGCGACATTTTATTCACCAATCTTGTGAGTAACTATTGCATGTGATTAATGCGATGTAATGCATAAAATTAAGAGTAGTTAGAATGAATTCATTTTCATGCTACATCTTATTTAAACATCGTGTAGCATTCCATTGGTCAGATATAAATTTTTTTATGGTTCTGTTTCTTTGATTGTAATGGCTTTTTTGACCTCACGTGAGTCGATGTGAGGAAAAATCATTGGATCCTTAACCTTAAACATCTTTTCCATTGAGGAGTCAAATTTGACAATTATATTTCTCTCAACTATATTCTTATATAATTAGCTACACAAAATGGGGAGCTTTGGTAGCAGTCTCATCAAGTGTTGTTGCTTTTATACTGTCATATATGCACTAGTAGCAGATATTGGTGGTATAAAAGTCTGATGTTGCATTTCTTCCTCAAATGGTATTCTGGTGCTTCTTCCATAATTCTGTTGAATTAAGCATCAATGTTTTGCTGGGATTTGAAATATTTATCATGAAAGAATGGTTATCGAAATAAAAAAGATCCATTGCGAAATATTTTATGACAGAAAATATCTATTATCTGGTTGCAGGTACCACTTGTGCCACAGTCCTGACTCAAGCAATATTCACTGAAGGTTGCATGTCAGTAGCTGCTGGAGTAAACGTGATGTATTTGCGTAGAGGTGTTAATATGGCTGTCGATGCTGTTATAGCTGACTTGAAGACCAGGGCACAGATGATAAGCACACCTGAAGAAATTACACAGGTAATCAGATTACTAGCAAACAAGTTATTGCCTTCTTATTGTTGCATTTAGTAAGGGACAGTTCATTTTGGAAAAGAATCTATAACGCTCTGTCGAATCGGATTGCGGACAAACCAGAGATTGCCTTCTTGTTGTTGCATTTTGGCAGGGACAGTTCATATTGGATCTGAATATAGAACGGTCTGTTGAACTAAACAGGTGTGTTTGGAACTCAGAATTTTTTGGGGGTTCATGTTATATATATAATTACAATAAATTTAAGATACAGAGAGGAAAGAAAAGAATTAAAGTTTGAAGTAGATGGAGAAACATGATATAGATAAGGAAGGAGTCATTACCGTGCTTTCGTGTACTTTGCTTTTGTCCATCTATTATGTTTTCCCTCTTAGGTGGCTACTATTTGTGCTAGTGGTGAGCGTGAGATCGGGGACGGGCAATGGAGAAAGTTGGAAAGGAAGGAGTCGTTACCGTTGCTGTGAGCATATTTCTGTCTTACATTCATATTGGTCAATCAGTGTATAAAGCTTAAGAAAATTCTAACTTGAGGAATATGTAGGATGGAAACACTTTGGATAATGAATTGGATGTGGTGGAGGGCATGAAGGTAGCCAGGGGTTATATATCTCCATATTTCATTACCGATGCAAAGACCCAGAAATGTGTAAGTATGGCTCGAGAATGTTCTAATTGCCAATGATTTTAATATTTTGACCTCCACACAGTGTATAACCAACCTTTCCATGCTAAAATGAGGTTGTGACTTTGAAGTCTGCAGTCTAATTCTTGTGAGCACTTGGTTATTTGAAGCTGTCAGAAGTGCAGACGCTCTAACCTATTTGGTGGTGTGATAAGAACATATGTTCCCAATTTAATGTCATCTAATTATGTCACATATTGCCCCTTTAATTTATTATGGAGCTCTTGTTATTTATTTGATATTGCGACTTTCAACTCAGAAAATTTGAAAAATGTTGATTTTGCATGTAGAATCCCCTCATCCTTATCCACGAGAAGAAAATTTCAGACATGAACTGACTTGTGAGAATATTAGAGCATCCTTACCTGGAACGATGCCCTCCTCTAGATTCCAGGTAAGGTATTTTGGGCTCTTTTAAAGTCAGTTCTCTATTATTCTTCACGTTCACAATCACAAAGTGACTTTTCTGCTAGGCGGTGGTGTTGCTCTCCTGTATGCAACAAAAGCTCTGAAGAGCCTTCAAACTGCAAATGGTGACCAGAAAAGAGGAGTCCAAATAATTGAGAATGCTCTTAAGGTTCTATCACTTGTCAGAATTCCCCAAGTGGTTAATTATAGTTCCATATTTTGTGATATTTTAATTTTCTTGATTGGTAGGCTCCTACTTCCACAATTGTTTCAAATGCTGGAGGAGATGGTGCTCTGGTTGTTGGCAAGATATTGGAACAAGATGATCTTAGTTTGGGTTATGATGCTGCCAAAGGTTTGTTAGTCTAGATGCCACAAGATATTACTTTTCCTTGCAACCCCCTTACGTGTCAATACGAACTTGGGAACTGGAACTTCAATAAGCATCCAAATATTTAGCTTTTCATTTTTGCCTCAAGTTAATAGAAGTGTTCGCAATATTTTCCACCCAGCTAATTTTTTTGGTTTCCTGTTTGGACTTTAACTTGGAACAGGTTTTATACCCTTAATACTCGAACAGAATTTTTATAGGAATTTTGTTTGTAGCAAGGACAATCTAAATCGCTAAAAATTTGTTACATCGTTCTGAATGATTTCAATGCACAATAAGTTGTCCATTTAGAAATTGAGATTCAATGCAGTGATTCTGTTATTTTAATGTCACTAAATATAACTTTTGAAAAAATTTTGCTCTATTGAACGTCAACTGATGCTTCCACGAGGGTCTCAGCTCTTGATTAGGAATTTCCTAGTTTTGATTAGTTCCAATTTTAGCTCCTTTTCGTCTTTGAAAATTGCTGCTCGTTGATTGTTAATGGCTTCATCTATTTGTCAAATTATTCATTTTATTAATGCACTCATGGTGGCTTCTGCTAACCAGGTAAGTATGTTAACATGGTGGAGGCTGGGATAATAGATCCTCTCAAAGTTGTCAGAACAGCCTTAGTAGATGCTGTCAGGTGAAAATCATGGTCTTTTATGTTACTATGTCAAGACTACAATCGTTCGATATATCAAACAATATATGGTCTTTGTTTGCAGTGTGTCGTTGCTATTGGCATCCACGGAGGCAACTGTTGTGGACCATCCGGGAGAGGTAAACCAGCTTGCAAATCGAATGCCAAATATGGATGATATGGCCTACTGATTTCGGTGACAGAATTAATTTACAGATAGTGATGCTGAACTAGTAATTCATACCATTTATGAAGAAGATTAGAGTTGAGGCTTTCATTCTTTTCCTGAGTTTTGCAAATTTAGAAACAGAGAGAAAAATGAAAATTGTGGGAGAGAGCTGATATGTTTGCGATTGTATTTTTATATCAAGTGTATGGTCCAATTGTTGCGTAGTTGAAGTCAGTTTGAGATGATACAAGTGCAAACATTGTAGCACCATACCATTGTTATGGAAAATAGACAGCTGATTATATTACAGCAATGTAAACACCACTTTTTATACATTGTTATTACACTGAATTTTCTATGCCCCTCTTTTTATTCAAAGAAAAAACAACAAAAAGATATTAAAAATATATATATATATATATTGTTTTTTTTTATATTACTGGACCCAACCTTACGCATCGAGGTTCTAATGGCCCAAGCCCAGAAGTTAGTCAGCTTAGCTAATTTGCCAAGCCTGGAACTCAAGTTAATTAACCACTTAGAATCGATCCATGACTGCTAAACTAAAAGAGTTCGCAAACCTTTCTTTACCCGCTTCAACCAATCTTAGCTTCCACAAGCGCCAACATTTTTCGTGTATGTATATAATATATATACACTGAATAGTAACTATAAGATCTCTGGGGGTGTGTATATATATATATATATGTATGTATATATACACAACAATAATCTCTTGTTCACTTTGGACACCCATGAACAAGAGAGATAAAACATCCCACATATACATATAAAAATCAATCATATTTAAGGGCGACTGTATCAATATATGGACTCAATGTTTATATCAATTGTTATATGCTTTGATTCATTTAGTGTCACAAATGATTCTAATACAAACAATCTGAAATCTATGATGATACAATTGATAATGCCAAGGGTTCAAACCTCCCTTCAATAGTCCCTTCATGCTCAAACTTGAGCTCCTGTCTCTCCCCAGCTTCCTCAAGAGCCAACTTTGCCATATCATCACCACATTCACTAACAAACCCTTGCTTGCAATGCAAGCCATCCCCGTTCGACTCCTGCATGGCCCATGCAGCACTGATGTCCTGCAACGGTACGTGGTGATGATTATTATATTGCGTCCCACCGGCGATATAAGAGTCTGGATTGATCATCTGATCGTTATAACTCATTTGATTATACGGATTATTCAAAAGCTCCACGTTGACACCGTCACAATTCAACGTGGACTCGATGTCATGAGTCTGTTGTTGTTGTTGTTGTTGTTGCTGTTGAGCCGCCTGAGCGCGATGAAGCGAAAGTTGATGGAGAACAATGTCGAGCTCGGCTTTACTATATTCGATCTGTCTCTGTAACTCGCATATTATTCTATAACAACCGCCAACAGGGTCCGAGGCACGGACGTCAGATTGGAAAATGATGGTCCTCATGGCTAGGTCTTTCTTAGGTTTCTCGAGTTTACGAATGATTTTTGTGATATTGCTTACGCCGAACAATTTATGGGCGTTGAGGAACTGTTTTTGACGATCATGAGGGAAATAAGGGGCGAGAATGCAGTCCGGCGCGCACTTTCTGCGCTGGTATTTACATGCAGCACAAGCTTGGGTGCCATTGCCCCTTGGAATGCTCATGTTGTGTGTCTTTTTTGGGAGGGTGTGGGTCAGATATCGGCTGCGTTTCCGGCGGGGGAGGTGGTGGTTTTCTTTTGTTTGTTTGGGTGTGTTTTTTTATTTTCCTTTCTTTTCTCGAGAAAATGAGGTTTGATGGGAGATGGGGAGAAATGGGAGGAAGGACAGAGTAACAAGATTAGTTAATTAATTAAAAGAGAGAGAGAGAGAATTAGAGATGTGATTAGCTGAATTTAGATTTTACTAAAAACTATAATTTTGGTCTTTGTAATTCGCATGTGGAGTCTGTTAATAGGAAGTGTAGGTTTGAATTTTGTTTCTAATTTTCTAAAAATAGTCACTGACCATGTAAATGATTGTTATATTTAGTAAAATAATGCCGGGAAAATAGATGATATGTTACACGTACTCGTCTGGGTATATATAAAGATTTTTCTTTGTTCAAAAGTACTAAATTTATAACTTTGACACACATATGAACAGAAATCATGAATACTATTCAAATGTATCTACGATGGCTTTCTCTCTCATTTTTCATGGGGAAAATATAAAAAACGACAATTTTTGGAGCTTACAAATGAAAATTTTTAAAAAGTAATTTGAAAAAAATGTCAATGAGCAAAAATATATATGAGAGAGAAAAAAAAGACAAAATTGGTCCATAAAATCCTTTAACTCATAATCTTCGTGTAAGATTTATTTTTCACTATGTAAACCTTTTTGACTCGTGATGTTAAACTTTTGGATTTGGAGTGTAAAACTTTTATTTCACCTTCATGTGGTAAAGTTTTTATTTCATCACGTAAAACTTTTATAAGTCTTGGGGGTATTTCAGTCCTATATTTATAACAACTTGTCAAATTTATAATTATTTTATTCAAAATTATATATTTTTGAAATTATTTTTATTCGTTGACATTTTTCTTAAATTACTTTTTGACGTTGTCGTTTTTGTAATATAGGCACCAAAATTAATGTTTTTAATTTTTTTCCTCTTTATGAACAAGTCCTGATGAAGTGCTGAACTAAATCAAAAGGAAATAGAAGATGTTTTACCACTATATTTTGGAAACTCTTCTTCTATGTTCTAATCTTGTGTCCAATTCGAATTAATCCCGCTTTTAATTTCGGCGTGACATTTTCACTATCAGACCAACTCAATTAGATTAGATCCAATTATTATGTAATTTTGTAAGTATTCTCAATCAACAACTACTTTGAAGAAACTTAAAATGACCCACCATATTGATCAAAATTTTCTCTTCCCATAAAAAGGAGCTAGGTATAAAACAAAGCCATTTGAAGTGAGAATCATAGTATAGTGTGATTATTATTTGCGGAGTGATATTTGCACCGAATACATAGACATAATTATTCGATTTATATGATAATGTCTATCTTATGCATGAGTGCCGGACCCAAATATATTTATGTATATATATCTAACTGTTCATAAAAATTCGGTGTCTCTATTCTGCCTTGGTGCAAATAAAATGTTTCTTTTTATTTTGGTTGAGTTTACTGATTAGATAGTGAAAATTTACTATAACAATCGTAAAATCACTGGTTGAATTTGAAACAAGCTAGGTGGGCAAACTGCAAACTAATATTTCAAGGATTAGATTTATCTCTAATTTATTATCATAGTTAAAGTAAATCTTTAGATAGTTAAAGATTTGTTTTTTTTTATTGAATATTATCATGGCAAGGTTACAAAATCATCTTTCAATGATCGTTTTTTTTTTTTTGCTCTTTTATTTGTTAATTTTGTTTTGGTGTTGGTTTTAGTCTTCCAAAGGAAGGACCTTTTCAAAAACCAAAGGAAACTGGTCCTAGTAAATTCTATGTTTCTGTAGTTGTAAACTTGCCATCTCTCTCTCTCTATGGATAAAGTGCACAAAACAGTCAGATAGAGACAAACAGAAAATACATATATATGTATATATATATATATGGGTAAAGTGCACAAAACACATATGATGTTTCGATTTTGTGCAAATAACATCCCTCCGTGTTTCTAAACACCCCTGAAGTATCAAATCTGTGCGAGTTGACCCCCTCAAGCTGAGTTCCGGTGCTTGAGGTGTTAAATTACTTAAATACCCTTATATTTATATTTTTGAAATTTAAAGAAAATATTGATATATACAAAATACCATAAATGACCCTTGCCTAAAAACGACGTCGTTTTGAGAACTCTTCTCTCTCCTTATGCTCTGCTGCTTTGAGCCTCTCATTCACTACCTCCATATGATGAACTGTCCCACGACACTGCTGCTGTAATTCGATCACCTTCTTCATCATCGAACTCATCTCTCTCCTTAACATTACTATAGACAAGAAGAATTTACATTTCAAAGGAACACATAAAACCCCCAAATTCAAAATTGATTTACAATATTGATTTCAAGTTGTATTTGAGGGTTAGGTTCAAGGTTGCTATCTTCAAAACCCCCAAATTCAAGCCCAAGATTAAATGTGATTTGAAGTTTCCTTTGGCTTCTTCTTCTTCTTCTACTACTTTTCAACCTACCAAGTGTGACTACACTTGGTAATTCTCCCCATTTCCTATCTGCCCATCCATTATCACCCACTTCTTCTTTATTTTGCTAACTATATTCTTTAGTTCTATTTTTTTGTAGAGAGAGAGAGTGAGAAAGAGAGGATTTTCCAGAAAAAAAAAAATTAAAAAAAAAAAACCAAATTGAAAGAGGAATGGAGAAGGCTTGATGTCTTACCAATTTTGTAGAGAAAGAGAGAGGGAGAGGGATATATAGCATACCAGATTCGTAAGTGATAAATAGAGGTTGAGAGAGAACAAAAATGGTGCCCTATGAAAGGAATGAAAGAGGGATTAGGGTTTGTGGAGTGGAGGATGTAAAGTTTATAAAAATTTCATATAAGAGGGTATTTTCGTAACTGGTCATGGGTATTTTAGGCATTTAAGTAAAATTCAATCACGTTTTTCGCACATGACCTATTTTTGGCCGTAAAAGTGATCGGAGGGTTAACTCGCACAGATTTGATACTTCATGGGTGTTTAGAAACACGGAGGGATGTTTCTGTGCACTTTACCCATATATGGGTGTGGGGTTGAGGAGAATCTGGTGTTATTATATATATATTTATCATTTCCTTTCCCATGCCAATGAAAGGACAAGTGCCAAACACCACCTCCCAATTTTGCCAAAGACTCTCATTGACCTAATAACCAAACAATATCTCCACAGATTTTGCTTCTCTCACTTACCTTTTCATATAAAGTTTACCTACAACTATCTTTATCTCATGCTATGATCATAGCCTAATCATACCTTTGCTGATTAAAAAAAATTGCACATGATTGCACTTGATTACTCATGACATAACTCTCTCTTTCTCAGAAATAAATTTTTATTTTGGAAATTGATTTTATACCCAACTGACTATGTATAATGACATTTCATGAAACTCTCATCCTAATTAACTCAAGAAATTTATTATATATATATGTATGTATGTACAGTTTTTGTGTTACATGAGTGCTTTAAAAGGTTAAAACTTATCAATGTAAATTACAACATTGACAAACAAATATTAAAATAGAAGACATCCCCATCATATTGGCCTCTTATATGGCCATCAAACTCTGATCCTTCCTTCGGACTGAGTCCCACTTTGTACCCACATCTGGGGTCAAACACAGCATAGCTTTATGTTTTGCATAGAAATATATAATTAAATAAACAACACATCTAACCATGGCCACATATAGATAGATAGATAGATACAGAGACACTTGCACATCTATACAGACACCATTTCAGGAATCTTGTCATAAGAGAATCCTATGCTCTTGTACCCCTCAACAATGACCCGTCGTATATCCCTAAACCCCATCACATGTGCATATTTTATATTCCTCAAAAATTTATTATTTATTTGTTCTTATGGTAGATAGAAAGGATGGACTTGTTTAGATTGATTTTTTAAATATTATTTTTAATTTTTTGAAAGGAAAAATTATTTTAAATGGTATTTGATAAAATTTTTAGAAAAATTCTAAACCTTGGAGGAATATTTTTTTAAAATGGAAGTATTCTTTTCTTCTTTTGCGTAAAGACAAAAACAAAAGTTAAAGACAAAAACAAAAGTTAAGTTATGTCAATCAAGACCATAGTCTTAATATTATGGATCACTTGTAGTATTGTCAATAGAGGAGTCTCGATGAGATGCTAATTTGTCTATTTTAATATGCAACACATTATGATGGTTTTAAATCTCCATATATACTATACTATATATTCAAATACTCCATATATATATACACACATACATATTAATAGATGATACGAAGTGATTCTATATAACACTAGTTTTTGTGCAAGCCTAAGGATGTGTTCCAAACTTGTACCACAGGGACCATTCAGCATTAGATGAAGTGGTACCAAAAAACATACATCAATTAAAGAGATAAAATTTCATTTTCGATAGTGGATTGGCATACAAAATTATGTATATACCAGTCAAATACCAAACTATTCCTAAGATAGACCTATCATCACACTGACCACTACTTTTATGCATAAATAATTTAAATGAATTGCAAAATCAATGTCCTCAGAGTTAGATTGATCCTTCTTAACCACATACTATACATGTAAATTTGGGTAAGAATGAAATTAATCAATATTAGATGGAGAATTGGAGAGTAACTATTTTGCACGAAACCTTTCTAATTATTTTGCACACAGCAACTTCCCTCTAACAGCATAAGAAAATTACATCCCAAGTCAATAAATAATCCACACCTTAAATCAAATATTTAATCTCATCAATTTACATACAAATTCAAAATGCTGAACACATACGTAGAAAAAATGATAAAGAATGTCCGAATTTATATTCCAAGAAGTCATATAAATAATAGTTCGTGGGATGTCATTTTGAACGAGTATCCTGAATTAGTTGGAAAAAAGTGCAACACTCAATTATTGGAAAATATAAGGGTAAAAGCACCGGACACCCGATTATCAACCATGAACAGCAGATAATAATAATTAATGGAAATAACAAAATTGGTGAGTTTTTCTTCCATTTCCAGGTTCATTTTGGTCGAACCGGTAGAGTTTAAATTACAAAATTTTGCTTTCAAAGAAAAAGCCCTAATTAAAAGAAACATACATAAAATATTCATATAATTACTAGAACCAGTTTACTTTTGTTTTTGAAAAGGTCCTTCCTTTGGAAGACTAAAACAAACACCAAAACCAAATTAACAAATAAAAGAGCAAAAACTTGAAGAAAAAAAAAAGTGATCATTGAAAGATGATTCTCTAACCTTGCCATGATTTTTGGGTATGATTTTGATTCTCATGAGAAGGAGTGTTCATGCAATTACCAAGACCAGCAATATTGAGAATGTCACTATGAGAGAGTGGTCTCAACCCCAAGAAGTCCCTTGTCATACCATCATTTCCACCACTTTCACCAGCCCTATTTAGATAACTGGTTGTTGCAGTCTTTGAAAGGCTCACATTGAAATCACCATCTTTCTTGGAACTCAACATGTCACCAAATGTGTCTTCAATGGAGGACTCATCAAAGCCATTTGGAGAAGACAGTGTATTCATCATATCTTGAAGAAGAGAAGGACTACTTGTACATGAAAAGTGGTCCTTACTGAGACTAGTACAAGAAGGCATTGCAGCTTTATTCCCAAAAGGAGCCAATCCATGGGCAAAACCAACATGACCCATCTCTTCACAAGTGCCCAAATTGAGTCCAAAACCAGTTGTTGCATTGTGGGGCCTCATTTTGGTGCTCATGGTTGCACCAATCTGAGCTGCTTTTTGCAGCAATGCAGTGGCTGACATGTGTGGGGAGGCTGTTGGATAGTAGGGTGGAAGGTTGGGTCCAAGACTAGGGTTAGGGTTTTCATGGACTTTTGAATCTTGGGTTGGTGTGAATTCTTGATTTGAAGCCCTTGTGGTGAAGATTGATGAGGTGGGGTCCATAGGTGGTGGGCCTGGGAAAGCTAGCCATGGTGGGATTTCTGACCTTATGCTAAAATTCTGTTGCTCCTCTTTCATTGAAAATGCATGGTAGTTCTCAATATTGAGTTGATGAGGTTGAGCTTGAAGGTTGAGATGAGATGAAGAAGTGCCAGCTTGAGTAGAGATAAATGGATTTGGATTTGGATTTGGTGTAATTGATCTTGCACTTTCCTCAGCTAAAGCATCACAGAATGCTCTGTGGGTGATGAAACTGTCCCTCCTGTTCAAACCCCAAAAAAGAATCACTTTATCATACACACAAACAAACAAACATAACCAAAACCATCACAAAGTGCCAAACACAATGCAGAAATATTCTGCTTTTCTCTCATCTTTTCTAGCTTGTTCTACCTTCCTTTCTTGGGCTAAGGTCTTACATTACAAAGGGCTTTTTCTACCATTGGAAATATGGAGCTTTAATCACGTATACAATTAATAATGTCTTCAATTGAATTTCTTTTTTTATTTCTTGGTTTGTGAGTATTGTGCTTTAATGGGTACTTAGGTTTATGAACTTTTTGAAGAAAAAATGATAGGGATTGGGGGTCCAAGGTCCCTTGTCAAACACAGGTGCACAAATACTCTCTTTTCTCTCATCTTTTCTAGCTTTTCCTATCTTCTTTCTAGGGCTAAGCTCTTACTTTGAAAAGAGCTAAGCACCATTTGGACTATCCAGCAATTAGATATACGCATTCTTACCCCGAATTCTCTAAGTCATTTAATCAAATATATAGTTAATAAAGTCTTCAATTATTATTATTATTATTTTAGGTTTCTGAGGTTTGTAAGTATTATTGTGCTTTAATGGGGACTTAAATAAATGGACTTTTTGAAAAAATGATGGGGGATTTGGGGCAAGTTAGTTACCTAGAGAAAAGGGTTCCACAATCACATCTGTACTCTCTAGTGCCACAGGTCTTGGAATGAGCTTTCCAATCTGATTGAACAGCATAGCGCTTGGAGCACTTGTCACATTTCCACTTCTTCTCACCATGCTTTCTGCAAAAGTGCTTCTTGATCCCAGTTAGGTCACCCAAAGCCCTAGAAGGGTCATGGTGGACACAGCCTTCTTCTGGGCACACATACACCTTCTTCCTCACCTCTTTGCTTGTCCTCTGCTTCAGCTTCCATGGAAGGTTGTGCCCTCTTCTGTGGAGCTGCAGATTTTGATCCCTCTGAAACCCCTTGTTGCAGATCTCACATATGAACCTGTTTGTGGCCATCAGAGTCTTGGGTGACAAAGCTATTACTTCTGCATCTGGGTCTGATCCAAAATGAAAAAAAATTGCAACCCATTTGAGAAAATTTAATTTCATTACAACCCATATGAAAAAAAAAAACTGAAAATTAAATATTCTCAAAAAAAAAAAAAAAAAAAGGTTTAAACCTGGGTTGCCTGGGAGGTTTCTTTTTCTCTTGAGGGGTTGAGTGGGGCTTTGATTTGTTGATGGAGGAAAGTGGTGTAGAGGATAGGCAGGGGCATGAGTTTCAGCTCTGTTGGCTGAGGAGAGAGTACTTGTTTGATTATCATTTGAAGCAGAAGTCAGATTTGACATGTTCTCAGCTTCCACTGCTACTGATTGTTGTTGTTGTTGGAATATCAGACCTTTCATCATCTTATTCCTGTATAAATTAATTATGGTTGCATCATATATATATATATGTGGTATAGATCTTAAAACTTGTTTTTGTGTGTGTGTGTGTGTGTGTGTGATGGGGATGTGAGATTTAAAGACAAAATTGAAACTACAAAAAGCTAAAAATAGGAGAAAATGAGAGAGAGAAAGAGTGACTGTATTTGGATACTTAAGGTTCTTCTTTGAACCCCAAAAACTTAAGCTGCCTCTTGTGATGGTTTCTTCTTGCTTTGGCCTCAACCCAAGAGACAATTTTTGTTTTTTCTCTAACAAAAAATAAAGAAAAGGAACAGATATATATATATATATATATATATATATATATATAGAGAGAGAGAGAGAGAGAGAGAGAGAGAGAGAGAGAGAGAGGGAGAGAGAGCTAACTGAAACTGAAGCAAACAGTGCAGCCACTATCCACCTTCATGTTTCACACTGATGCATGCTGCTTTCTAAAACCAAGAAAAGCCAATTATAAACCATACAAATAAACAAGAACTAGCTCTTGTGTGAGAGAGAGAGATGTGGATGAGAAGGGATGCCTGTGTAATCTGTAATGTTGTCAAAACCAGCCAAACGACAACCCTACGGCTATCCCTGACGTGCCCTTTGTTTCTTCTTTCTTATCTCTTTTGTTTTCTCTCTCTCTCTCTATAAAACAGTGTTCTCTTTTTTTTCTTTATTATTGTGTTTAGCTTTTTCACAAAGTCCAATTTTCTGCTTAAAGCTTTTCCTTAATGCCCACAACCTTTCCCTTCATGTAACTCATAAAAGTCACCTTGTAAAAACACATCATTTGATTTCTTTATACATATATATATATATATATATATATATATATATTCTATATGTGTTGGGATTTGTATGTTTTTTTTTTTGTGTGTAATCAAATGGTTGATAGACCAGGTAGGCCTTCCTCAGCTTTTTACATTTACAGTACATGATTGATGCATTGATTCAATCCTAACAAAGCTGATCAACCCTAAAAGTTGATTTATCTAATTATTTCTAGTTTACAGTCCTAAAGTAAAAGTCAATTAATTAAGTATATAAAGCAACAAGAAAAGAGTTCCAATTTTTTAACATTTTACACTATGCTTTTAAGTCGATAAAAAATAAATCTTGTAGTGGATCCACATGCTGCTAAACTTTTTACTTTAACTATTCACTTTGTGGGAGGGGTTTTGAGATGGAACCAAAAATTATATCTATATGCCTATATCTAATCCTTGTAATATTAGTTTACTGTTTGCACATAGTAGAGCTGGTGATTTTGAGTTTATTAAAAGTAGTTGTTAATTGAAAAAATGTCACAAAATTCGACTTTAATCTTTTTTTTTCTATTTGAGAAAATGTCATGCCCTAAAAATTTTAATTATGACTAACTCGAATTGGACACATAATTAGAACAACGAAGAATATTTTAAATGAGTTTCCAAAATATATATATAGTGGTACAACATCTTCTATTTGCTTTGATTTAGTGCATCACTTCATCAGAAGGACTAGTTCATAAAAAAAATGAGAGAAAGCTATTATTGATAGTGGGAAATCACCATAAAGAAAAAATTAGTTTAAGTGAAGATGTAAATTGAAGGCAACTTTTAATATACAAACCCTTGTTTGTGCTATGTGTGTGTATATATATACATGTATAATAATATAAACTATGGGAGTTCTTATGGAGGTACATTGTCTTTCTGCTTCTCCATGTATTCTATGGTTTTGTGTCCCTTATTAAAGTGTAGATGACATAAAATAGTGAAATAAATAATTATTTTCTTTTGTCATCTTCTTGTTTTATTCTTCAATGATTTAGATTTTGAAATAGGTACTTGCTCCACCCAAGATTCAACATGCCCTCCCAGCTCATCTGTCCCTTAAAAGTAATATAAAATCATATTTAAAAGTAAAATTAAGAATGAGGAAGTTTTGAATGTATATATAAATATATACATATAATGGGTTTCTTATGAAGCTCCTTTTGGAGCAATGAGGCATCATTGTTTTAGACACATTGATCTAGTTCATGTCATTAAGAGAATAGTGCCATAAAACTAGATTGAAGCTCCGATAAAAGAACAACTCAAGATGATACAAATCTAACCCCCTACTCTCTTTTTTTATCAAATAATAACAAAAATAAAAAATAAAAACCCATCATAGAAAGCTTCGATTTTTTATTTATTTTTAATCAATCGTCACCCTAGTGAATATCTATCATCTTCCAAGATACTCCATCTTAATTATTGATGAAAGTGAATAAAGCTCTAACAACTAGCTTTGTAGAGAAGTAGTATTTGACAACCTTTATGTATTTAGAGTATATTTGTTTGCCTTCTACATTCTAAGAAATAAAGCAAGAAGAAATTACATAAAGAATATTGAATCAAACTAATTCCGTATTTTGAAGTATAGGTTATGGTGCTTCTATAAAATTGTCACATTCATAGAAAGAGATCTGAAATAAAAACCCTCACTGTGAGATCGATGCCTAAGGTTCATTGCTGTGGAGTAGACAAGGTCTCATATATATATCTATATATATATATATATATATATATAAAGTGTATATGCACAAATAAAATGGCATGTAATTCTTTTTCATATTCTCTCCTTTCCCCTACCTCTCCTTGCCAAACTATGATTAGTCCTTGGAGGGAAAGCCAATTTAGGTGAAACAAACATGATCACTACAAGATTTGATATTTCCTTTAAAAAAAAAAAATTTATATAGAGCACTACAAGAGTTGAAATAACAAGTCTAAAAATTATTCTAGAGAATTCTGAGAATATAAAATAATTTTAGAAGAACAATAAAAATGAGTTATCTAAAAACAACCATTTTTATAACCGAATTTCAGAAAACTGAACCAAATAGATTTTTTAACAGTTTTTCTGATTTTTCAGTTTTTTTTTTTTTTTTCGGAAGGTAAAGTTATATTAAAGAGTGAAAAAAGTTACATAGAAGCAAGAAGACCAAACCGTTGAACAGTCTCAACGGAAAGGTAAAAAACACAAAAGGCAAAGTTTATGCTTTAAAAGCCTAAGCTAAGAAAGATAAGAACAAGCCCTTAGATGAGACAGACATTCAAATCATACAAGCCATTATGTTGTGGCTGAAACAATTATGGTGAGATCATGGTGAGGCTAAAACCTCATACCATGGCATCAGGAGGCTCGGCGGGTGGTCTTACAAAAGCACCAGCTAACTCCCATTCTTCAAAGATTACTCTCATTTCAACCGAGTCATTAACCTTCCAAGAGGATAATCTATTCCTTATCAGATCCTTGATCCCTGATAGAACAACTGGCCAAGACGAAATCTTTGCTTTGAAGGCTCGAGAATTTCTTTCCATCCAAATGCGGTTGACAGTTGTGGAAAGAGCAAGCTTGTTGACAGCATTCCGTAAGCATTTCCTTCTCCAATGATGAGATGCCCAACCCACAAAATCCTTCCAACAGTTTGGCAAAATGTGGAAGTTACATTTGCTCTGTATAAAATTCCATATTTGGTTTGAGTAGGAGCAAGAGAAGAATAGATGAGAAATGGTTTCGTTTAAAGCAAGACAAAGGTAACATGAATTTGGAATATGTCTATAGGCCACACTAGGGTGATCAAGAGTTGGTAGACGATTTAAGGCTGCAAGCCATAATGTGAATCTGCATCGAGGTATAGAGAGTGAGCTCCAGACCAAGCTTGACCAGGTGGCTTGAATGGATGGAAAGGTAAGCCATGAGATGGTATGTTTCATTGTAAACACTTTGGTAGGGGAAGGAAGCCATAAGACTTTGTCAGGTGAGGAGCAAGGCGGGTTCAAAAATGATAATTCAGGGATGAGCGTGATCAATGGTGTTGGGAACAGCCATGAATCGTTCACAATAAAATCAGAGAGCTTTTGATTTAAATGACGATTTAGAGCTTGAAGTGTGTGGGGGGCGAACCTGTGTGAAATAGGACCTCCTTCGAGCCAATTGTCACTCCAAAAGTAGGTATCTCTTCCATTTCCTATCTCATATTTGGTCATCGAAAGCGCAGTCCCTCACAGTTGAAGAAGCTTCTTCCAATTCCACGAACACTTCTAAGGAATCTTGATATTCCAGAAACATCTATTCCTCAACAGTTGAGTCTTCACCCATTTAGTCCAAAGATTATCTTTAACTGATAAAATGTTCCATATGCATTTAAGGGCTGATGCTGAATTTGTTGCTTCAATGTTTGGAAATCCTAAACCTCCACAATCCTTGGGTCTACAAACCAAGTCCCAAGCTACTTTAGCACCTGTACTTTTTGCAATCAGGACCTGACCAAAGAAACTTCCTCAAAATGTTGTTAACATCGGTTAAAACTGATTTTGGAAGAATGAATAAGCTTGACCAATAATGCATCATACTACAAAGAACTGATTGGATGAGCTGAGATCGACCAACATAAGAAAGAGATTTTGATGCCCAATGACCAATCCTTTGAGTTATTCTATCCACAAGACACTTGCAATCTGATGCCGACAATTTAGTATAAATTAGGGGAACTCCCAGATATTTAATAGGTAGTGTTCCACTATCAAATCCCAATAAATTTTTAACTTGAACCACTTGAGCTTCATCCATGCCAGAGGTGAAAAATGTGCTTTTTGAATGGTTGATGGAGAGACCTGAGATTGATGCAAAGTGGTTTAGTGCTCTGTTAAGAACTGAGATTGAGTGGAGGTCACCGTGAGAAAATAATAATAGATCATCTGCAAACATTATGTGGGAGATCGATAATTTCTTGCATCTCCAATGATGCTTGTAAGAGGGATCAGATGAGATGAAATGATTTGTAATTGAGGTGAATACATCCATCGCAAGGACAAAAAGAAGTGGTGATAATGGGTCACCCTGCCGAAGCCCTTTAGTTCCTTTGAAATGCCCATGGAATTCACCATTCAGTGAAACAGTGAAAGAAGGGGAAGAAATACAGGCGCTTATCCAGTTGACTAAAATTGCAGGGAATCCATAGAGAACAAGAGTATCAATGATGAATAGCCATCCCACTTAGTCAAAAGCCTTCCTTAAGTCCACTTTGATTGCACATCTAGGAGGCTTAAAAGGTTTATGGTAGCCAAGAAGTAGTTCTTGAGCTAACATCACACTGTCACTAATTTGCTTTTCCTGTACAAATGCATTTTGGCATGGATCAATGATGAGGGGGAGTACCACATTTAACTTGGAGGAGATCAATCTTGCAATGCATTTATAGATGGTATTGCAACAAGATATGGGTCGGAAATCATTTACTGATTTTAGAACACACAAAAATAAAAAATTATTTTCAAAAAACTGAACCAAACAGATTTGTTTATAATTTTTTTATTTTTAATTTTCAGAAAACATAAAATTATTTTAAAAAGGTAAACCACGCACACGGCACACCCCTAGTTTTTATGTGAAATTGAGAGTTCACGAGAGACAAGAGACAATATGGAAGGCAATGGGGGCCCACGATTGAAATAGTCAGAAAATATACCGTGGGGGTGGTCCTATGGTTAGCTCACATGCTCTATAGTGAAATGAGACGAAGCTTCAACCTTTAATCATTGGACTAAAAAGATGATAAGTTAAAAAATGAATTAATCCCCTAAGATTAGAAAATATATCATGAGACCCCTCATACAAGTTACAATGGCTTCACATTCTCAATTTCACACTAATAAGTGATTGATAATTAGAATATCTTCCCTCAACCCATCAAATTACAAGTTCGAGATTCATATATTTATTATCTGTGGTCTAATGACTCAATTCAACAATTAATTAAGTCTACGTCAATTAAATATTTTTAATTAAATTATTTCAATAATATAATTTGAAAGTCACTCAAAATCATAAATAAACTTAGAACCAGCCATTGAAAATCTAAAAGAAAAATAGAAAAAGGTTAAGTTTTCAATTATTGCTTAAAATTTTTAATACTGAAAATTTAGATTTTAAGAATTTGTTTGGTTTTGCATCTCTAAAAACTGTTTCAGAGAATTTTGATAACAAAAAATAATTTTTTAATAATAATAAAAATGAATTCTTCGAAATCAAACATATTTATAACTGAGTTTTTTGAAAATTATTTTCAAAAAACTGAACCAGGCATAATCAAGCAAACAAACTTTTTGTACAGTTTTCTATTTTTCGAAAAACAAAAAACTGTTTATACAAATGCAAACCAAAGCCCTAAAATTTCTTAAACTTAAGTTTCAATTTTTTCAAACACCACGCAACCTATTCATGTGTGCTGCCATCTAACCTAGAGAAGAACTCAACAAACTTTTATCAACGATATATATATATATATATATGAGGACCACCATGATTCATGTATAAAAGCTTCCCCAAAGATGAATCAAAAAAGAAGTCAAGGTACGGTTGCTGAGCGGAGAGTCCACGGAACTGATAGATGGGAGGTGCACTCTACTTTATTTTCCGTATATTTCATTTTTCAAACTGATGATAACCAGTTCTAAAATAAGCGTGCGGTGAGGGAGGCAAATTGGACTTGTCATTGACCCAACATCACACGTGGAGAGTTCTGATTGGCTGTTATCCAGAAATAATGCAATTTTCGTGACACTGCCTTATTTTCAACCTTCCCACTCACAATCAGTTCGTTAAAGTTTCTTTTTCCATGTAATCATTCTCATTATTGTTTTTGTTACAGGTTACAACCTCAAATTTAAATGTACATATTATTTAGACAAATGTGCAAAATGCTCATATCATGAAGTGAGCAAAATAATTTGTTAAACTTAAAATAAAATTAAAAAAATAAAAATAAAAAATAAAAAATAAAAAACTGAATTAGACTCCCAAGTCTCATTTTCTAGGAACTGTTTGTTCTCACTTCCACACGAATTGCTTTACTGATAAACCAAAAAAAATAGAAATCTATTTCATTTGTTTTTCAATTTTAACGGTAACATTCATCACAAAAGTTTAAATACAAGTTGATATTGAAGCAGTTTCAGGAAACAGAGGAAAACAAAGAGATGAATATGAAGTTAATAACGAATCCCTATATCAGACCAATAAACAACTCAGGAATTGACCTAGTTAATCACCAGTTTTACTTTCTTTTCGCAGCCTTTTAAACATTGAATAGCTTAACAAATATGCCCAATTTATATTGTTTTTTATTGAGAAAGAATGATCGAAATGGAAAAGAGATGCAAAAGGGTTATAGAGTTACTGGCACACGAAGCCCGTCATAGCTCAGTTGTATATCAAGACCTTCACTCTCCTTCAACTTCATCAGATCCGCGTTTACTTTTTCATGGTCCATCAGATGCATCATCCCTATAAAATATATATAAGTACGAAAAATCTAGGTTGTTGCCTTCTTCGATGGTTCTTGTCCCACATCAAGGAAATCAAAAATCGAAGATGGTAAAAAACAAGAGGACATATCATAGTTAAATTTCAATTTTACGCAAAGAAAATATAGCCATTTAAAAGAAAAGAGTGTTGACATACCGGTGAAAAGTGTTCTTTTAGGTTTTATTTTCCGGACTTCCTCCAAAGCCTGAGAAGACAGTAAAGTTAATTATTAACAAAAGAGAAGATCAACATTTACCCTAAGATAGAAAAATTTACCTTTGGTAGTCCAAAATGTGTTGAAGAAGAGCGATCTGGTCTGAGGGCATCCTGAATAATTCAAAATATAAGGCAAAGATTACTACACTGTAGTTGAGTTGTCATGTGAAAAGGTAGCAACTAGAGAGACAGAGAGAGAGAGAGAGAGAGAGACCATGATAAGGATTTCGCAATCTTTAAGCAGTGGATAAGTTTCTTCGGGTATTTCACTTACATCACTGCGAATATAAATAAAGGGTTAGCATTTGAGGCCCAGATAAGAACTGTACAGAGTACAACAGAAGAATTAGAAACATTACCTAATGTAACAGACATTACCGAAACGAAACCCCAAGGAACGGTAATTCTGACCATGCCATACAGGTAATGGAGTAAACTGAAGCAGAACAGAAACAAATGATGGAATATTACAATTATATAATATATGATATCCACATTAAATGAAATGCAGTAAACTCTAGAGATATATGTCATTAGTAACCTCCTTGACATATAACTGGTAATGTATTTTTGCGGGATGATGAGCACCGTGTTTTATAATTCTGTAGATATGTTAGATTCAAGAGTTGAAGACATGTGAATTTCACGAAGAAAAAGTCTCATTCTGAAAGGTGAGGTTAGATGCTCTAGCATAAATTCAAACAATGTCAAAAGACCAGAACAGAGGCCTCTTGTTCAGGTAGACATTTCTGATAAGAATGTGCTTATTTATAGGTTCAATGTTTATGATTTAAAAGAGGACCTGCATCTTGATTGCATTTGGCTAGCCATACTCCAAACCAAACCATCGAAAAGATGCAATTTTGGTTTCCTGAGCAGCTTGACCTAAAAGCTCTCTGATATAAGTTATGCAAAATAACCAGTATGGCCTGACAAGCGTTCCATGAATTCGAAACTGAAGAAAATCCAGCATTATTTTCACTACTAGTAATAGTGGCAAATAACAAGCACACCCTTTTCCCCTATGGGAACTTGCACCCCCCAACCTTCCACTTTTGGAGGTAGAGGAGATACCACGGGGTCACAACCATTAGTAACATAATCCAATATTATTGTTACATGCTAAGCAAAAAGTGACAAGTTAGAAGTCTACTAACCTGTAGATCATGTACAACAAATGGCTTTTCATTTATGACGTTGAATTGCAACTCTGAGACAGCAGCTCCGGGTATTATAACACTTGTATCTACTAAATAATAATGAGTCTTCTTCATCACCTGAAGTTATCTTGATAATTATTGTAAGTTAGATCTACAGAGCAAGTCAAGACATGATGAGTACAAATTTCCCCCCCCAAACAAAGTGTGTGTGTGAGCGAGAGAGAGAGACCTAACAACTGCATCAAATATAACAATTCTAATTAGGCCAACTTTAACTGTGTATTTGACCTACCTAAAAAACACATACTAGCAGAGTGTGAATAACTCTGTGTTCAGGAAGACAGTGTAAATAGTTGTACTTGCAACAACTGCGATAATAATATGATCTACAGCCTCGTCATTTCTCACTTTCAAAATCACTACATTTACAGAGAGCTAAACCAAACATAGGGACCTGAACTATGAGCATTCATCATATAACTGTACAATCCAGTGGTATACTGTTGCCAATATAAAGCTCTAATGAAACGCAATACAGAGTAACTGTAAGTAATGCTTGCTAAACAACTGATCTCATATAATTAATTCGCATCGAATCTTGAACATGAAATATCTATACTGGTTTACAAATATAGGAACTTCAAGACTCCTAAGTTGAGAGTAGAACAAGTCCAAATTTACTAAAAGTTGACAAGATTCTGAGCTATTGTTTTGTGCATGCAATGATTATTACTGCTGAAAGTGCCCAAGTTTACTGCCCAAGTTTACTGCCCAAGTTTGTCTTCCTTTCCATCTCAGCTCCTTCACAAACCCAATTGGGAAGAAGTTCCACATATATTAACTTGAAAGAGAATCTAATGCTAAAGTGAGCTCATGAAGGCTTGCGGAGCAAGATATGCTAATCCACAGAAGCAAAATTAGTGAATGTTACAACAATAGTAGCTTGATTAATCATGAAATCACACTGGATATCATAAATATTATAATTTCTTCATACTTAAAACCATATTTATTTGTAAATTCATTCAATGATGACACAAGAAGAGAAATAAAATCAATTTTGAGGCAAGAAATGCCTTACAAAACTTGTACCTCAAAATCGCGCATTGCGACATAAATTGGAATGTGGGACTGGACATTGTTTGTCCAGTCACGAAGATCGTCTAGCCCTGAACAACACACAAATTCAATGATGATTCCTTCCCCTCAGCCAAAAATAATAATAAAAAATAATATGACTTTCAACAAAATAATACAGAAAGACTATTCGCGTCAACCTCCAATTGCATCAGCATGAGAATGAGTAATAATAACCGCATCAAGGTTTCTTATCCTGACAGAAATGCAACCAGTAAGGCAAATACACAACGATAGGCCCAAATGACATTGGAAAATATGTAAAAGCACTGAGTTTTACAGCATTCTTTTTCTTTATTTTTTATTTGAGGTTTGTATTCTATTTTTATAAAGGAAATTAGGGAAGAAAGTCGTAGGAAAAACTCTAGAATCTAAAGCAGTAACAATACGTTTAGCAACATTTTGACTGCATTTAAATAATCTGGAAACAGA